>JAHLSL010000047.1:8839204-9036306 GCA_025920805.1 Petroica traversi
GCCGGCAGGGGGCGCTCTCTGCGGCGGGGCTGCGGCCCCTCAGCCGTGCGGGAATGGCAGTGAGCGGCTGATAAAATAGGAATAGATCAACAAATCGGTGTTCTGGGACCACAGCGTTACTGTGCCTGCTCCCCGCTCACGGCCTCGGCCGCCTCTGCTGCTCGCTGCCTGTGAATTTAAGCCTCGTCCTTCCCAGCGTGTCAGAAAGCTCAGGATTTCGTTCTGTGCCTTTCCTTCCCTCCCAGCTCAGCGCTAGAAGCGGGAGGTGAATCTTCCCCGCTGTAACCCGTCCGCAGTTACATCTCTCTTCCTTATGGATATAGTGTATGCTTTAAGGCTGGCGCTCACATGGCAGATGAGCACAAAGTAGAGGGTTGTGTACATAAATCACAGCAATGGATGCTGCCAGCTCCAATCCCAGCCTTGCAGGGGCACTCCACAGCAATTCCCGGGGCTAAACATTCCCCTTTGGGCTGAACTAATTCTGTTCTGGCAGCTTCTTTCCAGCCTCACTCCAAATGGAACTCTGAGATTTTTTCCAAGTTTGACCCTAATCCTAACTGAGCCTTAGGAAGGACAGAGCAGTGTGTCCCTAGACTACCAATTCCTTAAATTGATAGCAAATTTTGCTTTGGGAGCCCCTTTCCAGCTCCACTCCAGCCACATCTCTGTAGTTTCTTTCAGCCTTAACACTACACGTGGCCGTGGTTCTTCCGCTGCCAAGTAAAACAGACTGTGAGAGTCTTGAGCAGGATCAAAACCAAATATAATAAAGAAGATGTGTTGAATAAAGAATTAAGTCCAGAAATAAAATGAGAGTTACAGATGTGCTTTTGAGAATTGTGAGATCAGCCTTTCTGTATCTTGGTGCCTCCTTATTTAAATTATAAGAAAGGAAATACAGTGACCTGCTAGTTCACAAAATGAAAGTCAAGGTAAGAGAGATCAAATATGGAAGAGGTCTGAAAGTGCACCAGCATGTAAGATCTTGAAGAAAAATTTGAACTCGAAAAATGAAGCAGAAGAATACATGACAGAAGGGTGGAAATTCCATCAGAGGAGGCTAAACCTACGGGGGTTTGAGATCTGATTCTTACTTACTCTGACACTTGTTTGCTTTCTGTTGGAGTAAGTGAAGATGCAGAGCTTTGGTGTCTGTTGTACTGAGGTCTCCTACAAAGTAAGAAAAGAAATGTCAGTTTCAGGCCATGAAGATGTTGTTTATTTAGAGCCTTGTAGTGCTTATTTCAGAGTTTGTTACACTCTATAATTGTTAGGTACTAAAGGATTCATTATAATAATTAATACTTAAATTTATAATCAAGTTATTAATAGTAATGATTTATGCAAGGAATCAAACTTACCTCTTTTAGTACAGCATATAATCATGTAAAGAACCCTCCTGAGACTTTCAAATAAGATACTCATCCCAGATTTTCCCCAAACTGTTACTTAAATAGATAATTTTTTCAGAAGCAACCCAAACCCACACAGGGCCCTGATGATTTCCTGAAGGATCTGAAGCACTTTCGGCACTTTTAAGGTCTGATATGCACCAATAAGTGGTGTTTTGAAATCAGTAAACAGTTGTAAAAAAAAGTTAGTTTCAAAGCAACAACAATAATAATAATAAAAAGGAAACCTCACGAAGATACTGCTTTTAGAAAATAGCTGAACAGTTCCTCAGTAGTCAAAAGTATGAACAGGAAAACTTGTACTGAAAAATCTTACTTGTATGTAAAAATCTGTTACAATTTTTTTCAGTAGGCCATGTTTTCAACAACATATTTTGCATGTGTTGGATATCTTACGTTTCTCTAGACAAGATCAAATGCAGTTTGATATTAGAGGGTTAACTTCTAATTAGAAATTCTGCAAGATCAGAAAATGCCATTGTGAGGGGACTTGAGTATCCTGAAGGGAAATGTGAAGTCAGACTCCAAACCCTGCCTCTCTTCCTGGCAGGAGCCAGGTGAGGAACAGCCTTTCTTCAGCTGCTTCCCAGCCCTGCTAATTCCTGGCAGTGAAATTCCCATAAAGGGCTCATGCCAGGGCTCAAGGGATGGTTCTCTCCAGCTGTGCCCAAGGGGAAAGCTGATATGGCTGTCTGACTCCAAAAGAGACTCGTCCAAGCTCTGCTCCCCAAGTCCTGGAGGAGAAACATCATATATTTTCAACAAATAGAGTCAGCCTGTTCTTACAGACAAGTAGTTTCAGAAGAGATTTTGTTGCCTTGCCCTGAGAGTGACGATCACGAGCAATGCAGTCATCTTCCAGGAGACACCATAGGGTGTTGTTTCAACCCTGCACCCTGCCTTGCCAGCCACTGCACTGGGACAGCAAAAACACATTTTCATGTAGCCCTCTGCAACCCTGGAAAGCCACGGAGCCACAACAAGCCCATTTTGTGCTAATAAATAGGGTCAGTGTCAGTTTTGAAGCTTAAGCTTTCAACTCGGCAGCTCTGGCACCCTCCTGCAAGAAAAAAAAAATCTCAGTTGCTCACATGGCTGTGTTCATCAGCAGGAAATAAATAAATAAATCTGTGCTTAGCACCATTTCTCCTTTGCCACTGAAGTTTTTAAATTAGAGCTGAAGAAAAATATTTTGAAGGTTTTCTGCCTGTGCTGACTCCAGCACTCCACATATCTCTCCCAGCAGATTACAGGGGACTTTTGGATTTAATCTGTTCCTGATATTCATGTGACAAAAGCATATTCATTAAACACCATGCTCTTACTTTAGATTAAATATCATTAAACACTGCAGTGTGGAGGGAATTTGGGGAGACAGTACTGATGACTTTCTTAAAGCCTGGCAAGAAAAAGATGCCATTAAATAGAGTATTACTTTACCATGGAAGAATAAGTCCTTCCATGCAGGAATCTGTGCAGCAAGAGCAGGCTGGGATGTGCCAGGAGCAAAGCAGTGTCCATATATTCCATAGGTGTGATAATTTTCAGAGTCTTGGATTATTTGGCCCAATCTCAAAACATCTCAAATAGACAGCAGCCTCATTTCAGTGGTGCTGAGCTGTGCTGGCTCTGAGGTGTCTTCCCTCCTTTCTGTTATGAAGTTTACACCTTGCTTGTTTAAAGCATTGCACTGAAATTTGTATATTCTGAGGACTTGCATATATATTTACATTAAGCAAAAGTAATTCTGGTCTGGAATTGGAGAAAGGTTGTCCGCTATAAAGAATTTCACGTTTTATCTGTTGCTAAAATAAAATTAATCCATCATGGTAGACATTTATGGTCAGTAGGTCAAATAATGTCTTCTGTTTCAGGGATAGCTGGATGTTTTTGTGTATAAAAATGCTGTTTTGAACACAGGAAAAGTAGCCTTTAATTACCATAGAAATTAAAAAAAATAATTTATATATGCATTTGTATAAAAATAATTTAAGAATGGAAAACAAACAATGTTTGCAATCTCTGCAACAGACTGAAAAAATCAAACAATACATCTCAAAGAATCAAAAATAGCAACTGTTTTAAATGTGTATTTTCATAGTGCTGGAGGTGTTCTGTTGTCAGTACTTTTCAGGACAATCACTGCTCTGAGCACACATACAAGTTTGCTCTGCAAGCACTCTAAAACCTTCAAACTTACAAAAGAGAAACTCTTTCAGGTAGGATGGGTAGAAATCTGCGTGTCTTGGGGTACCTTTATGGGAGAAACAGGTTCTCTTGCGGGTTTCTTCAGTCAATACAATGTTTAATTTTTCCTTCTTGAGTGTACTAAAGAAAGGAGCATCATATCAGATTGTGTTGATTAATAAACTCATGTTCTTCAAAGCCCTGAGGGGGATAAAACGTTAGAACATCCAAATCAGCTGAAGAATTCCTGCATTCAGTTTTCTGATCGTTCATATTTAGGCCTTATTTTTAGAAATTATTTGTTTTTCTGTTATCTGAGAGGAAGCATTACTCAGGTTAAACACCCAGATATTGAACATTTTTTTTGTAGGTTTGATTCTCTATGGCCATATTAATAATCCTGATGAGGTTGTGCCTGTATTGTGCATCTGTTCTCTGAGGGAAGAGGCACAGCTCCCTTTGCCTTATTAGCAGTACCCTCTGTTTGGCCTGGCACTGCCATTTCCTCTTACTCTGCTCTTTCCCCAGCACATACCCACCTGGTCTTTTCTCACCTCTTTGTGACATTCCCTAGGCCTCCATGGGTCACAATTCCAACACTTTTCTGCCTGCTTCAAAACCTGCCATGTTTTATCCCTGCTTTCCCCTTCTGCACTGTCCCCCCTTTCCCATTCCAGCTGGGATTCATTCTGCCCTCTACAGTTAGTAGCCATTTCAACAGATGGTTTTTGCCCTGTCAAATCTTACTGCTAAACTTTATCAACTTCTTAAAATAAACTTTCAAAATCAAAAGCTTGATATCAAGGCCTGTCTTCTCCATTAATTATGTATTTTGGGTCTCATTTGGAAAATGGGGTTAGAGCATGCATTTCTATTCCCAGATTTGACAAGGCTGCAATCCATGAAGGTAAATAAACTTGGATGTCAAATCATCAGTTCAGTAAATGGCTCAAGTTTGTGAGTAACGCTTTCATGTATTAAAGTTAGAGCTGATGCTCAGAACTTGTTTCTTTAGTTACATGGGAGAAGAGCTTTGGTTTCTCAAGTGCTCCCAGATAAATGAAGATGAGTGCTGTGGTGAACAAGGACCTAACATTGTTTGGTTATAAATGAATACATGAGATAGAACATTTTGTTCACTCACAATTCTATTTGAATAAATTGTACATAAAAGGACATTTCTTTTTCTTGAACCCTGTTTTAGAGGCTATACCATGAATTATTTATTTACATCAGACAATACAAAACGTTAAAACAGTTTAAAAATATTTTTCAATGAGAGGGTGAAATCTACATTTACAGCCTGAGACCTCTCAACCTCCAAGAAATTGCTATTCATTTTGTTTAAATACAACAAATACTCATTTTCCTAAGTGCCTGTGAACTCTATGCTGCAGCAAAAAAATGACCTAGGGCTTTGTCTGAAATTGCTGTTTGTGCTTTCTAATTACTTTTAACATGCAGAGCACTGTTCTTCTGCAACTTCTTGAAAAAAAAACCCTATTTGAAATTCAGTAAGCTTTGATTTAAAGTGATTGGTTTCCACCTGGATGGAGTGAAATTTTCTTCTTGCAAAGTTTATTAGTACATTAAAAGATGCAAATTAATTCATAATTCTTTCAGCTCATTCTCTTGGGAACAATTATACAAGGAAATTATTAATGTACAAGAAAACAACAGTTAAAAATCTCAAAGGGCAACAGAGGTGTGGAATATATGAAAACATTTAGACCTAGTGAATAGCAAAACTTGGTTATAATAATAACAGTTCATAAACCAATTTTAATTTTTCTTTATTTGTAAACTGATAGCAGCCACATGGTGCTGACAAGAAATCAAAGGCTGGCAAAAAATGTTTGCAGTCAAAGGCCCTGTTCTCAGAGAAGGGCTGAGGAAAGAGTGTGAAGAGTTGAACCTGTGCTAGCAGGGTTTCCAAGGATGCCAGCTAAAGGTGAGGTGCCAGTGAGCTCACCTCTGCCTGGGTCTGTGCCCACAGTGTCCCGTGGGGATTGCACTCCAGGCTGTCATTCCAGTGCAAGCCCCGGCACGCTGATAAACAAACTCTGTCCTTTCCATCTGGATAATGAAACCCCCCAGGATCCAAGTAACATCTGCTGAAAAAAGAGCAAACAGACTTGCTTTTTAGGATTCTTTGATCCACCTATTTTTTCTCCTTTTATTTAAGGTGTTAAACAATTCACCCGCTTCCCATTTTTCTTTCCGTAGTTTATCCAGCACGCTTTTAATATTACATGTCTGATGAAGAATTTCAAATCTTTTTACAATCAGAGTCATGACACAGTCTTATTACCAGGATACCTGTAGTGACTCTGGGCTTGCAGCACTCCCTGAAATATGGCTGTCCATGAAAAGACTGAGAAGGAAACACATACTCTCAAAATATTGTAAAATTAGCACCACTACTGCGAGAAGTTTGTCCTAAAGAACTTGCCCTGTTATAAATTTAAGCAGAACCACATACACATAATACACACAGATCAAACCTCTGCTGATGTAGCTTAAAACACTGGGGCAAGACAAACAGAGGCACCACATGAACTGAGTGCAAGGTAACATTCTGGAGATGCAGCAGTAAAATAACTTGTATTAGACTTGCTCACATGTGCCTTTCTCTACAGGCTCTAAGGGGTACTATTTACAAATGAAAAATGTTTACATTTGGAAAAATAGGATGCTCTACAAATATTTCTCTCAGTTTTCAGACAATCATAAGAACTGAAATAATAAAAATCTAAATAACATGGTTTGACAAAATAAAATCCTTAAGAAGAGTGGACATAGTACTGTTGTATATACAAGACATAAATAAAATTTATTGAATTTTCTAGTGACACTAAGCCACTTCTAAAACACTCTTCCTCAAAAAAAATTCCCAAATTCCAAAAGAAAGACTTAGTTTTGGTAGTGTGTATAAAGGAAAAGATAAGTTTCTACACATTAAAAAATGGAAGTGTTGAAAATGCTGGCCAAGTTCTGTTTTGCTTTTGCAGTTGCATGACTAGATGAATGTATTTCCTTTTCCCAAGTGAAAACAGGTTTCCAGGGAAAAATTGTATCTCACAAATCAGCTAAAGCTACTGAGAGAAATCACTGATTATTACCTATCTAATGCCATCATTCTGTATATTTAAGAAGGACATATATACTTACTGGAAAAATAAGTAATGTAACACCCCTCTGCAACTCAGATTCCACTAGCCTCTTTTAGCTGTTTTGTTCTCAGCTGGTTTTCTGCTAGACCCTGAAATCACCATGAACTGGGAGAGAAAGAGGTGTCAAAGAATCAGAAGAACATTTCTGAGTGTGAATATTGATGGTTATGGTTAAACAGTTTTTAAATGAAATTCAATTATTTTGAATCCATTTTTTATGAGGTCAGAAGAGTAACAGTTATTTTCATTGTCATGTTTATTTTTGCCCTTAAAAAGACTAACAAACCCACAATATGGAAAGAATAAGGTGCTATGAAGAGGTCTGTGATATGCAGGGGGCAATAAGAGTGTGAGGCTAGAGCAGGATTTTTCTAAGCAAAATTTTCATCCTCTAAGACTTTGCTTCAGGCTGTGAAATGTGAAACAAGCTGATGGCATCAGTTTGATTTTGAAGGGTCATGTACCTTTTCCTGGTTTAGGGCAAAATTTTAGGAGGAAACTTCTGGGGGTGTCTCCTCTAGAAAAGCCGATTTCAGCCAACCCTCCCTCAAACAGGTTCGGGAAGAGATTTCCTTAGAGAAAAAGTGGAAAAAACTATTTATTTAACAAACAGAATATTCACAAGCATAGAAAATTTGGATAATATGAAACAATGAAACCTCTCGTTCCTCTGAAGAGATGGTACACCAGGTCTGTGGGTGTGGCTGTGACAGCCTCAGTCCCTCCAGAGGCTGGGGACGATGGCCAGGCCCGGCTGCAGAGTCGGGGATTGTCCTGATGTCTTGGACCACAGAGATGCTGACCAGTCCCAGGAGGAAGAAAACACCAGCAAAAGAAACAAAGTCTCTCCCTACAAAAGCCGAGAGATCTCCGAGAGCCCTGCACTGTGAGCTCCCAGAGCACACAGACAGAGAGAGCTGTCCCGCTGGAGCGCAGTCTCCCAAGGACTTTCCGGGGTGTAAGGAGTAAATCCTGCAGACAAACTGTGCGTGTTTGCTCTCTCCCCCTTGGCTCTCTTCACTCCCTCTGTCTCTCTGGGCCTCACTTAAAGCTGCAGAACTCAATATCCAGCATAAGCAGGGGAGATGACTGAGGATTCAAGGATCATACGATCAACCCAGGACATACCTATATGAGAAAGCTGTGATTTAACTTAACTTGTGTAGCGGTGGTTCAAGCTCAGAGAATGACATATCCCCTGAAGAATTTCTGGGGGCCTAGAAAGTGAGGCCCCTCTGAAGGTAGAGTTAAGTTTGGCCTTGGAAAGGGAGTCGAACTCCCCCCCGCCTGCCCCTCAGTTAACAATAGTATCTTGTGTCTCACTCTTTCCTCCCTTCCTCCTTCCTGACTGCACGCTGACCTCCCGACCCTTCTCCGTGTCCTCCCCTGTACCGTTATGAGATAAGTTGTAACCTTCAGAATAAAAGTCTGAATGCTGGACTATTCCGGGGTCTTTTGCCCCTGAGCCCAAGCAGAGCAGACCCTCGTGTCTTGTGTCTGATTTGGGGTTCCGGGCAAAGGAACACTCTCTCAGCAGCTCTCCGGCTTTTAGGACAGTGGCCACCATTCCAGGGAAGCCCGGCTCACAGCGAGGGGAAAAGAAGTCCCTAGCTGAAGCTGACTTAACGAAAAGGAAACTCTCAGAACAAGCCGCCGAGCCGCCGGCCGTCCCTGTGGTCAGCTGTCCGGCCCACGCCACCGGCCGCAAACTTGGGATGGCATTTCTGTAACTTTAAGGACAAAATGGACAGAGATATTCCATGTCACCACTGAAGTGATTTCTTGTAAGGCTAGCACCAAGGTTCAGTAGCTGAGATCCCTCAGCTGGTGCCTCTGTGATATGCCTCTTTGGCAGCAAACCAACAATGTCAGCCTAGCATAAATGTAGCTGCTAGATCCATTTTTTTTCCTTTGAAGTGAGCAGTCCTAAAGAATCAGGGCTAAGCCCTGAAGAAAACAATATTCAAGTTAAATATCATCATTGTTCTCAAGAAATTACTTTAGTAGATATTCTAATTATGGTCATTCCCTGTCTGTATAGACAGCAGACAGAGAGAAGAAGTGTCACATAAGGACAATCTTTTAGAATCTTTTAGAAGAAGTTTTCCTGCTTTAGACACAGGCATGGAGGCTTGACTTAACATACTAACTCAGGAGGCTGCAGATGAGAAAGGTGAGAGCTCCTCTAAATATCAGGCTCTGGTTTGGTTACTGTGTTTTTGGGATTTGGCCCTCAGCATTGTGGTATTTCAGAAACTTGCTGCTGATTACTCCCAAGGCAAAATCTGTGATATAAATGTGTGAAACTACGAGACTGAAAGAAATCACTGTGGAAATGCAGCGATGCCTCATTGATCCTGTGAATTCACTTAGGCCACTGAAGTGTTCCATCCCCGTTATCAAAGCACTGCTCATCTACCAGAGTTGGCCAAGTGAGACATACCTCAGGTGGTGCAGTTTCCTCCCCAGTAACCAGAAAGCAAATTAACTGAAGTTTTGAACCTCAGCATGAAAATTAATCTTTTCTTTGAAATGGATATCATTTAAGCTGTGATGAGAAATAAGAATGAGTGGTGAGCAAGTGCCATAAAGATACCTTGTTTTAGTTTTAAAGATATTTATAGGAAGCCTTACTTATTGCTAAATGATGGAGAACAGTTACAATCTGTTATAGTTAATCTACTACTACATAAGTGAAAATGTGCTAAGAGCAGCACACTTGTTAAATTAAAGCTCACTTAATGATTACACAGCACTTGGGAATAACATCTAGTTAAAGAGTAAGCAGTAATGGATGTTTTCTATAGAATCATTCCTTTTGGGAAAATAAGACAACCTTACATTTTTGCTCATAACTAAAAGATACAAATGCCAGAAAGAGGACAAGGACGGATTTCTTTTTTAGTGAATACTGGAGTGTTTCCTAGAGCTGATAGAGCTATCATGAGAAGGTTACTGGCTCTGACTCCACCCTATTACAGTGGGTTGCACTGAAGTTGCTGGTATTATCTTGCTGCATCACTCTACAACAGCCTGAAAGAAATCAGATAAAATCCTGGACTGGACACTACCTATTATCTACCCCCTTTGTAATTTTTTTCTTGTCACCACAGTATCTGAAAAAGGTGATTATTAAATCAATAGTAATAAAAAAATCCCAAGTCTCAGAGAAAAGCAAGTATTTTCCTCTTTATGGGAGTGAGAATTTTAGCTGATCAGGGCTTTTTGGGTGGGGAGGAACCTTGTCCTGCTGTAACCCCAGCCAGCAGCCAAGCCCAACACAGACGCTTGCTTCCCCAACAGCAGGATCAGGGACACAATCAGATGGGTAAAAGCTGAAAAACACATGGGTGGAGATGTAGGCAATTTAATTGGGAAAGCAAAAGCCACACAAGCAAGGAAAGAAAAACCATGGAATTACTTTAACACTTCCCATGGAGAAACAGGTAATCAGCTATCCCCAGGGAAGCAGGGCTCCATCACACCCAGCAGTTACTTGGAAAGACAAACACCATCATCCCAAATATTCCTCTGTTCTTCCTTCTTCCCTCTACTTTAAGTACTGAGCATAATGTCAACCTAATCATTCAGAAGTGTGAATGTGGCTCTGCCATCCTCCTTTTCCAAGATGGTACCTCTTTGACAAAATGTGACCTTTTTGCATTGAGTACTTTTGTGAAGAACTTAATTAAAAAAAAAATCTTGAAGAAGCCTCTACAGCAATCCCAATATAGAAATCTTTGTCACTATTTTTCTTTTTATACACATGTGGTAATTGTGTGCTACTGGCCAAGAAGGTTACAAACATATTCACTCACTTTTTAATGATGCTTCATCATAATGGGTAGTGCCTGGGATCTTAATTAAGAACACATACAGTATTCTCTTTGTCTCATAAGAAAATTTTAAGTACATATTTTTGTGGTTTGTAGTATTATCACTGAGAAGACTGGAATTAGTGAAATTACTCTATGATTAAGAGAAAAGCATTCTAGCCTTTTCTACTATTAACAAAGGAAGACTCTGTATGTAAAGAAGATTAATTACAAGTACATATTTCTTTTCATGGAGACACCACAGGTAAGGACTCTGAAAAGTGCTCAGCACTGATCAAAATAGCTACAAAAAGTCAAGAAATCTTTTTGTGAAGACAAATGCCTTTCATCCATGATAAATCATAAATATTGAAAACATGTAGTGTTTTTTCAAACAAGAGTTCTTAATGGTATTAAGGACCTGTTCATGCACGACCCATGCAAATCTATGTTTGCATACAATTTTAATAGCAGAAAAAACACTTTTAATTGCAGAATTTTGTCCTCAGATATTGTGGTATATTCTGGCTGTATTTGTTATATTCTGAAATTCTTTCAACGCAGTTTAGACTTCTGCATTTAAGATGAGGCCCAAGGAAGACAGAGCCTCTTATTCTCCTGTCCTGTATCCTATGACTGTTTGCTGACTTGTAGTGGAAAGACCTTTTCTGGTTATATAAAGGGGATATGTTTTTTGGGTTTACCATGGAAAGTTGTTCTCAGCTCTAAATGTGGAGCAAACACAACCTGCACATAATGATGCTGCTGTGGAATTTATTAATCTAAAATGTTCCAGATTAGTACAAATATTGGTAAATGCATGGGCTTTGAAGGGCATATTATATACAAAAGGTATACAATAGAAGCTGCTGCCCATGAAGACTTACCGTAATTAGATAATGTGTTCAATAGTATTTATTGATAAAAGGCAGGCTCTGCTCTGCAATTTCAATCTTACAAATAATTTAGCATGCACCTGGGAAAGTTGAAATATCCTAGTAGCAAAAAACCCCAAAGTAAGCCAAATAAATATGTAAAGAACTGAGAGAAATAGTGCCCATATTTTTGAGCATGAAGTAAATGCCAATGTGCTACTTTTACATAGGTTATCTGTACCTTCTGCATCTGTTGTGCTAAAACTCTAGATCTGCCCATTCAGCAAAATGGTACAATGGATTGATGAAGGTCAAAAATTTATTTGATTAACCATCTTACACATGTTTACTGAATTTTAGCCTGAGAAGGACTGTACAACATGGGCCCTAAAGCCTCAAATGATTTCACAATCGACTCAGGAACTTCTGATCCAGGTGAAATCTCTGGATTTTCCTTTAGGAAGACGCCCAGTCTGTAAAAGGCAAATGGCTACATCCAGGGTGAATCTATGTCCATAGCTAAAATAATAACTGTGATAAACATATGGGTCACTTCCAGTCTGTGTGTCTCTAGTTTGCACAGAGAATACAATACTGTGCTCCTATCACACACTCTGCCTTCAACTCATTTTCTACCTTTCCCTATTCCCATATGCCCATGGAACCTTGCAAGTAATTGATGCCATGTCTTCAGGACCTCACGGTGTAATTTGGAGTGCTTCTGTAGACATTGCTGGGCAGCAGCAAGGATCCTTATTTCTGTTGCAAACTTCTAGAATAACACTGAGAAAATCACTGGAAGATGGGAGTTACTGAAGGAGCCCAAAGGAGCCGGGAGCTACTGTACATGAAGGACAACTGGTTCTATCTGTTTCCTTTGGCTGCCTCCGTCTCACTGACTACCATAGTAAAAATGGGATTTGCTGATAGCTCCTTTTAACTTGAACAGAAATAGCTGATTGTAAAAGCAAACCCAATGAAATATTCAGTAATAAAATGGTCAAGTCACTAAATAATGCATCCAGCTGGCTCCAGTGCTTGACCTTTGCAAAATTCCTTGGAGGTGAAGTGCAAACTACTTTTTTTTCCTGATGGTGAATTCCTGGGGAAACACTGCTATGAGAACTCTGTATTTCACAGAGAAAGCAGCTCATATTTTAGCTTTAATTATGCATGTTCTTCAGTGGGAGGCCTTCTTTCTTAGTAGATACTGAATCAATGCCCCAGCCTGGTGCTAATGGGCACTGTGCTGCTTGAGGTGCCATCTTTCAGAAAAGAGACTGAAAGCAAGGTCTCATCTCTTTTTGGTTTTCCTGGCTCTCGTGGCATTTCCCCTCTTTTTTAATAATAAAGGTGTTAGCATCAGTGCCTTGGCCACAGTCCAAGTTGGGTAATTACATTCTGTCTCCCTAAATTTTGCTTTGTGCAGCTTTAATTTAATATGGTGCCTTCTCTTCCTGCCCTAAGTTGTTTTGTGTCATTGCTGGGCACTATTAAATAACCTCCATATTTCCCCCGAGACAGCTGCATTTAAGCTGTAGGTAAGGCAAAGCCTGCGCATGAATTTCGTGAACCGTTCCCAGAGAAGCAAACACAAGCTCACTTGCAATTATTACATGCCAATATTTACCTGGACAAACTCCAGCTTCTCTGCTCCCCTCCAGTAGTTTACATTCATTTGGAATTTAACTATCCAAATGAAAACAGCAGCTGTAGGGAACACTGTCCCTTCTCAAGAGTCACAAGGCTCACGTTTGGGAGGACGTTTTCAGCAGGCAAAGTAGTTTTATCCTCTTTATGAAAACCTAAGCTGCTACAAGCAACCTTCCTCTACAACAACATGTGGTATTTAGCCATGAGCTGCAGAGGAATGCTGGGCAGGGTTACCCTGTCTCAGTTGTGTGACTGCCTTCCCATTTTGTCCATCTTGGAGGGTCAGTTTGTCATTCAAGGGCTACTGAGTGGTCCATTGGCTCCTGGGAAAATGCTCCATGTGCTATTGCCCATGCTGCTCTCAAATACCGCATTCTGCATACTGAATACTTCTACAAAACACTGTATCAGTCTCTAGGTGTAAAAGCATCCAGGCAACATCCACACTAGAAACAATTAATCCAGAGGAGCAAGGGTATAACATGATTTTTCACTGGCACAAAGCTCTTGGTATGTAGACACTGCTGCTCAGGACTGAAGTCAGTCATATAAACAACACTGTCATGAATTTTTCCACTTGTGTGTGTGTCTAGGAGCTATAAGAGCTGGGGGAGGATCATGTCATAACACCAAGCAGGAATGATCTTTGGCACAACCCCTCTGAGGATATAAATCAAGGTAGGCAGGTTTCTATCAGCTTGATTGAAAACTAGGTTAAAAATAAATATTACTTATATAAAACTTCAGATACAAGCTGCATAACCTGAACCATCCAAAATAGGCTTATGGCTAGAGCTTATAAAATATTTTTAAATTAATGTATTTGAAGTCTTAACTTGAAAATAAAATCATAAGAGCAAAACTCTATTGCTATAAATCAGCAAGACTCCACTGATTTTTCAATTTTCTGTATTTGAGTAATCTTAACTATGTATTATCTCACTGAGCTTTAAAACATTGCCAGAACTGCAGGCTTTGAGGCTTTTCATACTTGATAGTATTGTTGCTCTTGCTTCCATCTTTTTTCTTTTTTTCTATTTTTAAATACAGCATGCTTTTATTTAATTTAAAGCTATTCAACCTTCTTCCTGCTATCCAAAGACATTTTGTATGTAAATCCAACAATTTGGACCCAAAATCACCACCATCTGCTTATTTATAGCATGATCCAGCAGTAAAGGGAATCTATCAAGCCCTTAATGGGAGTCATGTGACTGTGCAATGAACTCGGTTTTCATTTTCCTGATGGAAGTGATACTTTTTCTTTACTGGTCCCTATTAATATTTTGTGATGTTCTGCAACAACAAGAACATTAAAAGAACCTTCATTTTGAGACTCATCCCCTTCACACAATTGTGGCTGGTGTTTTATCAGGTATGTAGTGCGTGTCTGGTCCTGGCATGCCATTAGGTGCCTGAATTAAATGTCTTTCTAGATTTGTTTTTATTCATTCAGTGTCTGAGGGGGAAGTTAAGCTGCTAAGTACTTTGCTTTTCAATATGCTGAACTATCCTTGATGTGGCCCTCAGAAAAAAATCCCCAAACAAGAAACCCCAAACCAAAACCCTGCAAAGTCAGGGTTTCAGTGGTGCAACAAAACCAAACAGCTGAAGAAAAAATGAGGCTGGTCATTGCTGGTAGAAAGTAGAAATCAAATAATTGAAGAAACCTGCCTTGTTAAAGTACCAGCACCAAGAAAAGATTCAAGTAGGTTTTGAACTTGCATGAAGTTTCTCATAAATGATGATCCTAAGAGACCTTAACAATAAAAACCCCCTTAGTTAAAAGAAAGTGTGTGGGAAAGAGCAAAGTTGTTGACATCTTACTTTGGGTGAATCATTTTCCTTCTAATGAGAATACATATCAATTGCAGTGCAGTACAAAGACAGAATTTTGCAGCTCTCAGAGTTTACTCCTGGCTCTTAGCATGCAGTGTGTGATTGTAGAAAGTTTTTACTTCAGAATGTTTTTATAATCTCCAGTCAAAACTATCCCAACACTCTTTTGCAGGCAGATCTCACTGCATTACAGAGACAGATACTTTTTTCCTACCTTAGATACAAAAGATATTTTATTGGTTTCCACTGAGATGTATGGCAAGTGCTCCAAGGTCATAGCACAAAGCTCTGATATATGCCATATTAAACCCACAGATAAAGTACCTAGAGTTTACTCAGTTTTATATACAACGTAAATGAAGAAATGAAGAAAAACTAGGTCATTAACATATACAGTGATGACTTTTAAATACAATTCTGTGCTGACATGCCTCACAGGCAGTTTTTCTGTCCATAAAATTGTTCAAATCTGTAGGGGTATGAGACTTTGCCCTGCTTATCCTGTTTGCCACTAGGGCTTTATTCCTCCTCAGCACACAGGAGCAGGGATTTGTGTATCCAAATGAGAGGTCTACGAATCAAGTATCTGGATCTGAACTCTCTGGCTAGGTTCTCATTTCAGCCACAGAGAGAAATGGCCATTTCCAGATTTATCTGCTTCTAAGGCAGAAACTGAACAAACACAGATGAGTTATGCTGTAGCAACAGCTACTTTTATCCCTTGACCATGGGAGTGTGTACACACTGGCTCTGAGAGACACATCCAAGCCTCAGCCTCTGGCTGAGTTCTGCATCACTTACAAAAGGGTGGAACCCATTGGTGGTGCTCTTTGTAGGGCATGTTAAATACAGCTTCTCTCTAGCTTTAAGCAGAATGACTGGGTATGAAGGCAAATAGAGGTATCTCAGTAGGAATGAGGAGGAAACCAGGCAAATCTGTACAAAATGTGACACAGAGAACACACACCTTACATCACTCTGGTGGTGGGCACTTTACAGAGACCAGTTTGGGTGAAATCCTGATTCAACTGAAATCAAATGCAAAACATACAATTCTGAATAAACTCAGGACTTCAGCCTTTTTCTGAAGAAATGGCACATTTCTAATAAAACTGCCACAAACCAAACTGGGATGCTCTTTTCAGGAATGTCAAGTACCTTAAGCCCATCTTGATGATGTTATTGATTGTGATGTTCAGCCCACAGTATATAACAGGGATCACAGACTGAGGCAAATGAGAGACTTCGTCTCAGGCTCTCAGAGGGCTGATGAGTTTCAATCCTCCAGTGAGAAGAGAGCTGCAAGCTGCTCTCCTATCTCTGTAATGCATGGAGAGAAAATAAATCATTATTTTTGCACTACCTCCCAAGGAAAGCAGCAAATGTTTTTTATTCAGATGACATTTTTCAAGCCTATCTATAGCATTCCTGCTCTGGCCACAAATTAGTGGCTGCTTATGAGCGTTTTGACAATTCTGCCAAATCTAATAATAGCCAGTGGTGGTGGGCAGCACAAAAGAAAAATCAAGTTGTGTGATTTCAGCCAGCCAGCTAATTCTGAGCTTCGTAACAGTCAGCAGGAAGAACTTTTAAGTGGTGTGTGTGAATGCAGATGTCAAAGATACCTGATCTGTGTGCAAACTATAGGCTGACACACAAAAGAAAGTATGACCTTTAACTCCATGAAAAATTTGTCAGCCAGCTGTGCTAGGGAGGAATCTACATGCAGTGCCTCTGGTATGTTGATTCTCTTTTCTCATCATCCAGGGTTGGTATCTTTTATTCTAAATGTTAGAAAATTAATTGACTACAACCACAGCACTCCTGTAAAAGCAAAGTATCTGATATGAGGGATACAGATAACAACACCTTTCATCCAAAGATCCCAAGGGTAATATGCATCTTATTCACAATAGTTCCAGCCCTGCAACAATTTCTTGTTTAAATTTATGCACAAGCTACTGCACTGAAATCTAATCATATGCCTAAACCCTCTCAGAATCAGGTACTAGCACTGAACAGGAATTATGTTTGTCTCTGCTGATAACAAGAAGGGTGACGTACAAAAAGAAACCCTGTTAACTCCTCAAATCCCTTGAAAAATTTTGGATTACACACCTATGTTTTTTTGAAATCAAAAGGACCATTGTCCTACTCTGTCTGAAAATACTCCAAGATGTTTAATGACACAAGATTTGAAGGATTTTCTGCCTCTGAGAAGATGAATATTCTTCTGGGAAAGTCTGAACATTTAAGTGAACTCAGCTGGATGACTAACACTTTAGAAAAGCCAGAAAAATCCCCACAATACAAATGAGGCATAAGAATGGGAGAAAGAATGCCTGATGTCCTGAGAGACCCCAATTTTATACATCATATCCAGTGACCTCAGAGACAGAAAACTATATTACGTGCCACAGTGAAATTCAAAAACACCACCTTCCTTCAGAATATTTTACTAAACTGCTGGGTTTCAACGTCTGTACAGGTGAATACAGAAGCAAAAGAAAACTTTTCATTTTATTAAAGAAGAGTAACTGCTCTTGTAAATGTATTCAAAATGAAAAAGCTTTCAATGTCATTCTCACATAGACTGTCAGATAGCACTGGTTGCCAAGTCATGATCTATCAAGAATATGTGTCTAAAACATGCCACAAATGTGAGAGCAATTGTGACTGCATAGCCTATCTCATGGCACAATTGAGATGTGGAGAATTTAGCAGTCTGGAATTTTGGATTTGGTCAACATTTCCTACCAGCAGAAGACGACAAATGTTGATGGTTGATTTTAAATGGTCTATATGCTCAGATCTAGCAAGTGCCACACGGAGTCAGGCACACGATCCATCCTCCCTCTCTGCTGGCAAAGGTCTCTTGGTGGTATCACTCCAACAGAAACAGTGAGGAGTGATGAAAGGCAAATTTCAGATCTAATTGTCCCTGAAGTTTAGGGAAGTTCTGAACCTATGTCTGGATTCAAATATGCCAACATCATACCAAAGTAAAACTTGAAGAGGGATTTATGTGTTGATTGCTTTGAAAAATTACTAAGATGGAGGTCTGCTTGCAATTTCTTTGGCAACAGCTACCTTTATTAAGCTTCTAAAACCCCATACTAATTACAAAATAATAAACACATGATAAAAACATTACTGATGTGCATCCTTTTCCCCTTCCCAAGTGTAGCCCTTCTAACAGTTTGCAAACAGCATAGAAATATCTGTTTGATTGTTCTAAAATGTTATAGTGAAGCAGCATAAATCCAATACAGCAAACCTGAGAACTGAGGGCAGTGTGTCCTTCTGTTCCACTCACACAGAAGGAGGGGTTTTCTTACCCACCTTATAATTCAGTTGAGGTAATGCTTCTTAAATACACACTCCCTCCAAGGCAGCCATTTATCAGTGTTATCAGATAACTGCTTATTTTGAGCTGCTAATGACAATACAATTGTCTGCCAAGTGTACTAAAGCTCCTGCCTTCTGTACAAGTGGAATTCATCAAATCAAATCTAGAGGAAGAGATCTAACCTCTAATGGTCTTCAGGGGAAAGTTTTTCCAGTCTTTCCTGAACCAGTAAAAGAGCCCAAGCTGTGCTATTTGGCAGCTTAATCTCAGAGGAAATGCAAAGTAAAGAAATCTCTGAAAAACAAGTAACTTCAAGCACATACCACTGCCAAATCCTCTTCTCTTGGAATAAGTCTTAGGCAACAAATCCAACCTCTACTTCAGGCTGCATACACTATAAAAAAAACCTCAACCTGATGTGAAAATCCCGAACCATCACGAAATAAAAAACTATCAATTTTTACTGGAAGCCTAGACCTATTTTAATGTCACTTAAGATACTTTTTAAATACTCATATTTAAGTGATGAGAGAATAAGTGGACCATATTTTAATCTCCCTACCTATCTAGTTGCATTTCAGAAAATTAAACTGTACCATTTTACACTGATGGCTTTATAATCCTGTGTTTCCATGAACTCAAAAGACTCCTGTGTCCTTGGAAGAGAGAACACTTGCTCTCTCAGCCAGTGATGTGGACATCAGCAAGCACTCAAACCTATTTGTGTGGCACTGCCAGGCTGCTGCCCTCCCCATGCAGGTACAGTGCAGACATTCCCAAAGCTCAGCTCCAGCCTGGCAAACAGGAGGAGCCAGAGCTGCCCCCACACCTCTGGCTCCTTCAACAAGTCCCCTCAGCAGTCAGGAGCCCAGCATATAAAGGCTACTCTGGCTCTCCAGCCCTCTCTCCCAGCCCGATACCTTCCCTACAAGGTGTGCTTTATGCTCCAGTTACTAAGGAAAGCCATCTAGGCTCCAACCATCCCAGAAGCCCAGAAGTCCCAAGGTTGATGGCCAACGTGCTGGCTCCTTCTTCAGCAGCTCTAGTCTCTATCAGCACAGTGCAGAACCATGGAATCTCTATTCTCCAAGCACCTATAATCTCAGGATTATCAGGTTCCCACCCTTTTCATCTTGCTAGGGAAGATGGGAGAAGCCCAAAACTGATGGCGGTCCTCCAGAAAGACCCCAGTGTTCATGGAGGCACTACTGAACAAGTTTTATAGATCCATGGAAGCAGAAGGTCATCCTTCTACCTCCACCTGGATGCTGAAAGACCCATTCCTCCCTCTGCTTTACCCTTGGAAATACTTATCCCCATTCACTTTGCCCAGCAGAGCCTGGTCCTCCCTCTACTCAGTTGTGGCACTTCCCAGTCAACCACAAGTGCCTTCAGCAGCCTGAGTGCCGCAGAGGATCAGGCCTGTCACGTTTTGGTTTTCCATCCTGCAAAGTCTTTCAAATTTTTCTGCACTTAATAATCCACATACCATGCCCCACTTTCAAACTTAAATCCTTCTGATTCCTTCCATACAATTGACAAGATGAGGGGTTATTTTTCTTAAATACATAATTTAACAAAACCTATAGGGAACATGCTCACTTGTTTCAATGATCTGGAAAATGTGCTTTGTCTTTTTTTCCAGAAAGCATGCACATTTCAGATTTCTCTTAAGCTTTTGTAATTATTTCTGATCTTAATGGTTTTACTTTGTCAGCCCAGCTGATACCAACCAGATGAGAGAAACAATTTGGGGGTGGCTTTTGTCCAGGAGGTAGCAGAGAAGAAAACCAGCAATAAAATTCTGGCAATTTCTCATTTCATTGTAAAGATGTGCTGTGGGGATTTGTATATTCTGTCTGTGAAGCAAACAGTGCTATAATCAGATGATATGGCAAGAAAGGCTTGAAATGCTGTTCCAGACTTAAGGTGTAATGATTATTAAACAAACCTGTCATATGAAGAATGCTCAAAGGAAAAGCATCATTTCAGGCATCTTGCTCAGTAACCTGGACAATTCTCAGTAATACCACAAAGACAAACATATAGAGCAGAAGTTTATATGTGAGGTGTGTGTACCCTACAGAGAACATGAACAGGGCCTACCAGTTTAGCCCATAATCCTGGTAGATAAAGGCTATTTCCTGTAGGGCTCATGGCATGCTGAGAGCTGCTTTCAGCATTTCACCCAGCCCCATCTCTGCATCCATCAGCTGGCCTCAGAGTGGAAGGGAAGATGAGAAATGAATTAGAAAGATACAGCTTGAAATGGCTGAGTCATAACACTAAATACCTTTAACTTGAGCTAACAGGGTCACTTAGAAGGGATGACTTGCTGTGCATCTGCTGAGAAAGAGAGGAAATTCTGGGTACTTAACATTTTAGAATAAAACTCAGAGTTTCCCTTCAGCTGCGTTTAGTGTCTGAACAAACTCCAGGGCACAAACTGCAGTGCCAATTTAATACAGGCTCCTATTTGCAGAGACTCATTAACGTTGTGCACAACTGCTTTAAAAAAAAGGTTAAAGTCTTGGCAGAAAGCAGCAATAGCAACTATTGATTCAACTTTAGAAACTCTCCAGCACTGAGACTGAGTCTTACCAGCTGGGGATATGTGCAGGCATTGAGCAGAGCTTTAAGCAGACACCAAAGCACAGAGCCACAGCCAGTGGCACAGAGGGGCTGCAGACACTGGCAGGTCTACATCATATCCCTGCAGCCACCACAGTGTCCCTTGCTGTGCCAGCTGATGCAGCCTGCAGGGCCAAAGCTGCTGGCATCCCAGCTAGCTGCTCTCCAGCAAATCAAATCTGCTTATAGACTTTCCTTAACTGCATTCTTTAGCACTTTATAGAGAACCAGAGCTTTAAAAATGAGACACCACCATTCGGTACAAGAATAGGCTTATACTAGGCCTTATTCTATGCTAGAATACTACGGATTTCTTCTCTTGTAATTCCTCTGGATGTGAGGTTTTGACTTTCTCCTTTTGCAGATACTTGGGCTCATTTTAAAAATACCCATAAAATTTATAGAAAAGTAAGTATTGAAAGTGTGTTCTGTTCATTCATAACACCAGTGGCTTTAGAAATAGGTTGGAAGAAACTTGGGGAGAGTTTTCAATTAGAAATTATCCAGAAACAATGAAAAACAAAAAATGTGGACATGGAGAGGCACTGGCATTGTACAAGTTTTGATCAGTAGCTGGGCACGATGGCCAAAATTCAGCTTTTATTACCTGCATCTTGTCTTGCTTCAGACCTGTAGTGTATATTAGAGACCTCCACATTATTCCACCAAGATTAAGAGCAGACATCATTTTGTAAGAAGTTAATCAAACACATTGGGGATGAGATTTGCTATGAAATGCTTTTCACCTCCCCAAGTTCTCAAAGCCCTTTATCATTCAAATGTAGTGATACAGATGGCTCACACTCTCATTGCTCTGCTGAAACCAGATGAGGACAGTACAGCAAGAAACATTTAATTTTCCCCCCTTAACCCTACATAAATATTTAGAAAAAGAATTGAAATATACCTCTTTCCATGGAAGTGGGAAGGGGAATGTAGGTGGAAATAATTTAAATACCAGAGTTGAAATTTGACAGGGTGAATACATCACACTTTCTGGGGGTATGATAACATTCAACTGCTCCAAGTGGTGCTCTGCATACGGCACATACAGCAAGCAGTCTGAAATACCTGCTTCTCCTGAAGAGATTCCTGCAGCAGGAAGACTGGCTCATAATTAACACAACTTAGCATCCCTGAAATCCTTAACTATCTAAGGGGCATGGGAGGAACACGAGGGGCCTCAATACTTTACTTGCAGGGCAGATGAAATGGTACAAGAGCTGTGTGCCCTTTCTGCTTCTTGGCACTCCCATTGCAAGGCCTCAGTGAAAAAGCTCCTTAACAGGAGCCATGAAAGCTCAGACATGGAGCACCTGATGGCTGAAGGGCTCTCAGAAATACAGAACTATGTTCTCAAGCTGAGGTACCACTTAGTACCTTGTCTGATGCCTGCCTAAGAGTGTCACTACAAAATTTGCCAGCCTTATTAATTACTTTTATATTTATGTCTCCCACCCCTCAAAAAATCTTAACTGGAAACAGTGGCGAGCAGTGAGTTTTTATTGTAGTTTTTATTGCAGTTTTTATTGTGCTAGAATAATTGAAGAATAATGATGTTGCAAGGGGTCTTGAACATAACCAGGTTTAACTTCCTGCCCCCAAACAGACTCAACTACACCTTTCAGCATTTTTGGTGAAAAATAATCCATACTATTCTTAAAGCATTTTATTTCTGGTGAGATCACCTACTTAAAGAAGCCTCTCTCAGCATCCTCACTGTCAGAAAGCATTTCTTCCTCTCAAATGCAAATCTTGTTCTCCTGTCCACTGCAAAAATGCAAATGCGTGTACTAGGTGCATTAGTTTGGACCAATGCTTTCTTTAGAAGAGTGGAAGAAATAAGTGTTGTCTGGCATTGCATTTTTGGACAGGGGCAAGAAAAGATGGTATTGGGAACAGAAAGGCAGAGAGCTGAAGCATCAGGAAAAAATAAACGTTATTCATGAACGATATTTTGTAGAGTGAATGATCTAGAGTAGAGTTAACAGCATCCACACAGAATGAATGCAGATTTGATGAGGTTCATAAGTAACATCCTGCAGGGTCAGCAGGGAAACCCTAATTAGGCAGAATGGCCTTCCTCATTATTAATTAGAGTTGTGTGCTTGATTAAAGAGGTACAATTCTTCCTAGTACTGCAGGAGGCCAACAGGAAGCCTGCAGCATCCATCCATCCCATTTCTCCCTCTCTCATGCACACACAGGCACAAACCAAGTGCTCCTGTGCAGCCTCCCTTACCCATGTGTATCCTCATGCACACCTTCCTCCTCTCCCTTCCCAACAGGTGCTGCTTATCATGCCTGGCTTAGAAGAAAGCAGGGTAATTCCTCCTCTAGATGAGGAAGGGGCTATCGAGCATGCCGTGGTCAGCTGACAAATGGGGGGGGAAAGCAGAGAAATAGTTGTATGCAAATTACCAGCTCCCACTGTTCCGTAACACACGTCTCCCAGCAGATGCCACAGGTAATTATGCAGCTGAGGGTAGTGCTTCTGGGAGCACTCATAAAATACAGCTTTTATCTTGCTGCTTCCAGCCCATGTCTGGTAATGTATAAATAATGTTAACAGCATCCACGCAGACGGTCAGAGATTGGATGTGCACTGGGTATATGCATGCCTGGTGAAATACAGATTTTGCTGCAAACTTGAGATACGTTAGAAGAGGAGGGGAAAAAAAAGCCCTTAAATATGCCTACCAAGATGCTACCTATAAGTTACAAGAGCTCATTTTTAGATAAGAAAAACTGGGTATTTAAGGACTTTCTGAGTGTCCCTTTAGGTAAGCAGCCTTCATACTGATTCAAGATAGGTTATGAATATGGGGTGGCAGCTGCTTGACATGGGTCTGGCTCCACACAGCAAGCTGACAGCTTCATATCCCAGGACACTTCAGCAATGAGACAGCTGTGATGAGCAGGAAACTCACTGTACAGCAGTGGAGTTAATAGGAGAATCCTCTGTCAGTGGGGCCAGCATTATTGTAAAGATAGATGGCAGTGTGCTTAGGAAAACAAGCAAGAGATCAAAATTAATTTTTGCTGCATTTGGTTTCCCACACACTCGTCTCATTCTTCACGAGTGCTTTGCACATGCTCCGGCCATACCGAGATGCTCCACAAATGTACTTAAACATAAGCTTTCCCCATTTTATTGCACACAGATCATAGGCACAGTCTTGCAACTGAGAGTGCACCAAGTGTATTGTAAATACCATCCAAAAAGGTGGTGACAAAATGGAGAAACAGAGGAGTTTTGAGGAAGGCATGCAACAAGAGCACGTCTGTGGAGGAGCTGAAACACAGCTGTAAAACCATGAACCCCTGGTATTTCCCGAGGATAGTCATAATGGAGGCTGCTACAGCTACTTGGTTAGCTTTGGTTTTGCTGTGCAGGCTTGTCAAAATGAGAACGGTACCTGAGAGGAGCAATTCTGCAAAGCAGGTGAACATATTTTTTTAAGTGAATTCCATTCGTGAAGACGGCTTTAGGTGCATTGAAATAAATCTCATTGTAGTTTATCGACAAATGTATGCAATATAGCTGGCTCACAGTGGCTCCAAAACTGAGAGAGATTCGATTATCTATAAATAATTCCTCATTATGTGTCAACGTGAGGAAGTTCAGACAGAAACGTGAGCTGAATAGAGGAAGGAGATCAAAGGAGCTGAGCTAAATATTCAAAAGCAACAATTTGATTGAGTAAGGGAACAGACAATCAAAAACTACCCACAGTGATTGCTGATCCTGAGAGTTGATGGTGGGCATACATTTTTACTGTTATTTTCCTAATGATAAAAATTCTGGGGTTTAATCTGAACTTGAAACATTGTATTTATTTTCACCACTTTTTCTAAATTTTCTGTGGAAAGCTGTCTTGTGATGCAGCTTGTATCATTTTATGTAAAAATACTGAAAAATTTTTGCAATTCTATCTTATGAAATATAAAACTGTTTTGCCACTGAACAAAGAAAAAAAAGAACTTAAAATGGAAAGTATTTTACCAACATCTATCCATAATGCTTTGTAAATAAAAACATGCCATTTGGCATATCATCACTTTGTGTTAGTACACCATCAGTGTCGCAAACAGAAAAAAACAATCCAACTCGGAAAAAAAACCCTCCCAAACCTCAAAATAAGGAAGAATGTTCATTCTAAAGTAAGATTTACTAAAAAACCCCTCATCCTTTTGAAGTTTCTCTTTCACATGTATTTTTCCATAATAGAAGAAAAAGATGTATTTTAACTGCCAGCATTTCATGCCTCAGTAATTCTTAGCTTTGGTTTGCTTTCTGAAACAAAGCCATGAGAACTGTAGGAAGAACAGGCTTTAATTATTGTTTGGCTTTTAAAAAAATGTAGTCTACTGTAGCTCTTAGTATCAAATTCCTAAAAAGCCCTCACCCTATCACAGGGCTTCCTATTAATTTATTCCTAGAATTGTATAGGCATGAATATCAATATACTGAGGAGTTTAATTTTATGTTGTAGCATAAACATTTTCTAAAATAACTTTCTAAAATATGTTTTTACACTTTTATACCTGTGCCCAATACCCAGGCCATTCTATGGTTCTGTTTTTTAGCATAAGTAATCCAGTAATTGAATATCCTAAAGCACGTTGTGAATGGTAAGCTTTTAAGGGTGGATGAAATCCACGGACAGTTTGTATTCATTCTAGTAAGGATTAGTAAGTGCATCATAATTTCAGATTACTTAAACCAAGGAAAACTGTGTCATGTCCATCTACTGTGATTCAGCAGATCAGAAAAATATTAAGAACCTCCCCCCAGGACTTAAATCTGGGTATCTACTTGTAAAAGTGAAGGGAGGATGCCCTAGTTACTGATTTCTCACTACCAAGAGTTTTGGCACAGTCTGATTTTGGCTTGGCAGAAATCAGTAGGAAGCTGTTGTTTCTTAAAAACCCCTCCCCGTGGACTGTTGGAAACGGAAAGGCTCTCCATGTAGGTCCTAATAACCCTCAGTGTCCAGCCCTGCCCTTAGGGATGATCAGCAGCAGCAGAGACCATTAACATCGAGCTTCTCTGGGTTGTAGCAAGTTCATGGATCCCCAGAAGTCCCCGAGGAGCACCAGCTCTGAACCTCACTCAGAATACAGCCAAGTGAGAAGCTTTGCCCTCAGGATTTGCAGGATTTGAATTTCCAGGGCTGCTTCTTTGGCTCCTTGGTAGCCCCTAAATTCTTGCAGAAAGCAGTTGACTGTGACCTTGGATGGCAGCTTCTCTCAGGCTGTGTTGAAATTAAATAGTAATAGAAAAGTAATCTCTGAAAGTGGATACCAGTTCAAGTTAGAAAAGCCCTTGCCAAAACAGGCTTTCAGAGCAGGCATGGCACATATATTATTGAAAAGCCTTGTTTCTATATGGCATGCCAAGTTGGCAGAAATGCAAATTTGAAATTTAGAAGTGATTGCTAGGGAGCTAGTCAAGAAGAAGGAACCAGAGAGGAAGGAACTAATAGTATTTGTTTCTTTTAAAGAATAAATCTTGAGCTAGTTTTCTTTTTTTTATGACAATCTTACATTATTCATCTGTCTTTCTAGGTCAGAAAATGGGAATAAATTTTATGTGACACTCTCTTGTAATCCAGTGGTACAAAATGGACTCTTAGAGAAAGCTGCAGTATTTTACTCTGCTGTCCTGGCACGCAGGGAGATGCATTTTAGGGCCGTTTGTGGTTCGTGTGCTGATATTGTGCGTAGCAAGATTCCTATGTCTTTTTGAGAAGGGGGAAAATAAGACACCACAAAAATGATACAGGAGTAAAATTAAGTAACACAGACTCTACATCAAGGATATTATTTCCCTAGGGAAAACTGGGATGATTTTTCATCCCCTTTGGATTCTTTTTCAAAGTATCTGTTTAACCATAGAACTGACTTAAAGAACAAGCACTAAGGCTCTCAGAATGCACTGCAGCAAATTCTCCTCCACTGCTGAGGGGATGAGGGTGTGGAAGTAGGGCTGATACAGCTGTGATTTAAAAAAAACCTCACCAAACCATCACTTTTATAATAATAAAAAAGAAAAATGCAAATGAGCAGCATCTGGCTACTACAGAGAAATCACCTATTTAGGGAAAAAAGATTTCCAAGAAACTTCACCTGCTACCCTCAAAAACTTTTGTTTCTATTATTATTCCTCCTTTCTGTACAAGGAGATAATCCTAAAATTAAGCAGCCTTTTCCACCTCATGTAAATAACTTGTAGCTCAAACTTCAAGAGCTGATAATGCTTTTATACATAAGATGACCACAGCCAGATATCATTCCCATGAATTATCACCATGTATGACAGCAAATTCTGCAAGACTGAATCCAGGTTACTGGCTGTGCAGAATTAGTGACAGTTGTCTACATGTTCACTCTGTAAGCAGAATGTGGGAGAGCATTAATAACATTCTAGGTTAGGTCATGAATACTAATATATTTCTGCAACATCACACAAAAAGCCTACAGTGTCACCACAACCTCAATCCAGGTATGCAAGTCTGTGTCAAAAAAAGAAAAATAAACTCCAAGTGCAGTTAACTCCTTTCACCATTGCCCAAGGAAGATTCATTTCATGCTAATTTAGTTTCACCACAGAAGGTCAGACACATTTTGAGCTAATTAGAGGGCAAGTTGTTTCACAGGGTTCAGATATATAAAAGTAGTTAGCGATATGTTTTCAATATAATTCTCAGTACATGCCAGCAAGACATGCTGTCAGTACCCTGTCTTTCCACTCTGTGGATCCACAGAAGTGAGATAAATAAATTCCTGGCTCAAGCCTGAAATATCTCTTGAATTCATTACTGGCTATGCCTGAAGAGTCTGCCAAGAGGTAAGTATTAGTCTAAAAGTTATAGGAGATACTAAATCCAGCATAGGATTCAGCTTATGAGACAAGTACTGTAGTGGCACTGCAGTGATCTGACTTTAGAGGAGGTTCTTAAGCAGAAATTTAACACAAAAAGCAATTTCTCCATGATAGAAGCAGTCACTATTTGCAAAATTGCTTAAAGAAAGCTCTGTCGCCGAGATCATTGATGCCTGACCTCACCATAGCAGGTTATATTACAACAGCAGTATCAGGATTTTTTCTTGTTTGTTTCAACAAATGTCAGTCCATTTAGCTTTTGGTAGTGTGAGGAAAATTATTCCACAAACACAAGAGGTTTATGTCCAAAAAGGAGAGAGGAGTCCTGTAACTTTATTTGAATAAAGAGAGAGGCCAGGGGGCATTTCCCCTGGAGTCTCTCGAATCTTTAGAGGACGCAGCCTCCTTTTTATCCTAATTTCTTGACCACATGTTCCTCTCTCTTTCCCCCTTGGCTGAGGAATTTGAGAGGCACAGACTTTCTGAAAATGCCCCCATCTAATGTGTAATTCCCCCCTCCCCCTTTTGTCCTTCCCTTGCATCACTCAGTGGAATTCCTTATGGAATTTATGGTTCTTCTCATTGTTTCTTTCATCTTCCAATATTCCATTTTATTTATCAGCAGACCTTTGAGTTGTTTGTAAATGCAAAATTCCCTCGTTCCATTCATCCATCTGTGGAATCCTCCCCATTGATTCTTTTATCTCTAATTGCTAGTTTTATCTACTGGCAAGACCCACAGTTTGTTTATAAGGACAAGTTCCTCATTCCTTTCAGTAATGAGTACTCAGAACTATATACAAAGCTCCTTCACATGTCAGTTTGCTTTAAATATTTGTAAAATTCTGATTTTACAAGGAGGGTAACAGGTCACCATAGCACTTAAATAAATTAATAAATAAAATAGCAATGATAAAAAGGTACCACACTTGGTTCCACCCTCCAGAACTGCATAAATTACATTATTCCCATGTCAAATGGAGGGAGGAATTAAAACTGGACCAAAAAAATCCCCAGTAAAGAGCTGGCTGAAACCCAAACACTTATGAATTTTATGTCCAGAGGATTATTCACTCAGTTACACTTTCAATTTTTGACACACAAACAGCAGAGCTCAAGAACATGAGCCAGAAATTTTGGCATTGCTGTGGCAGTTCATCCTCTCTCCCCAGCTGATCAAGTTCTGCTTGTCTTGATACAGACTGGAGAAAGCAGTTCTGTCTCCCCTGTGCACCTGAAGAGACAGACAAGCAAAATATTAAACAGCTACAGATGCTGAAAGAAAAGCAACTGTTCAGTCAGCTCTTCAGGGTTTTTTCAAAGCCTTGCTTGTAGGACAAAACTGATGAAAAATCTGACGATTATTAAAAAAATAGGCAAAGAAAATTTGTCTGATAGCACAGCTAAAGCTTAATCTATTTATGTAACTAAACAGAGGCAAACTGCTGTTAATATGCTAGAGAGGCACAGAAATTTCTTCTGATCTATTAACAGGGGATGAGCTGCTCTTCTGGCACAGTGAGGGCTGACATCAAACTACCAGTCTGGCAACCATTTTTGCTCAAATCCCTCACAACCCCTGTTCTGCCTGAGACAGGCACTCGTCAGTGTTAGTGCTCCCAAATGGCTGACACACCAGAGCAGACCACATTGTGTTTCCCCTTTTTGTTTTTCAAACTATGGCACAAAACTTCTCACTCTCAGTCAGTGCAGTCAGTGCATGTGGCACAGTGTCATCACAGCAGGAAGAGCTTTTCCTTGCCAGGCTGGTTGAAGAGTTATGTAGTTCCTGGATGGGGCTCCCTGGTCCAGCCTCCCCACACCCACAACAGCTCAGTGGCTGCCTTGTTTTGTTCTATTCAAGTAGGCAATGCCAGCTAAAGTTCACAGCACAGGTTCAGCATTCAATGGGGAAAAGGCAAAACCCTACAGGTTTCTACCAATGAGTAACACCACTGCACTGCTCTGCACTGGAGCAGTGTTTTTTCCATGGGTAAACCAGACCAAACTAAAGAAATCTCATCTTTTTAAAAACATCACACTCAAAGACTGGGCTCAATGTTCGAGTTCTTAAGGTGCTGAGGTTCCAGGTCACAACGTTGCCTTTTCCTATGAGCAAAGCACATTGGGAAAACACAGAGTTTTATTGCCATTTCCATATCTCTATTCACACTCAAAATAATAAAAAAGAGAAAGAAAAAGGATTTCTTTCCCTCTTACCCTTACACTGTCCCATGCTGCAGGCACTGAGTCTGTTCCTTCCAATTGCAGTGTACTTCCTCAGTGCTTTTCTAAGTGAGCAGGAGAAAGAGAATTGCAGAAGGGCTGTCTCCTACCCATGTTTGCCAAGCCCATGGAAACCCATCAAGATGTCTATCAATTCCCAACACACTCCCTGAACTGCAGCTCCTCCAGAGTGGAAGATAACAGCTAGCAGGAAGATCGAAATATTTTCAATGTCATTTTTTAGGCCTACAATATCCAAAAAAATCTTGGTGAGAATCTATCCACACATCTTTGACAAAGACATAAGCAAGAACACTTTCCAAAGGACTGTTCTGTCAGTGCACCAGAGATCACAATGAGGAATGGAGAAAGGGAGAAGCCACAGAAGAACCAGCTGTCACACAGACTGCTGTAGCCTTAGTGTGGGGGATAAAGTGGAGGCCCTTGTCCACTAGTTGTCCCCTTGCTGCTTGCATAGCCATACTTCATAGGTGTGTTCACAGCCATTCTTTATAGGTGTCCTCCCTAACTGCGTGACTTAATTAGCAACTCTGCAAAGTACACATTAAGGGATCTGACTGTCAGGTGTTCTGCTGTTACTCCACAGCTGCTGAATACAGAACAGCCAGGGAACATAGTCAGAGCCGTGTTTTCCTACAGAAATTAAAGCATGTCAGTAGCTTTTTTTCCAGCCTTTCTTGCAGCTGACATCCCTGATCTAAGTGGTGCCATCTGTTAACCGTGTTGTATCCATGTTTTCATGACGGAGACTAAAAGAACCAAACTAAATTCTACTCAAAGTACCATAATATTGATACTGAAAGGAGACACCACTGCAGTGCCCTGGCATCTTGTATGCCAGGATTTCATTCTCAGAGTGAGGTCAATGAACAAGGGGCTGCTGTGCAACTGTTGAGCTTGGCTCACCCTTGAAGTATTCCCAGTCTCGTGCTCTGCATTGTTCCAGTAAGACATTTACCTGTGTTCCCCTGCTGAACTACATCCTTAAATTTGATAAGCTGCTCCACTTTTACTCCCTGTGCCATGGGAGTACTTGAAAAGAGTAGATGGCCACCAAATTCAAAGCAAGGTCTGCTGAAATTCTCCTGGGAAAAAGTGAATAGTTTATCTCCCTCCTCTCCCACCAAGCTTTATACTAAAAACAATTACATGCAGCATTTGACAACAGAGTTGATAAATTATGTGCTGCTTGTATTGAAAATGTGAAGGATAATAGGGATAAATATCAATGCATTCACAGATGACACAAACACATTTAATCTCTTTCAAGGCTTTTTGATTGTGCTCAGGAATGACTTGCATGAACTAATTCCTCAGTGCATTGTCTTAAACAATTCTCTGGAGGAAAAATGAACTATGCCAAAGACATAGATGACAGAGAGGAGTAAAAACAATGAAAACCCCACAAGTCCCAAAGGGAAAACATCTTAGACCAGTGAGGCAGCAGTGGGATAGTGCCATCAGAAAAAAGAAAAAGACTATGGTTGCAGGACAGGTTTGTGTTTCCATTTTTTCCCCATGCCTGAAGTTCCTGCTTGCAACTTTCTAGTGCCATGTAGGGGAAAACACACACCTAGCAGAGGATGGAAAGAGGTATGGAGAGAGAACCACAAGGACCTGAAGCCTCTCAGATGGAAACACACGTGCTCTCCTCATGCTTCTCTTTCCCTCTCAACACTGATATTGCTGTCATGGCTCTTGATCCCTCTCTAGGGCTTTCTGATCTCCTGGAACACATCAGGGCCTCCCCAGGCTTTGGGCTCCTGATGTGGGCTTGAGTGTCAGGAACAGGCTGCACAACTCCTGGAAGAGAAGTTGCTCTTTACCATGAGGGAGGAAAACTGCAGCTACAGAGAAGGTGCATACATTCTGTATTTCTAACAGGATTCACTACAGGTGTCCTTTAGGCCATGGAGCATGGAGTTATTTCTGGTGCCAGCCCTTGTGGTTTTCTCTGCAAGTGGGAACACTGGGCTGCCTGGCCAGAAACTGCACCTCAGAATCCTTTTAGGGGTGAGAATTGGCTTCAAAAGGAACAACTGTCGCAGTGCTCGATTTCACAGCTACAACTTGTCTTGCAGGCAGATTTTCTTTCCACAAGCCACGCTCACTGGGCTGATACCAATGCAGTGTTTGCTAGCAAGGTGCAGCTGCAGGGAAGCACCAGGGGTTGGCCCCTCCTGACTCACCATGGCCTGGCACTGGCAAAAACTGAAGAGCACCCCTGGAAAACCCCATGGAAACCTCCTGCAGTTATTCCTCAAGGCACTGCTGTCAGGCTCAGCAAAGCCACAGCCACACAGCCAGGCTCTGCTCAGCATGGCAACAATTCATGCCATGAAATTTCCAGTAACTCCAAAATATTGCAGTGCCACTGAAGGATAGGGACTCTGTGCCCCACTGAGCAGCTCAGAGAATCGGGAGCAAAAACCACAGCCCAGACAAATGGTTCCCTTCTCTGCAACTCATGATAAGCAAATATTTTGAGGTCAGGACAAGCCAAGCTTTTGCTATCTAGAGTTGCTTTCTATAAATGTGTCATTTTTTACTGAGTCCTGTACATATTGGCATGAGACAATTCTTAAAGAAAAAATGAAAGCATTGAAAAAATTATACACCCCTTCTAGCTATGTGATGATCCAAATGAAACCATATTTATCTCTTTGAGAGCAGAAAATTTATTATTTGTATCATTTATTTATCACATAAAAACACCATGGGCACAAATTCTTTATGGTACAAATTCTTTAATTTTGAATAAATGAAAAATATTCATATTATTACAGACAGAGCTGAGCAGCATAATAAGGCATCAAACTACACTTTTCACCTGTTGCCATCTCTTTTTAAGGCTAGAAATTAAAATGTTGAAAATAGAAAGCATTGATATTCTTGAAGGTTATATCTAAAACAGTATGTAAGTGGAGAATTACTGTCAAAATAAACATAAAAATCTCACATTTCTGGATGAAAAAGCTTGGAAAGCAAATGATGTGCATTTGTTCATTATAACTTAATTAGTACAACCTGATGTTAAGGACCAGCAGTAATGCTGAATGTAAATTGAAGACTCTATATATCTATATCTTGCCAGTAATTGCCAATAAAATAAGTGTTGAAATAGAGAATGTTGAAATAGAGAATGTTGAAATGCTTCTGGGATTTCACAGAAGGACTAATATCTCCATTTTAAACCTTGCTTCAAAATAACTTTCACTATTTATTTCTGAGGAAAAAAACCCACAAAACTAAATGTAAGTTTCATTTAAATCTTTGCTTAAATTTCCAGTTTTTCTTTACTCAGCTAGGGAAGGGAAGAAAAAAAGCAGGACATTTTCTGGCAGTTTCTGCATTTCTCACTTGTATTTATTAAGAAGTGAAAGGCACCCAAGTGTTCATAGGTACCATGTGCAATTAAAAGTTTTTTTAATGCGAGTGATAAGTTATAAATTATTTGAAGCAGGTGACACCCCACAGATGTAAAGGCAGGTAATGATCCACACTGACAAGCCTGCAATAAATCTCTTCTAACCAATGCAGTGGGCAGCAGTACCAAACGTGTCACCAGAAATCTTGTCCCCAGGAGATCTGTAGCTCTGCTGTGCAGACCAAGACACCCTGCCTGTCACTCAGCTATTGGATCTCAGGGCTGCTGAAACTCCCAGTGCACACAGCCACTTTCATTTTGACTTTGTTTTCCATTTGTAAGCAAGGGAGAATTTTTCTTCTTATTATTCATCACTAAGTGTTAAGGATTATTTAGCCCTTACTCAGCACAATAATTGTCTGAAAAATGTCAAATAGAAATGAAAGGAAACTAAATAACAAAACAATCCCCCTCTGTTGTTTTGCATTAACATTCTCAGTGCAAATCAGACATCAGACAGTGCAGAAATAACCAGGAAGTGTTAAACAAAGCTCACACCTGTCAAAATCTGATCAGACACTTCTTTTCCAGACTCTACATGCAGCCAGTTACCTGATTCACCTTGCTGGTCTGCTCTAGGATATTTTGATGCCATTTTAATATTTTACTGGAGCTGGCAGTAACCTGCTTCCAATGCAAGTGACCCCAGAGAGAGCTATGGCCAAAACAGGGAGAAGTAAAGGGTGTTTGTGGCTCTTATGAGTTAAGTAACATAGTCTGGCAGAGAGATGGTGGTAGAACTTCAGCAAGGAAGATCAGAACACAATTATGCACGGCCAGAAATATATTCAGAAATAATCCATCATGCTGTCTTTGGCTGCTTTGCATGCAGAAAGATCATCTGCTTTAATCTTCCCAGTTTCCAGACCCACACAGAGCATCATATATTATGCAAAAAGGTGCTCTGGGTGGCACTATCGAGCTCACCATTGCAGTAGCTCTATCGATGAAAGGGTTTTTTTGTGTTTCCCACACCCTCCCTCACCAAGTCTATACTAGGCATCCCCTTTCAAGAAAACGTTTTAAAGTATTTCTGTCTCAAAGGAGAGGTTCTTGCTACTCACTGTTTCTCCTCATAGCCTGCAGCCACACAGAGATCCTTGTTCCTTCCTGCTCACACACACGCCTCTGTCCATCATTGCCTTTCTCCTGTGCTGCAGACCCGGTGAGATCCTTCATTGCAGAAAAGTAACCAGCAGGATGCAGACCTTTTCATTCCCTCCCACTTGAACGGTTTAGTGAATTCATCCCGGGGTAGTTTTTCTCTGTTTGTTTGTTTGTTTTTAAATCAGTTTCTACTGGACACAGTGCATGCATGGTAGAGAAAAGCAGTGTCCTTCAGCAGCATGCAGGGAGCTTTCACCACTGAACAAAAAGCATTTTCTGCAAGCCAGTGTCCTGGATAACAGTCTGGGCTAAAAGGAGGGGCTGGGGAAGGACAGTCTGGGCTCATTACAGGCTTCTCTCTCATCCAAACCCTGGTAGCTGCTGCAGAGGTCAGGGACAGGTGCCTGTCTGCTCACAGCAGACTTGGGGAGAGATCCTCACATGGACTAAATCCCCAATTCCCTGATAGTGCAAGGCACTGCACCATGCTACAGCTGGTGAGGAGCTAGCCTAAGTTCTTGCTTCTTTTTCTTCTGAGCCACCATATTGATGTGATGTGACACATCCCTAAAAGTGCTTGTGAGAGCAGAGTGCAGCTTCATTTACTTCCATTGCCTCAGACGTTCCAGGAGAGAAGAGGAATCTGTGCCTGACCCCTCAGAGGCTTCAATCCTTTCTGCCTGTGCAGAGGGGCTGTGAACTCCCTCCAAGTGTGTGCAAATGACCCAATCTGCCTTGGTGCCCACACGGGATGAGTGGCATTGCCTTGCTAGGAGCCAGCTCAGGCTCCCCCCGCCTCCTCTGACAAGGACAGCCTGGCTCAGGAGCTGACTTTTCCGGTTTTTGTTGTGTTAGCAGGGAGCTAAAGGCTCCCGAGGGACTGTTTATAGAAAGTGCTTTTGAATCTCTGCTTCAGCATAGACGGCTCCCATTTAAAACTGAAGATGGACCTTTTATCAAAAGATGTGACAGGCTATCTTAAGGGTAACTGTCAAGGTGGAGGTATAAAAAGAAGAAAAACCCGCTTTTCTCTATTGTTTCAGTTTTCCTGTAATTTTACCAAGCATTTAGAGGGTGAGATAATGTCAGATACATCTGTCTTTGGTGTTTTTAGGTATGTATCACCTTGGAATCTAAGTGTTCAGGCAATACGTGATAACATCCTGAAATGCTTCCACCTCCTCAAGCTTGTCTCTCATTTTTCTTTTATTTAATCTCAAATGAGTTCAAGTAATTCTGATTTTGCATTTATCTAGATCAGAGGTACAGAAGAAAAATAGACTTCTATAATTTAACTACTGGTAATAACATTACAAGTAAAATTAAAATCTCTAAATCAGGATGAGTACTGCATTAGGAACAGGAAATAAATGATCATAATTTTCTGAAAGTAAGAAGCTATTTCAAATGATCACGTCACTATTACTTTTCTTGGGTATCCTCTGGTCATGGAAGGAAGTATCTCAAAGCCTAGTTGTCCTTAAAATTATACCCAACCATAAATCTACCTGCACATAATAATCAAGTGTCAGTATAAAATCACTACCAAAAGGGTTATTGTGCCCTCCAATGAGGAATCATTTAACTCCTAAGCAAAAAATAAAGTAAAAAGCCTCCAGAATAAATTCACCCCCACCAAAGCCAAAAGTCACCAAAATCCCAGCAAATGCTGCTGAGATAAGAATATCTAGCAGAGAATGAAGTTCCATAGACCCCAAACCTCTGTTTCCAGAATGCAGAACAGACAGTAACTTGAGCTTTAATAGAGATGGAGATTTCTCTGATACTGCAAAGATGACTGTCATTCAAAAAGAGATCAGAGCCTGTTCTCTGCAGATGAACACATGCAAACTCTTTCAGCTCACTGGATGCTGCGTGGAGACTCAGCTGGATAAATCATCCTAATTTAGGTGTTCTGCTAATGCAGCAGCATGGCACCTGACTCAGAGCCTGGGTCAAGCCTGCTCACCTCAAACACTGAGCAGCTTAAAGCAGCCAGAACCTGGATGGCCCAGATAGGAACACGCCTTTGAAACCTGCAGTGCTTGAGTTTTAAACCTTAACTCGGCCTATCAGAACAGAAATAACCCTTGGCACCTTTGGTTTTCATCCAAACCAACCTGAAACACACAGATTTTGATCAGGGTTTTGAGATGGAAGTCTCCTTTAGCAACTGAGTTAGCTACATGATATACACATGGAATCACTGGGGCAGGGACATACCTGGTAGGTGACTGCTTACTGTAGGCCCTTTCCTGACACATTGACTTTCTATTCATTAAATTCTACTTTCTCCTGTTCCTTTGATTAGCTACAGCTGTTACTGCACAATTTCTCTTGCTTTATTCTCCCTTCTGTGATTGACAAAATGGCTGCCTTGCAGAAAGTATCTAAAAAGTCTTGTATTTGTGAAGCTGGTAACATCTTTATTTGAAAGTTAGTCTTTAGTCAAATAAGTGTAGTGTCCTAGTAAGTTTTAACCTCAGTTGTTTATTTCCATCTCTTGCCCAAAGCATTTAGCCTTGGTTTATTTGCAGGACAAGTGCTTCAGAAACTCAGAGTACCTCCTGGAGGAAGAAATGAGAAGTAATTTTCATTTGCAGCAGGACAGCTGCAAAGCACTGGCTGAACCAGAGAGTGGGGAATGGGAGTCAGGGATTTTAATCTCAAACAATTAATGCTGATTACTGTTTCTCCCATTAAACTCAGTAACAATGTGCAACAGCAAAATGCCAAGTTAATCCCAGGTCAGTTATGAATATAGCATGAAACAGAAGTCTGTATTTGTCCCATGCTGTACAAAGGGGAAAACAGAGACACTGGAGTGGTTATGGGTGGTCTCTCCCTATAGAAATGATACATCATAAGATCCCAGTTTCAGTGCTCAAACAGAAAGATGTAACTCTTTTAAATGGTGTTAGATGACACTAAACCAGAAACCTAGTCCAGCTCAAAACTTCGACTGTTTCTCCCCAAAGAGACATGAAAACCTCAAAGAGAGTGCAATAAATACCCCTCACAATGAGCAGAAAACCATACTATTACTAAGAGAGTGAAATGACAAAACACGGTGCAAATTTAAAATTTGTAAGGCCAATGCATGAGCCTTTCCCCTCCAGAGGGGTTCTTCCCATTTTTTTCCCCTCAAACACGGGGAAGAACAGTGATTTCTCATCAGTATTTCCCTGTGGTACACTCTGTGTTTGGCTGGCCTGACAGCTAATGTGGAAAAAACCCTAAGGTGGACAAAGGGTTACTTCAGTGACATGTTTGTATTAATATGGGCCATTTCCTTAATTTTAAGAAAAAAAACATGGATTAAAATGTGAGAGTAGTGAGGAAGCACTTCATTTATGCTCCAACTCACTGTATTCACTCAAGGCTTTGACTGACACCTTTCAGTCAGCTCCCATCACAAGGTGCCTACCTTGCCTTAGATGTTTCATCTCTGCTTAACTGGGAAAACATTTCCATCATGATATGGCGCAATACAAAGTGAGTGTTAATAAAAGCCCTGGTCAATGTGGAGTGCTTGATGTTCTGTCCTGTATCACAGAAAGTGAAAAGTACATGTTACAGCCCCAAGGCTGTTATTTGCCTTCATTTTACTATTCCATATATTTATGATTTAACTAAGGTATTTCTCCTTTAGAGCCTAGGGCAAGTGACATCAAAAGAAACTTAAACAATACCAGGAAATTAGTAACCTTTGCATCTTTCCAGACAGCAATACAGGTCATATATATAGTAAAAAAACTAAACAGGCTGCAAGAACTGTTATGCTCAACAAAGGACTGGATGCATTATTCTTCTAGCTAGGTCATAAGTAGATTATTTTTTGCACCATGTCTGGAACACAGTTGGAGTTTTCTCTCCTTTAGGAAAAGGAGTCAAGTATCTTCTGTGTCTTGCACTATTTGTACTGAAGGGGTCAGATGTTAAACCACTCATGCTGGAGCACTGGCTGCTTGAAGTACATTCATTATGGATATCAACTTGCCAGCGGCCAGGGCTTGATAAAGGTCAGTTGACCTTCCTGAGAATACTTCAAGTAGCAGAGGCAGCAAAGAGAAATAAACCCACACAAATTCGCAATTCTTTTACTAGAACCATTTGTCAGGAGATACAATAGAGTTTGTTGGGAGGAAATGCTTCCCCTGCAGAAACTCTGAGGCTCAAAGCTCTAGGAAGGCACAGTTCTGGCAAAGGATGGTTGTTTACAAAGCATTACTACCAGGCAAGGATTGCATAGGGATGTAAGGATGCACATGTGAAATCTGCTTACTACCTGGAATGGAACAAGAACCTGAGGAGAGTGCCTGCGTGAGTTGAGCTCTCAGAAACAGAAGAGGAGGTGCAGCTTGCTCATCATTCTGGTGACAAAATCAGTCTTATCTGCCTACACTTGTCCAGAGCCTGCCAAGATCAATGCAGAGACTCCCACTGACTGAAAGAGGCTGGAACCCATGGATTCAAATGAGCATTGCACTTCAGGAGGTGCATCATTTTGTGCTTTGAATGCAATATAAACAGTGAAATAAAAATCACTACTAGAGTTTGGAAACAATTGTTTGGTTTTTTTTTTAATGCAGCAGCTCTTGCCCATACCTGAAAGCTTCAAGCACTGCTTAGATGCATTCCTAGTGTCTTTATAGTAAAGTGAGTTTAATTCTGGCACTGTGGCATTTGGTTCTTACTGAAGAGCAAGGTTTAAAGAGAGCTCACTGTCTTCTGAGAACAATGTGCTTCTTATGTAAGCAAAGATTTTTGTACAAGAAGCCATGCTTTTTCTGCAAACAGATATTCATATGCCCATCTGCACAAAAATCCAAACACATTATGGATGGGGAAGGCAAAGACATGTACAGCTGTGGCACCACATCTGGATACACATGCTGCAACAGACATAGAAGAGGAGGGAGAAAACCCATCACAGTTCCTGGAAATCTGTCCTGAATTAGCAAGAGCATTCTTTCCAGCACTGGAGGCTGCATGTACAAACCTAGGTAGGCAATAACATAAATAAGTGTCTAGGAAAAAGTCAGGGGCATTTACTAATTGTCAGTGAGAAAGCCAGGGAACATGACAGAGTCTTTCCTTTTTGAGATGTCTCTTGATCATCTCCACCATCTTTCTAGCTCTTTGTTATGGAAAAGCTAAACTACAGCTTGGTCACTGAAGGGGGTGACAGAGACCCAAACTGTCTTAACAGGAAAACATGCATTGCAACCGAAGCAGCAGCAGAAAAAGACTGGTTATTGCTACCATTTTTACATGAAGTGGAGCACTCCTCCAGCATTGCAACAAAATGTACATTCTTTACCTGAATTCTGTATGAAATCCACATTGTCTTTTCCTTTTTCCATGTAGGTTGATAGAAACTCATCAGTGGTTTCAATTAAAAATCACTTCATTTGGGAGGGCAAAGACTTAAAAACCCTCTTCCGTTTTGCCTTATCCATTGGGACTAGGTTTCATTCTGTTCCGAATAACAGAGCACAATGGAGCATTTGTAAGTGTACTCTATCTTTTATAAATAAATCTGACAGCATTAGAGATAAATCCACAGTCCCTTGAGGGTGAGATCAGTGCACAGTTGCATGTTTGTATGAGAGTACACCTACCTTTAGTCTGAAAAAATCAGAGCCTAGTGACACAATGGGTAGTTGTGATCAAGGCAGAACAAAGCTTTCTACCCAGTTCCTAAATTTTTCTGTCACCGTTAATCATCTCTATTTGGAGCAGTGTTTCTTGTTTGCTAGCAAACAGTGCCTGTAGACAGGCTAAATATTTCTCTCTCAGTGCTACAGTACACTCCTAGCAGGATTCAAACCTGAGCTGCCAGTGAGAGAGATGCTCTCCCCCTCCTCTCTCCCACAAAGTCAATGTGCCTTTTGTAAAGCTGTCTTTCCATGACACAGACCAGCAGGGCTCGCCTAAGGGCCCTATCCTCAGGGTCTCCTCTTTCCCTGACACAGGCTTAAATTAACAAGCAGCCCCCCTGTACCGAGCCAGCACAATTAATCAGCATCACTGGATGCTGCCGACACCTGTTCAGGTGCACTGCCAAGGTCACAGCTCTGCTCTCATCCTGATGGCAGGAGAGCCAAGCTCAGGGTGTGTTACTCTGGTGAAAGGCCCCCATTTGTCACCCTGCTCCTCGCAGGTGTTGTGCTGAAGGAATCCATCTTCCTGCTTGCACTGAACGGTGCTGATAAACAACACACCTCTGAGAGCTGGAGGAGGACAGGGAAAGGCCAAAACTGAAACAGAGTGCAGCTGATGGTATAATGGCAGCTCTCTGGCAGATGCCTTTGGAGGTTAATTACCTTTCCAAAGAGTAACGATTCATCTTTTCACCCATACCATAATATCCTGCAATGCTAATTCTCATTTTGGAGACAGGAAAAGTAATGTCAGAGAAAAGGTTTTATATATATAACTCTAAGGAAAAGATAAATTTGCCATAATGGGGTACTAGACCCCATCAATAAAAACTCCTACCAAAAGATCACAACTCAGAGTATTCCCAGAACATAAATATTTTGTAGGATATACCATCATTAGCAAAACCCATCAAGCTTTTGTTTCAATAAACAGCATCTGCCAGGAGCATCTTCTCTGAAACAGACATTATTAAACAAAATTTGGTCTCTCATTTATTAAATGGGCAACCTTCTGGGCTCATGTCTCAGGAGTCTTCCAAAAGCTTTAAAAAACAAAGAGGCCTTTTGAAAGAGGCTCATCTCATTTGCTGCAAGACTTTTCATCTTAAATACTCTAACAGGTGTTGTGAAAGTTCCAATGTTTTGGACCTCCTGAATGATGCTCCTGAATCCCTCAGCTTTATTAAGCAACTCCATAACCACCTTACTGTCTTAGCAATAGAAAGTAACTATTTTTTTTGCTGTTAAAGAAAGTAAGTGAATGAAGGGAGGAAAACCAGCTGTGAAGGGAGTCAGGTATGAAGGCTTTGGTGTAGGAGCAACATACCCTATCCATATCTTAGCTTAGCAGTGGGAATAATGGCCAGCCATAGCCAGGTCCTTAGGCTCCCAATGGAATCTGCTAACAGGAGAGAAGGAAAAAGCACCTAGAAAAAAAAAAAAATCTCTTCCGTCTTCTCTGTAAGAAACAGAGAAATAAGCAAAGAGCAAGTAGAAATCCCAGGGCTGCTGCTAGTCCGTGTAGGGACTGAACCAGTGAGGCCAAAATGCAAAATTCCTTCCCAATTCTCTAATTAAGTAATTTTCTACTCATTAAACACCTGGTTAAAACACTCATTGGCTTCTCTTCTGCTCATGCTCACCTCAAATATTTTGTGATGTTAAAAAAAACCATTAAAATGTTAGCAGCCATAACATAATGTACCTCATGACAAAATTTCCTCAAGTCAAAAACCCTAGGCTGAACACTACCAAGTTTCTCCTGAATTTTTGGTGAAGTTTGTTCTCCCTCACTGAGCTGCTGTTGTGCTGTACAGCTCCTTGGCCAAAGGGCACTGGTGTGTCTATCATAGAATTGTAGAATAGTTTGATTTGGAAGGGAACAACCTTGTTCCATAGGCAGGGACACCTCCTAGACCAGGCTGCTCAAAGCTCCATCCAACCTGGCCTTGGACGCTCCCATGGATGGGGCATTCACAGCTTCTCTGGGCAACCTAGTCCAGTGCCTCACCACCCTCACAGGGAGGAATTTCTTCCTCATATCTGACCTAAATCTACCCTCCTCCGGTTTAAAGCTGTTACCTCTTGTCCTATCACTACATGTCCCTGTAAAAGTCACTTTCCATCTTTCTTGTAGGTCTCCTTTAGATACTGCAAGGTTTCTCCAAAGTCTCCCTGGAGCCTTCTCTTCTGCAGGCTGACTAACACCAGCTTTTTCAGCTCATCTCCATAGGTGAGGTGCACCATCCCTCTGGTCGTCTCTGGGATCTCCTCTGGACTCTCTCCAACAGGTTCAGGTCCTTCTTATGCTGGGAGCCCCAGATCTCAATGAATTACTCCAGGTTCTCACAGAACAGAGTGGGGGAAAGAATTACCTCAGTCAAGCTGCTGCCCTCGGTGCTTTGGGTGCAGCCCCAAACACAGCTGGCTGTATGGACTGCAAACACATGGCCAGCTTCTCATCAGGCAACAGCTCCAGACCTTCTCCTCAGGGCTGCTCTCAATCCATTCTCCACAGGCTCCACCCAGCCTGAGTCTGTGCTTGGGAATGCCCTGACCCAGGTGCAGGACCTTGTCTTGCCTTGTTGAACTTCATGGCCCCAGTGAAGACTGAGGGAAGAAGGTCCTTGAGGACCTCAGACTTCTTCATGTCCTGGGTGACCAGGTCTCCCATTTCCTTCCAGAGAGGGCCAACATTTTCCCTAGTCAGCCTTTTATATGAATTTTTATAATTTTTTATGTTTTGTTTGTTTTTAAAGAGGCAGCTAAAAAACAAAATCATCCTAAAAACACCTTTGAAATACTCTTTTTCTACTGATGCCAGCCATGCTGAAATAGTCATTGCAATACCACAGGCAGAATGCTTGGCCTTTTCAGATGCTGGAGCGGCAGGATTGAAATGTCCTCTAACTCATGGCTGAAAATGATAGAAAAATCAATGCAAACCTAGTGAAGAGAAGGCAGTCCCATTACAAGAAAGTAATTTTCAGGCTCTCCTGTGGTACTAGCTTCCAGAAAGAAGGACACAGCATGTGGTGGGCAATGCTCTGACAAGCTGAAAAATGTTATGTCAAATACTCCCATTAGAAATTTATTTTAAATTAAATGTGATTTATGTAGAGAAGCTGGAAAGACCTGGTGTCATGTCCAAGCACTTCTTTGGACTTTCACAGCAAGCAGATTAAAGCCAGACCTGTACCCTGAAGGAAAATGCGAGAAATGAGAGACAAAAAGGCAAAAGCCAAACATTTCAGCAGCGCCTATTGATTTTCTCTGCCTCAGGATTTGTTGGTCCCTGTAGGGGCACATCAGCAGCGCCAGCCAATGACAGTGCCATCCCCCATGGCCTCTCTGACCCTGCTCCTGGCTTCTGCTCCTCTGGCCCTGGATGACCAGATCATGACAGACAGGGCCAGCAGCACTGCGAAGAACAAATCCCAAACTCCAGGTTTTGTACTGGGAAAGCTGATGCACAGCCCACGTGTCTGTGCAGGGAGTTATACTCCACAGTTTTCCTCCTTGTTTTAGGCACCTGCATTGCTCTGAAGGACATTTCAGCCTCTCACAGCAGTGAAGCTTGCCTTGGATGCTGCTTTCATAACATTTCAAAATGGTCTGACTTCTGTCATGGACATATGAGTCAACAAGTCTCCTTTCTGAGGCACTGGGGAATATAAGGAGAGCTTTCTCCAGGTTTAACTCTTTCTGATTTTGCAAATTCTTCAAAGATAACAGATCGGAGCTTTCATCCAACTCTGCAAATTGATTAGCAAGCAGCTGCTCCCAAATATTTTAAATTCAGGTGATATTAAACTCAGGTTAAACTCAGTGCTGCAGAAAAGAAATCAATAATGGTTTTCCATGTTGATTTTCCTTTCCTCTCATTTCATTCCTCTCCTAGAGCTGCTGCAGGAATACTGACTGCAGTATCCCAGATACTATACTGCAGTTGGCAGCATAACCTTACTTATGACATGCTCAGAAACAGATGATTTTCTTCACATCTACCCTACCTTTCCCACCTTTGGAGCAGAATAATGAGATACTCTGCAGCTCCGGTTCAGAGCACAGTTATTAAACAGCCAGGGAAAATGATGCTGGCACAGCAAACTGAGTATCGCTGAATTACTATGAAAGGTGGTGATGAGAAAATATATCTACTTTGAAGGAGAAAAATGGGCTGTTTTCAGTCAAGAGCTCTTTCCTGTTAAACAGCCCAGCCCATCAGCAAAGTGTTAGCTAGTGTACACAGCAATTTGTAGGCCACACAGAGGGCAGCAGTTTGTGCCTAGAAGCTGTCACAAACCTCCCTGGGTGGATGTATCTACCTAAGGACTGTTCACATGATGAAGAATTTATGAGCTGTGATTATTGGGGATTTGTTGTTTGTTCTTCCCCCCACCCCTCCACTAATCTTTAGAGCAATGGATAAAAATAATACAGTTTTTCCTGCAGTTTCCTCTGTGCAGGATGTTGATTAAAGCTCATAGTGCAGAGAGAGAAAGTCTTACCAGACCCTTATTGTGTGCTCATTCTTGAGAGGCAGAGCACTGCTTTCCAGAGACACTGGCTAATTGCTTTGCTTGGAAGTTTGTTTTGCATGCCATGGAAACCTCCTGCATCAGAGGAAGGGAAAGGTTGACTTGCACAAGCCCCAAAAAATGTAGCCTGAACACATCCAACTTTTTTGAAAATTCCATGTCTCCAAATTGGTCACCTGCAGTAGCACCTTTTATTAATTTTATGATGTTCTGTGAGACAGGAAATTTAATTTTCTTAGGTAAAGGTTCTCCCTAATGGAAGTGGTCTTCGCAGAAGCTCCATGATCCTCCTTGACAGAAGCAAGCAGGAAATGGTGGGCTCCTCTTCCTCACCATAATCACCTAGCAAGGAAAGCCCATGAGCAGAACAACATTACCCTTCCTCTTCCTCACATGCTGGCTCTGGCATTACAGCCAAGGAAAGCTGCTCGGTGGTGACAAATATAGAATGAGGCTTTGAAATTCTCAGCCATTCATGATGGATGGCCACAGACATAGATGCTTATGTCCTGTAGCTCAGGATGGTACCTGGAGGCTGTCTGTAGCTTCTCGGGTCCCTAAGGCTATCCAGGATAGCAGGAAGGGAAGTTTTAGACGTGAGTGAAATAAGCAAATGAACTGGGAGATTTTATCCTGTCTGTTGTGCAACACCAATACATAACACAGAAGGAGGCAGGTGTAGCATGCACACATCAGGGTGTTTGTTTCCTTCTCTCTCTCTCTCTCTCTCTCACCTGTTGTGGTCTCTACCACTGCATTTTCAAAGACCCTCCTAAATACATGCACCTTTTCACATGAAAGATGTAACCAGCTCTGAAAAGTGACTTGTTGAATGCTACATGCATGTTTTCATTACACTCCAAGCTATCCTTCTTTCTGCATTTAAACCATGGGCTGAATAAACTGAGCCTGCCTGTATCCTAGACAACAGCTTCAATGGACTGCAGCTGCAGGCAGGGAAAGGCAGGCAGGGATGAAGCATAGCTCAGACCTGCACCTAACTTAAAATGGATTTGGGCCAGCTCTCCCCTGCCTAAGCCTTATCCAGTGTCCAATCATTCTGGGAGCATTTCTTTATTGGTTCATAGATGGGCCTTTTATGCAATCTGCCAAGAACACCAGGCTATGTATTTCAGTTTAAGAGATTATAAATAAATAGAAGTGCCTCTTTCTGCTCTTTCAGACAGGAAAAAAAAATATAGAAGAAAGAGTTAGTACTGCTCTGTGGTAAGTTAGAAGCAAAAAGGAGTGCCTCCAAAACTAATTCCAGACAAAGCCCTGAAACTCACTCTTAACATAATCATTCAAAAGACATTACTCTTTTTTCTTATCCTCACATCAATCACCAGACCACATGGTTTGTTTTGCAAGTTTCTTTTTTATTTCCTAGCATCTATATACACTGCTGCTATTTTCTTCAGATATTCTGATTTTCTGTATGAAAATAAAATGGTGTGATTCTATAAGATGAAGTTCTTACATCTGGAAACTTTTTGAATATAAATTAAAATTTAAGAAAAATTCTAAGGCATGGAATAGACTTCAAGCAACGGGAATTGCTGTCTTAAAATGGTCATTCTTATAAATGAACTTGAAGACATGAAAACAGAATCCCTTCTTAAACATGAACTTCAATTTAAGATGTCCTCAAGGGAAAAAAACCAAACAGGTATATAGAACTAAAAAGATCACATTATTTTTCATTTGAAAGGAAAACCTGAGAAAAAAAAAATCACAGGTACTCCACAGACTGTGTTGTTTGAGCTGGTGCAGCAAAGTAGCCAAGTGTTACTGCAGCCACTTTGCAGAGGGACAGTGGAACAGGCAGTGGACAGACTGAACTCTCCATAAAGGCAAACAGTCAGAAACAAAAGGCAGGTTTTCATCCCTTCCCATAACCATTAGGAAAAACACACTCTTCACTTGTCCTCTTCTTTGATTATTTTAGAACATGATAGGCTATAATATCAGCTTTTTTTCCAGATGTCCATTTCATCATATTTGTCTTATTAAATATTCAGTTATATATATTTTTATTTTTTTTTTTTCAGTAATGGGCACTGAATGGGTTTTGTTCTGCTGTTTAATAGCATTCTCATTAAGGAGCCAACCATTCTCTTGCCTTCATTTAATTTCTCACATTCCTTAATCTAGATTTAGTGTGTGGGGGAGTCTAAGTAAGTGCTACTAATCCCTTGATAATTAGCAATTTGTTGTCACATTAGAGGTGGCCAAAGCATTCAAGCTAAGAGCTTCCACTAACCTAGGTGTAAGCAGAAGGCATGTTATTGAATTACAAAGTTGATGCAATGAAACAACATGAACTTTCTTTTGAAAATCAATTATTATTATTTTGAGGAGTGAGGGACACAGACACTTACAGCTGCCAAAGCAAAGGGGGAAGTAATGGATTTACCAAAACACATTTAGACATAAGGAAGAACAACACAGAAAAATGAAGGATGTCAGATGACCTAAGGGAGAAAAAAAATATCCAATCCCCAATCCTCCCTTTCCCCACCAAAAATCCCCAAGCCCCAGCAACAACCAAAAAACCCAACCAAAAAACCCCACCCAAACACAAACACAAAAAGTCCCCCAACAGCTAGGAGAACAATAATCTGGGCTCATGGATTTGCTGCAGAGAAGGTGCAGAGGCAGGACTGGATCTGGTCTTATGTGCTGCCCTGCTGAAGCCATCTGGAAACCTGACCCAGCACCAGATTAGAAAAGGGAACTTCTGTGGTTCTGGTTTAGAGGTTTTAAATTGCGCCAGAACCTGTGTTGTGCTAAACAGCCATTCCAGCGCAGGTCCAAGTAAATGCACACCATGCCTGAAATGCATTTAATAACAGTGCCCCTCTGCCAGTGCCAGAGTGAAGACCAGAGTTGCTCTGCTATTCCACGAGGTCTTTCCTATGGGAAGGAAGGATTCATGGTGATCCATTTGGAGTGCTATTTGCTCATTTTTTTTATGTGCAGGATAACATAAAAGGGCACTAAGTTCACAAACACAACTGTTGTCAGCTCAAATCTCTGCTGGGGATGCAATACAATGTTGTGTTAGGCTGGGTTCTGCCACGGGGCTCAGTCTGTGATCACAAAGGCGGCCCTTAGAGAACCCTCCTGTGACAAGGCACTAAATGCTGTAATGAAGTGGGAGACAGGGAAATCCTTGACCCTAGTGCTCAGTTGAGCTAAACATTGTATTTTTTCCCTTAATGTCAGAATCAACATTCACATTTGCCTATCCCACGTTTGTCAATCTGCAGATGCTAGGATCATATTAATCTTTGCTCAAATTCTCTTGTCATTTTAAATTGAACAATGATCTTAAATCATCAGCTGCCTGGATGAACTGTGCACCAATTCAGACATCCTTTGTAAATGCTAGTTGTGTGACAACAGTTCCTCTTCTGCCTTTCTTTTTGACTGTTCACCTGACAAGATCCACTTAGCTAAGGGTTTAAGGAAATAAGGCAATTTTTCCAAGGAAGCACAGGCACCTGTCATTTAAAAATCCTGCCATTTGGAGAGAGCTGGACTTTAAAACAAGCACTAAAAGTCAAGTTACACCACATGCTGCTCCAGGCAAACTTGAATCATTGTTCAAGATTGTTCATGGAGATGTGAAAGCCCTTGCCCTGATGGCCCAGATCCAGGTGTCCTTCTTCCCCTCATGGTTCTCCTCACCATGGGGTCAGTGCCCCAGGTCAGTACTGATCCTGCTGGCCTGTGCACCTCACAGCCCTGCTCGACCTCCAGGGTAAGAGATACCAGCAGTTCAGAGCAAGGGAGTAGCTGTTGCAGCCATGCCAGTTCCCTGCTGGGAAAGCTTTGCATATTAAATCCAGGCACAAGTAGCTTCGTGGCAGCTCTTGTCACCTTTTCCAGTGCCACTGCCAGGTTGGTGTCCCCTGGATCACAGCAGTGCTGTGTGTGCTCTGGGACAGGCACTGAGCAGCAAATTGCACAGCTCACACGGGTGTGCCACATACCCCCTCAGCTGCAGTCCTGCTTCAACTGATCTGCAAGGCAGCAATGATTCCCTGAAGCTGTGGATTTATTCCAACCTATTTAGGAGAAGTGGGCTCCAAAAGTCCAGCCTCTCACTTCTTAAGAATGTGGAGCACTGAGGTGTAATTGTTTGTGATGGCACTTCTAGGTGATTTAACACTGGATGCAGTAAAATACACCAAGCTTTTCTGCAGAGGACAAAGTGGCTTTATCTGAAACACACTGCATCACTTTCCTGTCCAATTTCTAGGAACATGTGAGAAACAAAAGGGAAAAAAAAAATTAAATCCTTAGCCATTGTCAGTTTATTATGTGGAACAAAGGCAAAACAAAGCACATGCTATCCAGGAATGTGAATGAAACGCTCCAGAGGAAGACAAAACCAACTGTCTGTTGTATCCTCCTTCCCTGCAGACTGGCTCAGTGCCTACTGTCCTCTATGGACCATCAATCAGGCAGCTCCACTCCCATCTCCGAGAGGATCAGCTGCTCTCCTCAGAGTCTGCCATCTCCCACAATGAATGAGAGAGGCTTCAGCAGGAATCACTTGGGGGCATGGATGCTCAGGATGTAATGAACCTGACAGCAAGCAGCTGCACGGGCTGGATCCATATATTTTGATAGCACGTAAAACACGGGGTGAATTGCCTGGGATGTCTCGTGAGGCATTTTACCAGCCAAAATTTCATTAAACATCATTAAGAAAAAGAGTAAGAAAAATTTAAGAAAATCAATCACAAAAAAATCCAAACCAAACAAAAAACCAAAACCAAAACAAGAACAACAAAAGTACCCAAAAAAACCTCCAAAGCCATGCCACCTGGAAACCTAGAATTAAATCAACTCTCCACAGATAATTTTAAAATGCCTCCAAAAATTTCTCCAGTAACTTCAATTTGCCTCCTATTTCCTCCTGGAAAATCAGCAAGAAAAACACGTTTATTATGAGATGAATTTTTTATAACCGGGATTCACAGTAATTATGAAATGATGTTTTCCCAAGTGACACCAATCTTCCAGGCTAGTACCTGAAGGAAGTGGACACTGACATCTTAAAACCTGCTAAGCCAGCCAGTTAGAAATCAATCTGGTACATGTTAGCTAAACAGCATAAATGAAGGTCTAATCCAAAGCCACTGAAATCTTTCCATGGTTTTAACAGATTTGGGAACAAACTTATGATTAACATAAGTCCCCAGTCCTGCAATTAGACTTTGGCAGAGGTCTGTCTCCACAGCTCCAATGTCAATCCTGCTGCTGGGTAGTATTTTAGAAGTCTGACTAGGAGTTTGTGACTGAGACAAATCTTTATTGTAACCAAGGGATTAGTAAAGACTTTGTGTGGAAGTGAAAGGGATCTGTGCCCCAGTCCCTCTTTGCCTGTCGATGGAAGAGCAGACTGCATTGCTCTGTTGGATTACTTGCAATGAGCTCTAAATGGAATTCCTTTCATTAAGCATCTGGTACCCTTACAACTGGCAGAAAATTGGAAATTTCCTTTGATTTACACCTGTTCTGAGATTAATGTCTCTGCACACAATCCACATAACTTTGATTGGCAATGAATATATGAGCATTCCAGAGCTGCAGAACCTCAAATACTTCCCCACTTTCATCTTCCTTACACTTACTACTATTGAACTGGATTAAACTTGAAAAAGGCACATGTCCAGTTCAAAGCATCCTGTCTTGAGAGGTCTGTACACTCTTGGTAAGAAGTTCCTAAAAATTGAGTTATTGTTACACTTTTACTTTCTCTCTCTCTCTCTCTCTCTCTCTCTCTCTCTCTCTCTTTTTAATATATATGCATGTCTCTGTAAGAGGATGGATCAGCACTTGTGGTATTAATCTCTTCATTTTCAAAAATGCAGTGCTGAGGCTGGGAGAGCATTCCTCTTTGCTTTTTTGACCCCGTATGGAAGCTTCTCTAGAGGACTCAAATATGACATGCCAGATGGACTTATTTCAGCAATAGGCCGTTGCCATGAGCTGTCAGTGGTAAGACCTGAAAGGCCCAGAACGGAGCTATTGTGAGTTAGGGGTCTTCACCTGTTATTTTTTGTGAATCCACAGATAGCTAATACCACAAATAGGCAATGCTGAATTACTCAAAAGGTTAATGTCAGTCATTATCTTTCAGGTCTCCTTTACAGATTATTTCCAGATAATTGATAAAAGTAATGAAATTGTTACAAATCTGCTTGAAACTCCCTTCCTTCCAAAAATTTGCCCTAAATTTGTCAATCTTTGCCATCCATATTTGATCATAATTCTCTTTTTCTCTAAAGTACTGGCACCAGTTTTAAGAAGATAATTCTTTTTTGCAGCTTTTCTGTGAAAGAAGCACATTTTGTCTTTGTTAGCCAGGCTGACAGAAATGCCTCTAGACTGGTTTTAATTTGCTTAATTACATAACTTGTCTGCATTTAATAGCCTGGCTTTAGGAGAACACAGAGCCTGGGGAAAAGCCCAGACTGGACTACAGCTGTGAAGCTCTCTCACTGACCACTGCTGTGTCTTATCCCTCCACTATATCTCCCTGGCAGTCCCTCATCCTTCTGGCTCCTTTAGTCCTTTGTGTGTGAGCCTGGCAGCAGAACTGCCAATTAGTGGAGATTAGCAGGCCTTTTACATCATAGGTTTCAGTGAAAGACAAAAAAAAAAAAAAAAAAAAAGAAAAAAAAAAGAAAAAGAAAAAGGAAAAGGAAAAGGAAAAAAAAAAAAATCAACCAAGGGTTAGCAGCCAGCTGCACATTCGTTTTCACATCTTATTGTGCCCCATAAATATGTACCTATACTTATATTCTGCTGCTCTGCAACAACTTGCAACTTTTATTGTGGTCTTGCAGCCAGCTGTGCCACTGCCTTTGTCCCATTCTCCAAGTGAGATGTCCAAATACCTATTTTGAAAGCCTCTGCACCCTTCTCTCTTGTCTTGACAGCCATCTCATTGCCCCCCACACCCCTTCATGCACTGTGCATACACATATCTGCCTTCTTTCACAGATCTTCACAGTTCTTGACAAATTAATCAGTGCCTTGTCCTCTCTGCACAAGTGGCTGTCAACAAAGCAGATGGTGCTGTCCCTTACAGCACCTTGTCTATTGCATCCCTCTCTGAGCCTGTGTCCTGCAGTTTTCTGGCTTTGTGTATATTTAATAATACTGAAAAGAACAGGCAATGCCACAGGACATTGCTAATCAGAGATAGTTGCAATAATAGATGAATGAACAGAAATGCATCAAAACTCAATCCTGCAAAAATCTGAGTATGATTAACAGTCTCTTGGCATAGCAAAATGTCCCCTGGGAAACAGGATTTTGAAGACTCATGAATACTCCACGGTCCCTACTCAGATGGATTTGACTTGTATAAGAGGGACCAATCACCCTGCCCTGAGTGGCCTGCAGTTTTCTAATTGAACCTTGGAAATTCAAAGTTCAATTAGATCACAAATCTAATCACAAATCTTAAAATGTCTAAAATGCCTTATGGCTACTATGAATTACCCTTGCTTTCCTCCACATTCCCCAAACAGAAAAAAAACAGACTAATGAAAACAAAAGCATAAATTATTCAACAGCTAAACTTTCCCTTCCCTGGTATTGTGTGTTCCAATACACCCCAAACTCCAGTTTCCAGGACTTTTAAAAACTTTTAAAAATGGAATATATTAGTGAGAGATTTCATCTGGAAGAGTCATTCCAATTAATACCAGCAAATATCAGCAGTTCACCTCACACTTCCTCCCCGCTTTGATCTGCTGTTGTGTAATAGACACTTGGAGTTCAGTGGAAACTGCTAGAAAAAGAAATTAGAAGTGTCTCGTAGATGCAGAATACCCAATCCAAACCCACACATCAAGTCCTCATAGAGAGGCCTCAGTTGAAAAAAAAACACCTCCATTGAGACCACTTACTCTACATCGGCCAACACCAGAATATTCCACTGGTATCAGACATCAGAGCCATCAAAGAACTGTGTAGGAAAACTCATCTTTAATACTCAGCTCTGGCTGATGAATCAATAACTGTGATAAGATCAGTGTCATCCATGAATGAGATTTCTACTGTGGCAAGCATTAACAAGAAGCTGAGAAATGGTGCTGTGAACTCAGTGTGTCACTGAAACGCCCACACCACATCGCTGAGTGGGTGAGGAAGACCAGACTTCACCATCTCTTTTATGTGAATTTGAATGCAAGAGGGGTTATTCTATGTATAAAGCAAACACCATTTAATATGCAGATTTTGTTACAGCCTCACTGCCTATACAGAAAAGGTTTCAACCATCTTTCCTTCCTCAGGGGGTCTGGCTATGGTATTTCTGAGCTTCCTGATCCTGAAGGACACTGATATACACAAACAGGGTGAGCTGGGAGTCAGCCTGCTGATCTGATGACCTCAGGTTTATTGCCAGACACAGAAAAGGCTTTTCAGCAATGTAAGCAAAACTAAACTTTGGAGTGATAAAACTGGGATAGAGAGCCAGAAACAGCCTCGAAGAGTCTGGGAGGCTGGTCTTGTGACCAGAGAAAAATGAGGTACAGTGGTAAGACCTGCTTGTGGAAAGACAGGGAGTGCTTCTCTGCTATTAATTAATACCAATGGCTACTGTCCCACGCCTCAACTCCTCCCTTAATAGCTGCAAAAACCTTACTTTATATGGCTCCAGAGTCTTTTATGATCCTTTTCTCCTTCTAACTAAAGGGGTGCTGCCCCAGATGGCAGTTGTTTTTGGCTATGCATAGGGCCAATCACCCGGGTGCTGCTTTTACTCTGGAAGCAGCCTTCTATTTGGGACTTTGAGAAGGGAGTAGAAAGAGAAAGCTCAGGACAGACTGCAAAACTTTTCAGTCATATTTGAAGTCCTAGCTCCTTTTCCTCTCTGGCTCAGCTAAAGCTTTGGAGTAGGTGCAAGACAAGACACCTGAGTCCTTGGGGAATTATCCCAATCTACAAGAAAGGCAAGAAGTGGGACCCCAAAACTTCAGGCCTGTTAGTCTCACTTCAGTGCTTGTCAAAGTCATGGAGAAGATAATTCTGGGAGATATTGAAAAACACCTGAATGACAATGCAGCTGTAGGTCACAGTCAGGACAGCTTCATGAGAGTAAAGTCCTGCTTATCAAACCTGATTTCCTTTTATGATAGGGTAACCCATCTTGTTGATCAAGGGAAGCCTGTTGATGTAATTTTCTTGGATTTCAGCAAAGCTTTCAGTATTGTCTCTCACAGGATCCTTCTGAACAAAATGTGCAGAGCTGGATAGAAGCATTTTGGGGTAACAATGGCCTAACATCAAATTGGAGGCCTGTCACTAGTGGGGTTCCACACAGCTCTATTTTAGGCCCTGTGTTCTTCAGCATCTTCATAAATGACTTGGATGCAGGACTGGGAGGGATAGTGAGCATGTTGCAGATGATACAAAACTGGGAGGACCCTTTGACTCCTGAAAAGCAGGGAGGCCCTGCAGAGAGACCTTGAAAAATTAGAGCACTGGGCAATCACCAACCAAATTAATTCCAGCAGCAGATAGTGCTGGATTCTGCACCCGGGACGGGTTAACCCTGGATTACGGACAGTACAGGGGAATGAGATGCCGGAAAGCACCACTGCAGAAAGGGACCTGGTTGATGAGAAGTTAAACATGATTCAGCAGGGCCCTGGCAGCTAGAAGGGCCAGCCGTGTCCTGTGGGGCATCAGGGTAGATATTAGAAAAAGGTCCTTCATGCAGAGGGTGGGTGGGCCCTAGAATGGACTCTCCAGGACAGTGGTCACAGCACCAAGCCTGACACAGTTCAGGGAGTGTTTGGACACCACTCTCAGGGACATGGTGTGACTCTTGCACATGGTGCTGTGCAGGGCCAGGAGTTGGACTTGATAATCTCTGTGGGTCCCTTCCAACTCAGCATATTCTATGATTGTGTAGTAATTCTTGATCTCAATGAGACAGATTTACCAGAGTAGCTATTTCTAATCAGAGAGGGGAGTGGAGAGTATTTCCCATGGATAACTTTCCCTACAAATATGATATTCCTTCTCTGCAACCCAATTCTTCCCAAACATATACCCCCTCCTGCCCTTTATGTTGTCTCTGAGAGTCTTGACACTGACTTATACAAGCAACTTTCACTTCACTCTTTCAGCAGTTCTTTCAGTTCAAGAGGTTTGAAGTCAGCCACAGTGTTAGACAGGAACAAATGCAAATGCCTAGGGCCAGACCTGTTTAGATTTCAGCAAAAATATAAATCACCTCTGATTCTGTTTTTATTTCCTGCCTTAAGCTAGTCATTAAAACACTGAAAACAATCTGGGTGCAATCATTTTATTCTGATCCAGCTCCTTTCCCCCGTAATCAGCACTCCAGGAGAACATATGGGCTTCCTCTGTCACTTGGCCTCTGATTTACGCCACGGTAAATCTCCTGAAGCCAACACGACTCCCCAGGAGCCACACTTGGCTTCCTTGCATCTGAGCAACTGCTGAAATTAAATGAGCACCTGTGTCACAAAGAGATTGCCTTGTACACCTGTTCCTCGAGGTGGAGAGGAGTGTCAGAGAGGAGAGGGTGCAAACAGCTCCACCCCCAGCCCCAAAGCTGATGCTGGCAGAGCTGACAATCCACTTCCCTACTTGGGCGCTCAAACTCTCAGGCGGCCACCAAGTGCTTCAGGAAACTGAGTACATCTAGTTGGGGAGAAGGAACTTCAGGAGGCTCTTCCAGTTTTCAATAGTGTGTGTCTGTTTGGGTAGGGAAGGTTAAATTTATTCACAGTGTGTTAAGCAAGGGAGAAATTATCAGGAGACCATCAAAGACAGAAAGCTTTGCTAAACTGCACTGTCGGCTTAAAATGCAGGTTAGTCAGAGATGTCCCCAAGAAGAGCTTTTTCATCTAGTGTTCACTAGAGGTGTTAAATCAGATTTCAGTTGCAAAGTCAATCAGTTCAGGTAGTCTCTGGCTGGGATTTCTGCTAAGCTCCTCCTTCAGAGTCAATTCCTAGTCCTGCTTTCCTGTTATAGCAGGTTTATTTATTCTCATCTCCTACTGTCAGCAGACCCCAGCCAGATAAAAGAAGCTAACAGGGTACAACCTTTCCTCCCTCATCTGCATTCCCCGTGCTACAATCACTGAAGTTTTAGAAGAGTTGCATTTAGAGATTTTGCCAGTCAAAACTTGTAGAGAAAAAAAAAAAATCATCACTGTCTTCTCCACTTGTAAAATGTGTACCTGGATAGTATGAATATTACACTGCTAATCCTCAGAATTTCCATATCAATTAGCTCCACTCAGAACCACAATATTCTCTGAAGATGATACCTACAACTTTCTATTACTTATTTTAAACCTTTTTTTATTTAACCTTTTTTATTTAAATCTTTTTTATTACCATTTTAAACCTTCCGGGATAAAAGGAAGGATAGCTTCCTAGAACTGCTTATGTCCAATTATGTGAAAGGAAGTTCATGAAACCTGAAATTTGCTTTGACTATGGCAACAGAAAAACAGTTCCTAGGAAAACACGGAGCAAACCTAAAGGCTTTTGTGATAAAATGAGAAACAGGTAAGCCAGAAAAGGTAGGGTTTAGTTTTCTTCATGAAAATCTAGACCTGGGATGATTCCCCTTATTCCCACTGATTGATTGGATGAGTATATACCTTGCTTATCACATGGCTGATAGATCTGTGCAAATGCCTAAGGGAAACAGAACTACCTGTTCCTTGTTGCAGGAGTTACCAGAACCTGATTCAGTTTTACATGTGTACAAAATGCATACACTCCACTGGTCTCAAGCAGCAGGATAGCATCAGGGATAAGAAGTGGCTCTCAGCATCCTATGACCAACAGCAGGAAGAGCTCAGGGGACCTCTCACTGACCCTTGGATTGTGCTGGGGGTTTTTCATGGGAAATGGACACATCCAACAGATCCCACTCCTCAGAAGAAACCCCTCAGAAATCCCACCCCAGAGAAGACAGCCATCAGCCATCTTCCCAATCAGGTTCTTCCAGAGGCATGACCTTGCTGACCAGACTGAGTAAGAGGCTGCTCTTTATGGTAACTCTTCAAATTGTGTGGGCACCTGGGAGTCCTACACAGCTCTTCACAGCTCCCCACCTCATCAAATCAGATCAGGTTTGTGGCACTTTCAGGTGGGTCAGAAAGTTGAGAAACTACAATTACAAGCTTATTCAGCCATGAATAAGCGTTATTCATGGCTGAATTTCAGGACTGGGCATCTGTTGTGGTTTGACACTGGCCCAATGCCAGGCACCCATGAAAGCTGTTTGCTCTCCCTCCCCTGCCAGAACTGGGCAGCAGAGAGAAAAAAAATTAACGAAGGATTCATGAGTTGAGATAAGGACCAAGAAAAAAAAACACTTCAAGGGCAAAACAAGTTCAATTTAAGTTGCAAAGTGAATTTATTGCTAACAGAATCAGAAGAGGATGATGAGAAGTAAAATAAGCCCTTAAAACACCTTTTTCCCCAGCCCCTCCCTCCTTCCCACCAACAGCACAGGGAGACACGGCATGGGGGTTTTTGGGTCGGTTCATCACTGAGATTTTCTTCCACTGCTCTGGGAGAGGAGTCCTTCCCCTGTGGGACTGTGAGGTCCCTCCCACGGGAGAAAGTCTTCCACAAACTTCTCCAGTGTGGGTCCACTCTCACAAGCAGGAGTCCTACTGCACGGGCTGCAGCATGAATTCTCCTTAGGGACAAACAGTCCTCCCAAAACTGCTGCTCTTTCCACAGGGTTCTCCAAGAACAGGCTGCTCCTACCTGGAAGCAGGGCCCCCTATCTCAACTTGGTCTCCCACTGGACCACAGCCTCCTCCAGGCATCCGTCTGCTCCATCATCCAATGGTTTGTGGGTGCATCTGAGAGGAATCTCAGCTCCAGCACCTGGAGTATCTCCTCCCCCTCCTTCTCCACTGAACTTGGTGTGTCCATGTTGTTTCCCTCACATGTTCTCACCTCCTCCTCTTCTCTGACTAGAAGAAAAACTGTATGTCCTTTGTCTTGATTTCCTTCTTAATTAAATATGTCATCACACATCTCTAACTGGCCCAGTTTTGGCCAGCAGCATGTCCATCTTCAGAGCCATCAGGGCTTGGCACTGCTGGACATGGTGGAAGCTTCCAGCAGCTTCTCACAAGAGACACCTTTGTGCCCCCCCCACTGCCAAAAAACAGGCCATGCAAAACCAATACAGTATCCAATATTTCCTGATGGCTGCTGCAGACAGGCAGAAAAATGGTGTGGGTGGTACACCTTAGCCAAAGCCCAGTCCAGCACAGAGCAGGGTCTAGCCAAGAAGCACTGGGAACAGCTTTTCACTTAGCAAAGTCCTAAGGCACGGTGTCCTCTCTGCTCTGTCCATGACACCAATTTGCACCACCTGAACCATGTAGTCTCAGAGGTAGCGAGCAGAACAGGTTAGAGGTATCTAATCTCCTCAGCAGGACTTTTAAATCCACAGAGCTCCTTTGAACTTCAATCAGTGCTTATTGATATAAGCAGTAGAGCCCAGCTCCTGTCTCTCTAGGAGAAGGCCCTGAACACCACTTTTCCCTCAAGGGAAACTAGTTTTACAAATGTTTACATACCTAAGTTATTGTGATAGAGATTTTGTAAACTGTGAACAAAAGCTGATTTACTCAATCACCATGCCCCTACTGACCTTATTGAAATATTGTCCTGGTGAAAATCAATTTTTCATTTTTAAACCAGAATATTTAACTATCATCCACATTGATTTAAACCTATCTGAAGCTGCAGTGATGTTACACTCAGAAGAAATGTGAGGCAGAAATTATCCCTTCTGCAGTAAGCATTCTCACACTGTGGAAGCATTTCTGACTGGGCAGGTTTTTCCATTGAAGGACTTTTCCTCAGGAAGGTAAACCAAATATTTGCTGGATAACATATGTGTTATCCTAGGAGATATTTAGCTTCAAAATGATGCCTTGTCATCTCTATTGAGTAATAATTACAGTTATGGTAAGATGTTAGTGTAGTTCCTCTGTTGTTTTTTTTTTCTTTTAATTGACATTATGCGTAGGGCTTAGGGATGTGTGTGGATGAGATTTCTGGGCAGTCACAAGCCTCCAAGGAAGGAGCAGAGAGCTGGTGGCACTGCCTCCCACAGCTCTGCTGCCCCTGTGAGCTGAAGGAGCAGGTGCCCGTCACCCCTGGAGCTCACCTGGCTCAGAGCAGCGAGTCAGGATGTGCCTCTGCTCTGTCAGCTCCTGCCTTCACGGGCTGCAGTCACTGGATGTGGTCTGAGAACACCCTCAAGCTCTGTGCAGGAAGGAGGGCACAGAGACCACTTTCCAGTGCTCCTAGTTGAAAAAGTTTCCTTTGACACCTAGTTGAGTTTTTTTATTATAAGCTGTTTGTTATGCTTTTCAATGATGCACCAAATGCTTCTGCATCCATGCAGTTTCTAATGCGTTAAGCTGAAACATACTAAAGTAGTGAGAAAGAAATATATAGATTTCCACTTCAGGGGGCTGTCATATTTGATGTGAACACATGCTGTCAGTAAGGTAGTGACCAACTATGTAAAATCATTAAATGAAAGAAGGAAAATGCATGCCAGCCCCTCTCCCAAAACTAAAAGGGAAGATTCCTTTGTCCCTTACTAATGGGATGAATATCTAAAAACCATGTGGACCAAGTCAGCCCACGGTATTTCCACACTTTATTGTGGAACTTTATTGGCTTGTCAGCTGAAAACCAGGGAAAAGCTCTCAGCCAAGGAGCCTGCTGATGAGTGCCTTGAAGATATTATAAGTGAAAATGAGACCTCTTGTCTTTATGCATTTCTAGCTAAATATGCAATATCTTAGCTATCATGGGTGTCAGGGGAAGAACAGCTGGCTCCCCAGGATAAATACTTCTTTCATATTAGTAAGCATCCAGGAAATGAGCTATTTTCTCATTAAATTATACAACTATCTGTTGATACAGAAAGACTGTCTGCTTGTCTAAATACAAGGCTATTAAAAGCAGGGATCACCGTGTAAAATTTGTATGAGAATAAGCAGAACATATCTGAGGGAGGAGTATACCTATCATCACATAAAAATACTGGAAAATAAAAGCAATAAAGCTGGAAAAGCCACTGCTTTGGTTTTACCACTTTGTGGCCATAGTCTGTCAAAAGTCAATTGAAGGAAAATGATAGTAATTGTTCACCTTAAGGGTCCCTGAATTTGCTCACTCTGGGCTATGCAAGAGAACATTCCCACCAAGTTCATGGAACAACAGTAGTACCAAGCATTTCCAACTCTGAACAAACCAATGGCTGATTGACATAACCCTTAAAAATGAATGAGGCAATCAGGAGGGCTGCTCTTTGCCAGAAAATAGCAACTTTTGTTCACCCTCCAAAACCTAGCAACAGAACTGCCAGTTCATGGGCATCCCCTCTTTGATCAGTTCTCTGCCTTACTATAGCAGCAATTCCTTCTCCTCCCCCACCGAAAGTGGAAAATTAATTTTTAACACACATTTATTAAACCACCATTAAAAACTACTGCTTAACTACTATTTGAGGCATCTTTTCCATAGCCCTCTTTCAACAAAACCCCCCCAAAAGGTCAAATTTAACAGCTAACCAAAATAAACCAGAAGAATCTAAGGATCTTTTGCCAATTTCTATTTGAGGGAGTTAACTAACATATTTACTAACCTCCCTGTTCTCTAATTTTTGCGTAGTTGAAGAACCAGCAATGAAATAAAAGTATTAACAGCAGCTGTTGGTAACAGACTTTGTAGTCACTGTGGGCAAAGTAGTATTAGGAACCCCCAAGGAAACTGCTGTTATCACTCAACCATGTATTTAGAGTGAGTTGTTCCAGAATTTCTGCAAAACCATTTGGATTGCCAGATAATTTTTTGAGCAAAACTGTGTTTTCTCTTAATTCCCATGAGTCCTTTCTGGGCCTGTGTTTAAGAGTCCATTAACAGGACAAACAAAATAGGAAAATAAGTATTTTGACAGTAAGAAAGAGTTGTGAAAGACATGTTCTCCATACAGTTGGCAGAAAATCTCAAAGTGAACAGAAGCCTTACTCTGCAACCCACTAATGTTCCTCTCTCCAGTGCAGGTCCTCACATTTTTCTGCATGGAGCTTTCCCCAGATTTCCCAGTTGCATCAGACCAGTGGCTCTCATGAGACCCAGCATAGGCCAGCTCTGATTTTTTTACAATACAACCAAACCCTTATTAACAAAGCCAGTAAAAAGGAAGACACTGTGCACTCTTCAAGTATCCAACTCTTCAAGACAGTTCTGTTTTAGGAGATTAATATACAATCTCTATTTTATTTATTTAATTTTTTTTTAGGAATCAATATTTACTTAAGAACAACAATAGCTCTTCCAAGGCCTTTTAAGTTTATCATACCACTGTGATGCTAATCTCTCTTAATGAAAACAAATTACTTCCCACAAAGGATCAGTCTTTTGGGCATGATTCTGATTCTGTTTGCACTGATTTATTCCAGCAGATGCAGCTAATGGGGTCTCTACTGATTTACACCCGCAATCAGGATAAGCTTCTTTCCATTAATGGCAAGCATGGTGCATGTGGTGTTGCTGGAGCCCAAGTGATTTGGAATACAGCTGAGAGTACTCTCAGTCTTCCAATTTTTTTTAACTTTTATATCATGCTGCTTCTGCTCACATAAGACAGAAAATGAAAGCACAGTGTACTTGTGTAGTGTAACTTAGCAACAAGGCACAGCAGGGAGACCCAGTTATCTGGTGCTAATCATACCCCAGGGATGTGAAGCTTATGAATTAAGGGCCATTTTAACATTTATCATATTTCTCTTCATTTAAAGGTAAAAATAAATTATTTCTATAAGCTGCTTTGATCCCTGGAAAATGTCTCCTGACATTAAATGCACTCCATCTGGCTCTCAGAGATTACTGTACCACATATCTGCCACTCAAAACACTCAGTCTAGATCACTGGGTGGTCCACATCACCAACCCATTCCAAACATCCTAGTCCAGGGTCATCTCCTCCCAGACCTGGTCTCTGTACATCCCTTCTCCAGCTCCACGTGTCCTGGGCTAGCCCCAGAGGGCAGCCAGAGAGTTCCTGGGGTGTAGGACTGATGGAAGGCTGCCTTCATGCCTGCAAGGATTCCAAGTTTAAGTGTCTCCAAGCAGTAAATTAAATTAATTAAAATGCCAATATGTAATTTATGACTGCTAAAAAGTCTGCATTTCAGCTCTGTTGCAGATGGGAGCAGTCCAGAATTCCTGTAGCAGGATACCTACTGGCATGTTTCTCCTCCACCAAAGCAGAGCAAACAAAAACCCACACAAGAGAGTGCAAATGTAGCCTGGGCTCTTTTGGGCTCAGCTCAAGTAGTGCCATCCTATCTTCTTATCACAAACACCACAGGAACTCAGGGAAATGATGGCCTCACTCATTTCAATGGCAGCATCAACAAAGTGGTGTCACAAACACCATGGCTGCAGGTGACAGCATCAACATGAAACACTCAATCAGTGCCACTGCGCAGAACTTGAACTTATCCATTCTGTGGGCAAACATATCTTTGAAAACTATTTCAGTTTTTACTTTATCCTGCCTCAAGGCAGGGGCTAAATGAGCTAGTTAACACCTATCTTCACCTAGTAGACTGTTTTATGTGTTTTGGTTTATTCAGTCTGCCCTAGTCAGAGCAAATAATCCCAGTAAAGTGGCATGAAAAAGCACAGAAGCAATGCCAGTGCTGTGTGTAAGATCAGTGATCAAGGTTCTTCAGTGACTGGACACAAGCTGCAGCAGATGGCAGCTCTTTGGAATGGAAATTTAATCTTTGAGCTCAGATATTGGAGACAGGACTGTCTACTGCTGGGCACAGGCCTACACATGCAGCCAAAAGGTTTGTTGCACAAGCAATGCCAGAAGGCAATTATCACTATTAGGTCATCTTTTTGACCCATTTTAAAGGGACTAATAGCAGGAGTTATTATCAGCTTGTATCTTGTTCCAGCAATGATCTAGATCCTCCTGTGCACTAAGGATTCAACCCAAGCTGTGCAAGCACAGAGAGAGTTTTTGACTAATTTGTCACAGTGCTGAGCTAAGGGAGAGGAACAGGGGGCTGCAGGTAAGGAACAAAGGCAAAATCCCAGGCCCAGGGGTGACCAAGGCTCACAAATCAACAGCAGAGCTGTCTGCAAGGGCTCTTTGTTTTCATGACTATATAAGTAATGTTAATACCAGCAGTTCATGCCTGCTGCTTCATCTCCTTGCACAATTTCTTATGGCATATGGAATAAGGTAGGGGAATACAGCAGTGCATAATTATCCCTCTCAGTTCTAACACTGCCCTCCTGGGCAAGAGCTGAATCTCAGTGTTGGGAGGTCAGCTTTTTCCTTAGCAGTGGATACCATGGAAGTAAGACACCCAGAAGCAGAAAACTGAGCTCATTTGAACCAAGAGAGAAAATGAGCTGCTGCATTTAGAACCTGCAAAAAAAAAAAAAAAAAAAAAAAAGAGGAATAAAATAACACCTTTGCACATTAATTAACACCAGGAAAAAATAAGATTTCCACTAGGAGAATGAAACAGGAAAACAGTTACACAATTCCCAGAGGAACAAGGAGAATGGAGCCCCATGCAATAGCAACCACTAAAGATTTGTCAACACCATCTCTGCCCTCATCCTTGTGCCACTGCTGCCAAGTCTCTCTCTAGCCCACCACAGCTCTACATCATCACCATCATGTGCTCCAAAAAGGCTTTCTGGAGCCTCAGGACACAAAGTTCAGCTTTCTCCTCTACTGTTGCTGCACAAAGGGCTGTTAGTGGGCCCCTCCTTTAGGTTGATGGTGCAGTGGAACTCACTAATTCATTGCATGCTATTAAATCAGGCTGAATGGAGGATCAGCCAGTAAATCAAGAGGAAGATCTTGTTAGAGCCTAGGTATGGTATTTGATTTTTCAGATTATGCAATTCCACATCATGGATACACAAATTGCAGAGTGTGAATCATTAATATCCAATCTGGGGAAGCTACTGGAATGAAACTGCTGAGTAGGCAAATGAAAATATAAAGCTATCAGCAATACACTAATTTTGTAGTGCTCCACACAGAACGAGCAGCAGTAGTTTATGGATACAAAACTCCCTTGCCTAGAGGGCCAGCCTTCCCTTTGCCTAGATTAATTCCTAAGAAAAGCCTAATACTCTTTGGCACTTTTCAGATTAAAGCAATTAACTTATTTGGAAGACTGAAGACAGTTTCCTTGTAGTGGCAAGTGAAAAGACAGCCTGAGGAACTGAGGTACCAAATGCATCACTTTGCATTTCTCTTCAGAGCACTGTCACTTAAATGCCACTGTTCACTATCTCAGATACTATTCATGTTTTGCAAGGTAGGGAAAAGACATAACAGGATTCACAGAAAAAAAATCCTACTCTTACTTATGAACCATTTATTGGTCTTCTGCCAGCATAAGTATAGCAAAGATTATTTTTTGTCTGAGATTGATCCAATACTATCAGGTATCCCTGCATAGTCAGAGAACAGCCAGAGAAAACAAGACAAGCATTGCTATGATTACATTTCATGGATCTGTACAAGGGATAGGTCAGGCAATGTTTTACTGAACATGAAAATTAAAGATTCTCCAAGGAAATATGAACTGAAATACAATTGGGCTTTTTACTCTTAGTATCCTAGTGTTTTCCATCAGTTATTTGATGTCCTGAATTTTTATTTAAATCCTGTTTGACAAACAGAGCTCAATAGAAGAAAAATTAGAAGTTAAAATGAACACAAACTCTCCTAGAATTCTCATTTGTACATCTTCATCTACGTTGATCTTATGCAATGGTTCACAAACCTGAGGCTGTCATAAAAAATCATCAAGTGTGACAGACAACTTTAAAAGAAACTTTTGCTTAAAAAATTTTCCTGACATTCCAGGAGGAATAATTATCTGGCTTTACTTCTCATCCAAAAACACTACAGAAGGCAGCTGTTTCCTTCTAAATTTTACCATGCTGCACTTCAAGGATATTTCAGGAGCAATTTTTGTGGGTTTACAAGCATCTACTAAATATAGATACTTTTCTCAGTATCTTTAGAGTAGATGCACGGCTTCAATATCCCTCGATGCACCTGAAGAAGTGGTTCACCTCCATATCTCACATGAAAGAGCCTGATTTTTTTGTGTTAAGGTTTCTTTGGGACACATTTATTTCTTTCAGTAGCTTTTGAGTAAGTTATTTTCTTACGTAGAAGGTACCTGGAAAGTCTGACACAAGGTTTGGAGCCAACCTCCCCACCTCTACAGACACCACCACTCAGCTGAGAACCTACTTTCTTCTTGGTTTTTGTTTCAGGAAAATGCAACTCAGATTAATCTGAAATTAATACTTGGGTGCTTCGTACTTCTCTGCAAAGTACCAGGTTCCTCAAGAAAGCTGCCACATGATGGTTTTCACTTGAGATGGGTACATTTTATCAGAGCTGGGCAGCCATCCCAAAGACTGCTTTTCATGCAGTGTCACCTTTAGCCATCACACAGTGAAACGACAAAGAATCCTGCTCTGGCACATAAGAATTTCAATTTGGAAAAACATCAGTAATATCTATTTAGCAATAGTGTAGCCCCCAAAATACATATCAATACTGAACTGTAGAGCTGGAAGCCCAACAGAAGTCACCAATCCTGTATCATGAGATTTATGCCCCCTCTAAAAGGTCCCATGCATTTTTCTTGCTTCATCTATTGTCTGTCTTTTATACTAGCTTAAAAAAGTAATAAGCCCACACATTACTTTGAGGCAAAATAAAGCTGCAAAGAAAAAAGAAAACCAGCTATTACCTTTTTTGTGTGTGCATGAAATGGAATCTAACTTACAAAACCATGCACAGGAGGTGACCTTGTTTGTCTTACCCGTTTCTCCAACTTTGTTTCACTTAAGGAGTATGAAAATCAAATTCTTTTTGCCTGGTAACAAACAACCAATACCAGAAACCCTGTGAGGGCTGTGAGTGTCAGGGGAAATTGATAGTGGACTGAGTGAATTTCCCTAGTGGAACAGCACATCAATGACTCACTCAAACTGTCACCTGAGACCCCTAAAATTCAGCCCAGTGTCAAACATTCTCAATTCCTCTCCTCAAATAAGCTTGTTTATGGTTAGGTCCTCATTTCTCTTCCATTAACTTCAGGCTGACAGCCCACCAGACATAATCCAGTTAGTAAGAGCAGAGGTCCACCAAAACCTCACCTTCATTTGAGCTTGCCCTCCTCATGCAAATCCTGTATTTTACAGGGAAATTACATTGTCATGTCTTTTCATCACTATCACTAACACCAGCCAGATATGAGCAAAATTATATGTGATAAAAAGAGCAAACAAATGGTGTAAAAAAAAAAAATTAGTGTATTGCATTTAGCCAAGAGATCTCAAATCAGCCCCTGTGCAGACCAAACTGCTTGTAGATTTAAATCCTATTGCACTCCATGAAGCCAGCTACAGATTTTAGCAGTATCCTTGTCAGTGAGCTTTAGAGGTTCAAATGAGATCTGTGTTTCCCAGAGCTGCCTGGATTTGAATCAGCAAACTCCAGTCTCAGAGATTTACATCTCAAGGCAAGTGAGAGGCAGAGTCTATGCTTCAGGCTGAGCCCTTGTGCAGCCTTCAAGCCCAGTTTTACCTTCCTTACCAGGAAGACACTGAGAAGCATGAAAAGAAGCAGAGGCAGAGTGTGAGGCCCAGGAGCTGTGTGAATTGCACACACTGAGCTGCTGAGCTGTACCGTGGCTCTGTGGCCACATCTCATTTTCCTTGGTGATTGGAGTTGCCCCTTCTCCACTGTTTGCCATACACAAGAGGTCAGTTCCTGCTCCCTGAGCCAGGACCCAGTCCTTGTCTCTGTGGCCATGCCAGTCAGGAAGCAGGTAAAATGAGCTGCATTCATTCCCAGACGGCCATGCCCACTCAATGGCATGACCAGGACCATCGTCTTCATAAAAAGCAGCAGACCTTAGCCCAGTCAGGGAAGAAGATTATAACATAAAAACTAAGCTCTCTTTTAGGAATAATCTCGGTATTCTGTAATTGCTCAAATTGCCAGAAAAACTCACCCCACTGCTTTCATTTTGTATTTGCTCACTGTGCATGCCAGCTAGAGCCAAGAACACACACTTGTTTAATTTTTCTCAATTATTCCCCTGCACTAGGAACTCTGGGACACTTTTGCTTATGTTTGCGGCCCAAAGGAAGCATCTAGATTATGGAAAGGCATTAGCATGCTTTGAATTGTTTGAGTCATATATCAACCACAATAAAATTTCTTTGCTATTCAGTTTTCTGCCATGATGACTTTAATGCTCTTTTGACACTCTGATGGAATAGATATTTACCAGAGTGCTGGCACAGGATATAGGTACAGCCTCCCATTTAAATCATGGTGAGGAGGAAGAGGCTGTGTGAGTGGATGCAGGCTTTGAAGTGTGCCAAGCACTGTTGGACCAGTGTACCTGCTAGAGCACTAGGAGGCCTAAAATCAGCTTCATCCCCCTTCTGCTGTTGTAGCATTTAAAGATATATCCTTCTGATGGGCTCTGAGGGTAATGCTACACAGCACTGCAAAAATATTCTGTGCTGTTTCTGCCCTTGTAATAAATGATGAATTATCAGTTAGCCAAGGAAGAGCCATTTCAATGGCAGTGAATCCTAAGCCCAATGTTACCTTTCCTTTCACCTGTAAGGGCTGATGCAAGAAACACTGTGGAAGGCTGCTAGTAAACCTTAGATATCTTCATCTTGGCTATTGTGAGATCCCAGGGCTGCACCCCAAGAAGAGCATAATGCAAGAAGTGTGTACCTGCCACATGCCCAGCATCAAATTATAGTAGCACTTCTCTCATTAATACTTTCTGACCCTGTAGGTTGTTTTCCCTGGGATACTGCTTACAAATTCCCTTCCTCCTTGCCACTGTCCTCTTACACTGACAAGAGTTGAGAAAAGCTCCTGCTGTGTTCAGAATGCTAATAATTGCCTGAGTTATCAATCAAAACAGATGGAGAGAAAAGTAATCAGCACCATCAGAATATCTCTGTGATACAGCAAGGAGACATTCTGAACTCTGCCCGAATGAATAGGTTGAGCCAAGAGCTAGCTAGTGCCTGAGAAATACACTAATGTGATGTGACATTTGCTTAAAGCCAAGTCCTTCTGTTAATGAGTTTCTGAGTTCTCACAGCAAAGTCACAGCTATTGTTCAAGGTTCAGAAAATCTGCAGATGGCAGGTCAGAATAATAGTAAACTGAAAAGAAACAGTGAAATTCCAGGGAAAAGGAAATCAGAGGAAGAGAAGTATAACTTTCCAGGGGTTTTGCATTCTGAAGACCATAGGAGTGTGTCTCTGCAGACATATCTCAAGCAAGCTGACTCAGTCATCTGGACAAACACTTCACTTCAAACATATAATCTGTCCCCATGTCTTACTGCTTAGCTGGATCAGGCAGCACTTTGTAGCAATTCATTTCTGTGTGCAGCAAGGGGAGACTCATGCCCTCCCACATTAGTCATTTAACCAAGCCATCTTTTAACAGGAGCCATCAGTCATTTAGAAAGCATCACCTCAATTTGGGAAGTGCAAAGATCTTCAGGAGTCAGACTTCCAAGGCATCAAGCAAATGAAAATGTTTATTTACCTATTCAAAGTCTTCCTCAAACATTGTTTTGTTATCTCAGATTACACACATTACACTGTACTAGTCTCTCTCTAATGCAGCAATTTCTCTGTGTCGCTCAAGGCATAGTTACATTCATGTTAATGGATTTAAAAAGAAAACAAAACAGTTAATTCAGGTCTGTGTTAGCTTAGTTGATTCAGTAGAAGTTGCTGTCAAAATCACATCATTCCTGGCTGTTAAAAACTTTAGCATTTTCTATATTGATACACAGCTTCCCTCTCAACTTCAATTGAAGCATGTAACTAAGAAAAGGATCCTTACACACTCTCTAGAATCCCTAGACATCTTAAGGATTCAGCTAGACACTGTCAAGGCATCTGAGATCCTCTACCATTCACATATCACCTGAGGTAATTTCTTCACTAATTTCAACTTCTTCCCCTTCTTTCGATTATTTATACGCTTTGATTAGTCCAAGATCACTCCCTCTGATTTAACAATATCATAGAGAGAGAGGAAAAAAAAAGAAGAGTAATTTAATGTGTGTGCACTTTTAAGTATATAATGCACACAAATAAAAGTAAAGAAACATTGCCATGAGTAGGCACAGAATTTAGATATAGACTCAGAGATGAACAGTGGAAAAAAATTGTCACTGGATGTGTCCTGGTTTAGCCACAACTTGTTACCATCAGGTCAATTTGCTTAATTTGTGGTTTCCAATTCTCTGCTCTGACTGTTGGAAGGGGTCCAGCAGCCATGCCCCCCACCAAGCACTTTAGACTTGGCTGCCTTGCAGAACATGACAGATGACTCCATTTTGCAAGTCAATGCTGAGGAAATGTCTTTATAGGCCCTGAAACCTCTTTAATGCTATGGCTTGCCTTCAGCCAAAAAAGTTAAGGTTCTTCTAATTACACATCTCTACATTTATTATTCTTCTCTCCTGTAATGAAAAAAGGACTAGGAAAAAGCCTTTCACTTTTAAGGAAAACCTGATTTTCGTATTAGGTGGATTAATTAATTTAATTTGCTATTCACACAGCACTTTGAAGACAAAGATATAAGAACTTCAGGAGGTTTGAAATGATAAAGTGCAATATAAAGGTGAAACCAGTTGCATTTAGTTTAGAACTTGCCAAATACTTCTGTCAAAACCAGGTGCTAGAGGCACTTGTGCTGTCCCACCAAAGTAAAGGCTGGCCTAAAGTCATGCTAAGACACATCTCCATGGCAATCATTCCATTTGGGATTGGTTCACCTAAGGGAGGGTGTGACAGGTGGAAAGGGAATTGTGGCCCTGTGTTGTGTGGCCAAGGCCACCAACTGAGCTGTGCAGGAGAGGCCTGAAGACTCCCTGTATCCCCCTTGACAAAAGTTTCTGCTGTTGCTTCCAACATACAGGGTCCTGGGCAGCCCAGGGACTTGGGATTGTCAGCAAGGACACTCATGGAAAAAAACCCAGAATGGTCATTTTCTGAGCACTGTTAACTGAACAGCCCAAAATATGCAAAAGCCACATGAAAACTCCTTAAAACATTACAGTTCACATTTAAGACTAAACCAGATTTTATTTTTTGAAATAATTCAGATGAGATAGTAAAGAGGAATCATTTTGTGACTTAGTTTCTTAAGCTGTGCTTCAGACATTTATGTGCTTTTAGTACCCAAACCATGAATTTTAATATATCCAAGTCAGTGTGCAACTTTAAGATAATTTCAAGTCTAAACTGTTAGATCTACAACATTTAAACTATAAGTCTCAGATCTTGACTATCAAGTACAATCTTCAAAGTGCTATTCCCATATCTTATTCAGTGGATAGCTTAAAAAAGAACTTGCATTAGCTTCCAAGAGCTTCAAATTACTTGGGCAATTTCTGGACTAACAGGAAAAAGGCAAAATTGGGCAGACTAATGATCCATTGTGAATAATTTACCTAATTCGGCCAGAAACAGAGTGGCAAAAACTTTGCAAACTCTCGAGAAAGATGCAGAAAGTTTATGTGCTGCTAAAGTTGTGCTCTGATGGGTGACACTCTTTATCTGACAGTTTTCACAGGTACTAAATGAATTTAGAAGTGGAAAGGAAAGGAAAGAAGAAATTAGGTGACTTCTGACAAGTTTTGGAAGTTAAAAAAAAAGACAGAGAGGAAAAACAGCTCTCTAGTGTGTGTGTAAAACCACCTATGTTACTTCAAAATTAGCAACACCGAAAGAGCTTAAAAATAAAGATGTCTTCCTGTTTCATTGTGAATATAAGAACAAACAATCCATGACATTCTTGATTCACATTCTGAAGTTTAAGAACACATGCATTAATCTTATTTTCTTTCATATACCTAATTGCCCAGCTAGTTTAGAAAAGAGATTATGTTGAATGAGATGAGTTCACTGGAGTGTTTTAAAGCAGAACCTTGACTCACACAGATCCTCAGAGGCAGTGCTTCCAAGAAAGAGATGTTTTCCTATTTACACACTGAGTGTGAGCCCCGAGGTCACATGAAAGGTGCCAGTCGTTGACATCCCAGGAGGGTTAAACCACTATTAACATTCATAGCTCAGCCTAACACAAAATGCTAAGCATGATTTAACAATAAAACAGTCTAGAACTCACAAAACATCATTAAACCAGAACAAGCATTAAATTCCCAACTTGTCTGCTTTTATTTTTGTGTTACTTCCCTTCAAAGTTGAAAAGTGTGGTAGCTCTTTGAAATCCTAACAGTCATTATTAAAAAATTCTCTGCTCCCTTTTCTAATTGCTTTTTCTGTTCATGAAAAGTCAATTAAAAATCCCACAGAATGCATTTTGAGCTTATCTGGCCAGCCCAGGGAAACTGTTTGGACATTGTGTCACTCTCTTTTATTATTTGCCTGCCATCCATTGTTCAAAACAAAAGTCTAGTAAGCCCAAAAATTCAAAGAAGCAACAACTGTGGCTCAATCAATCTTTTTGTTCTTATCATTCCACCTCAGCTTTTATGAATCATTAAATCTTCCACAATTTTAACAGGTAGACTCACTAATACAGAGCAACTGTATCACAAAAGTAATGCTTCTGAAATAAATGCATTACAACAGGTACTCCCTCTGCGGTTTTTTTCCCTAAAGTAAAACTACAACTTTTGGAGGAGAACAGAATTTTCACCTCAATACGTTCTGGCAGTCAAAACAGTATAGTAGTTTTTTAAAGATTTTGTGTAAAACACCAGCATATCCATGAATAAGTGATGGAAGAATTCAAACCTGGATGCTTATATAATCCTATCACGGTTTTATTCCTTTTTTTTTTTTTCTGGGAGATATGCAGTTGTGAAAAAAAAATAACATTTTAAACCAACTTTTCAAACCTTGCTTTTATACATAAGAACCGTTGATCTCGTGACTTCTAATTGATGAAGAAATGTTTTAAGAAGAGGTTAAAGCCTTGCTAAAGAACATGCTTTTGATGAGGCCTTTCCTTCCAGGTGGTTGTGAACACACAAAGAAAGCTCATAAAAAGCATTTTTCCACTTTGCTCCCCATTTTAATCAGAACCAGCTAGATCCAGATAACAAAATGAAATCAGTTTCTGTCCAAAGAAATTAATCATCTCTGTCTCCATCTACTATGAAGTATTAAAAAAAAAACTTTGAAAAGCTTTAAGAGACAAGGCCTAATAAAACAGTTCTTCTGAACATTTCCTTGGTGAAAAAAATATATTCAACATCATCAGTGAACAGTGAACAAAAAAGATATTTTTTAACTTAAACCTATTGAATTTCTGATTTTAACTTCTTCAAAATTTTGTCAATTTCATTTGAAAGAAAATAAACATGATAAAATCACAGAAAGAACTATTATGTTTCAGGATGAATGAAGTCTGGAAGCTTTTTTCAATATAAAATATTAAAGACTTTTTCATGTGATTTTAATTTAAAAAAATTGCATCTATTATTCAAAAAGATACACAATGAATTTTCTCAGATTCCTGTAGCCTCAAGTGAACTTCAACACTCCCAGAGTACAAGTAAATAAATAAAGAAAACATGACTGAAAAGAGAAGCTGGTCAATTCCGTTCCCACCAAAACAGACAGCAAAGTTTAAAACATTTTTAGGCTGCAGGAAGCGAATAGGGACTATCTCTGCTTTCAGACGTAATTGAGTTATAGTGGAAGAAGGGGAGACTTTAGGTGTGTAAACGTTCCTTTACACACTTAAAATAATAAATTTCTTTAAAAGTGAGGCTTTGTGCATTGTTTTCAATAATAAAAGTGATTTGCTTCAAGAGAAGACTAAGAAACAGCACAACTACACACAATCTTGCTTTCATATCTTCCATAGCACTGAGGCAACTTCACATCCTTTGGAAAGATGAGTTCTGGTGGTTTGGGCTCTACACTGAAAGGAGCTTTTCCGCCAGGTACTATCAGGATGAACATACTACATGAAGCAAAGGGGAGGCTGAAGCCCCAATGCTGCTGGTTTTAGTCCCAAAAAGGGGACACAGGTCTTGCTGCAGGTAAGAGCTCTTAAAGGAAACCAAGCTTCCCAGAGTACTCTCTGACCAGCCCATTTTAGCTCAGGTGAGTTCCTTTAACTAAAACAAGGACAATTGAAATGCCCACTTAGGATATGGCCCAATTCCTTCTCCACTGAGAACTGATGCCAGGGCCTTGGCATCTGCTGTATCTCAGCAGCTCTGCAGCACTGATGTCAGAACTAAGATGCTGGTGTGAAGAGGTAAGAAAGTGATAATCAACTTGAATTACTGCCTAGAGCTTGTAATTTCTACTCCTGATCTTGCAGAGAAATCCATGATGTTGGACTTCACGCCTTAAGGAGAGCGTGTTGCAGGAGGGGCAAATTAATTTTCAGTAGGGGCCGCTGAACTGCACTGACATGCTGCATTTGCAAGCCAGCCTACTCTCTCTGAGCTGTACATTTTATTACCTTGGTGTTGTTGTACTCCCATAGACAATCTGGAGAATAACAGGGGAATTTCCTCCAGCCTCTGCTATGTTTGGGGCTCATGCATGCTGGAGACATCAGCTGTTAGCTGAGGCCGCATAATTTTGTGCTGCATAATGACCTTACAGCAGAGGGATGGGATCCACTCAGAATTCCTTATAGTGCTCTTACAGAATTCATTTGCTAGTAAATTTGGGCAAGCAGTGGATGTACTGGATGCCAAAGTGCTCTGCGCCACTGCGGGTCTGTGCTGCAACAAACAGCAGAGGTGTCCATTTCTGCCTGCCCAGGCTCACTTGAAAGAGAGAAATCAAGTGTGGGTTTGCTATTATCTCCCCCAGCTCTCCCCTCAGCCATTAAACATATGTGACTTTCACCCACAAAATAGACACAAAACACAGGTGTAGCAGTTTCTAAAAAAGCAGTTTTGCAGCTATGCCTTGGAATAGCCTCCCTTGCTTATGAGCATGGCAGAGTAAATAAGCCAGCTGTTTTGACAATGAGTTTTAGTTTCCTACAGAACCCAGTCTGCTGGGCTGGCCAAATCCACTTTTCACCCACCTCTGATGTGCTTTTCCTTTCCTTCATGACTTTTCCATGTGCAGTTACTTCCCCTAGGTTTGCAAGGTCTGGATTCATACAAAAAATGCATGAATAATTAGTGCACTGCTCTTATTTAGCTGTTTAAGGGCACTTTCACCTGTGTATTCAGCAATCACCTGTGACTCCACCAGCCCCTCCCTTCAGTCTGAAGAACAAAGGGGGAGTTTTCTGCTCCTCCTATGCCATGGGACGGGCAGGAGGAAGGCAGAGGTTTAGCCCTAAAGTGCTACACTCCCTCTCACACAGGGTGAGCGTTCAGGGCAGCAAGCAGTGCCCTGCAGCTGTGCCCCACGCAAAGTAGGCAGGTGGGATGGGTGCCCAGAGCTCCTGGAAAACGGGGATCCCTTTGTAGGGCAGCAAAATAAATGCCCTCCACCACCCAGCACTGATGCCATGGTACAGCTATGTATGGCACAGGACAGTCACAGGTAGGGTGGGGTGAGGGTTTGATGCCTTCAGAGAGCTGGGATCTTCTCTTCTGCCCTCTCCAAGCCTTGGAGCACTGCACGAGTCTGTTCTCTCTGAAAGGGTACAGCAGAGGCCGTGATGCGCTATGCTAAGAGATGGAGGGTCCCAGTTCCCATTCATCGCAGACCTCAGGGACAACTAGAAGCTTCAGCATCTGTCTCTGAGGGAGGTAAGACATTGCATACTGCTCTTCCCTGTCAGTTACCAAGAGACAGGAGGAGCTGGAAGGCAGAAGTTTTTTCCTGCCCATAGAATCATACCATTTTTCTTCCAATCTTCCTCCATTGTCTGTATATCAAGAGCTTTCACACTGATTTCTTAGGTAGTTTTAGAAAGCAGTCCTATTAGTGTCTTAGGGGCACCAAATCCTATGTTCTTCTGCTACATTGAGATCTTCAGAGAAGCAACTGTACTTGCCAGTGGTGGTTGCACCTTCAGCTTCCCTGTTACCAGGTAGGATACCAATTAGCACAGACTTTTATACTCTCCAAAATGTATGGTTTTCATAGATCACAGCAGTTTATTCTATTAGATACCAAAACTTCAACCTTCACATTTCAGCCTAGAGGACAGGCTTTATGAAGCCCCAGCAAAGATACAGGACAGCTCTACTTGTTCCTGTGGTTGAGATTTGGAGAAAAGAGAGCTTTGGTTTGTTACAAAACAGTAGCCACAGAAGAATCACAGTAGACCAGGCATGTCTTTGAAGAACAGAGGCATCTGTTACCTATGCAGAGATAGACAAGGATATATTCATACCAAAGAACCAAATAGATCCTCTTATGAAGTCAGTAAAGATGGTATCTGTCAGAGAAGAGCCTGTGCATTGGTGCTGATAACTAAGGAGTTTGCAGGCTGGAAAATGAGGAAGAAATAGCAATGAGCCCGACTGGGAGCTGCTGTTATGGAAATAGGCTCTTCATGGGTCCCCAGTCAAGGTCCTAAGATCATCTGCTTTGTCTCCTGAGCTTAACAAACACATCAGTGATTGCTGCCTTGCAGACAGGATCAGCTACAAAACCTCGGGCAAGGCGGGTTGGAGGAGAGCAAAAAAGCAGCAGGAGTGAGGCCAGCCCAGAAATTCTTCCCCAGTGGGGGACCCTGAGCCCCGGGTGCTGTGTGCTGTCCTGGGAAAAGATCAGGTGGGCAACTGGGAAAAGGGTTTGGAGGGAGGCTGTGCAGTCAGTGCCTCACACTCCAGAGGACATGCCAGCCCAGCCTTCCTGGAGAAGGAAAACTGCTTCTGCAGAGAGAATAAAAACCCCTGTGCAATTTTCTACTCTTAAAACTCTGACCCTGTCCTAGAAAAGCCTGGAAAGTTCACACTACCCAGGTGTTTCTAAACCTTGGCTGCTCTATGGAAACAATGTCTCATGAGTGCAATAAACAACCATGGCTCGTGTGATACAATCTTTTGTCCAACAGAAGCTGGAGGACATAAATAATTTCAGCTAATGAACACCTGCCAAGTTATATCTGGTGTGGTGTTGGCAGTAATCTGAACCGGTTTTTCAACTGATGACCTACAGGTGAAAATCCCTGCATTCCCCTATGCTGAGCTATCCATTTGCTCAGATTCAATATTTTATGTTCCCTGTGGTGTTGGTGTTCATGAAATATTTAGTGGACGTGTACAGTGCTTTGTGGATCACAGCATATCACATATTTCTGCAGAAATAATGTAAACGATGACCACATCAAAGATCTAATGCCATGCTTGTAAAATGTGCACTTTTATTGCATGTTAAAATGAGCCCTATGGAATTATAAAACAACATACCTTAGTGCAGGCAGGCTAAGCCAGAGTGCAGCAACTCTAGTTTGCATTTAGTGTTGTTCACATTTGAGTGCTGTGGAGTCACTGTCCCCAAACCGGCAGGTTTTAACTTGACATTTTGCTTAAATCTTACAAAAAAAGGACGTGAAAAGGGGTGCAACAACATCCACTGCTTGCTCACAAGAAAGGGGGTAGCAATGAGAGTTATGCTGTGGTTACATTTTTATCACAAACCAAGGCTGTGGTTCCCATTCAAATTAGTAAGAATTCAGTAAAAATCTCTCCAAAAGCAATTTTATGATGCTGTGATTATTCTTTCATGTTCTTATTCCCTTTGTGATTATGATGATCACTGGCTCCAGGCAGTTGAAAAAAGATTTGTTCAACATCATCTGTTGGAACCACTTTTGGAGGAAAGGAAAACTTTGATTACCTTTTTTAATCTTATTGTACTGAAAAGCAAGTTCTTCTATGAAAAGTTTAGATTTTTGCCCAAACCTATTTTTTTTCCAGCCAAATATTTTAAAACTTTGGATCTGACCAAAGTAGAATTTTTATCCAGTGAAATTAAAGTACAGAAGTCTGTTAGTATGTGCAAAAGATCCCCTGAAAAAGCCCTTTTTTTTTTTGGCTATAGAGACAAAAAAAACCCCTCATACAATCTGGATACCTTTAATTCCTTTCTGTGGGGCACTGCAAAAGAAGATAATCCTACTGCTTTCCCTGTACGTATGTTTGTGCTTGTTTTGTATTTCCTTGTTTTTGATTAGCCATAAAAATTACATGTGTTTTTGGAACAAGAAGAATTTGGTTTTGGCTTCCAGATAAAATTATCATCAGGACAACCATTATGACTATGAAGTCTAGGGGGTAAGGAATGACAAGGAATTGAAGGGAAGAAATGCAGCTCCTTTTCTGTTCATCCCAGTAAATCCACTCTTCATATTTCTCCCCAACAAATGGAGTAGCTGTAACTGAAATAATTTTTAATTTTGCACCTCAGTTCAGTTACACCAAAAGACTGTTCTCTGTTAAGTATTGACAGGTGCTTGCTTCAGTGGAATAGCACATTTTAGGCAGAGGGGAACCAGGTCAGAATGAATTCCACTTTTTCTCTGATCTGAGGGGACAGAATCCTAAAACCATAGAGGGTTTTAACCCTCTATGGGTAGCATTTTACTTACCATGCTCTGTGCAGAGAAAATGGGATGCAACATTAATTTTCCCTGCTGCTTCATCTGTGGGCAGATTCCCATTTTCCAACTTCAAAGCAGGAAGCAAAAGAAAAAGCAGTGAACATATAAACTCGTGGAGTTAGTTAAAAACTTGGTGGCAGAAAGACAGGAATCTTCTTTCAACCCAATCTTCAACCCAAAATCTTCACTTCAAACCAAAAAACCCTACGACTGCTGGAAAAAAAACCCTTACCAGATAAAAACCCACTGGCTTGGTGGAGTCACAGAAAGGAATGCCCACAGCATGTCCTCTGTAATAAACCCAAGGTTTATGCTGTACAGGAACATTAATGGCACACTTAGTGAAAATGTGTACGTTGCACTTGGCCACGGTGTTTGCTGCTGCACATGACAGGGCACTGATCTGCCTCTTGTAACAGCAAGTGCTAAACACAGAGGAAGACTTTGTCACCCAAAGCAGCTGCAGTGGGTAATAATACAGCAGAAGTATGAATGCTGATGCAAACCCTAACTGTAAAAACCTATTTGCAATCTGCAACAGAGAGCGAATGAAGCACAGAAGAGCTAACAAGCCCATTAAGGGGATGTCATGCTAACCTTCTTCCAATCTTCTCACAAACCTTTCTCAGCCAGCTGTCTCATCTGGCAAGCACTACCAGAATTCAGCTCCTGCCTTTGGTGTGCTGACACGAGATCTGGGTTTCCTGGAAGAATCTTTCTGGGCAAGGTGAAGGGGTGTGTGTAAGGAGTCAGACAGCAGCTGTGTCTAGTACAGAAGGAACACCTGGCTGCTTTGCTGACAGGGGTCCCAGCAGGGATCACCTGTGTTGGGACTGGCAGCAGGGAGAACAAAAGTGCCTCGACAGGGTTTAGGCTGCCATTCACTGAGGGCCAGTCCAGTGAGAGAATAATAACTTAATAACTTCTCAGAGAAGCTATATCCTCAGACAGCAAGGACCTACTGAAGCATTCCCATAGGATAATGGCTACTTGATGAGTATTAGCAATGATTCCATTTGATGCTAAATAAAACTTAGGCCTCTGAGGACAAACTGTGGTCATATAATTGTGGAAAGCAAGATCTCTTCCCCTTGCAGTAAAGGATCATGTAATTAATTCAGGCACAAATTAAAATTTAAATACTTGATAATATTATTACTAAAGACCTATATATAGCAATGTCAAGAGGCCTAGAAAATCTGGCAGTAATTGAATTAAGCATGTCTAAGGAGCAGCACTAAGCAATCTTCCCACACACATACTCAAAACCAACAATTCTTGGCCCAGAGACATCCCTAGCACAGGAATGGTGTGGGAGAGAACAATAATGTTAAATAAGGAGTAGGGCCACATGGCCTGAAGTTGTTCATCAGAAGAGCCACAAGCAGCTCAGCTGCATGAAATGAAGGTGGTGGTTTGGCCCATGCAGAGCAGTGGAACTGCTGAGGACTGTAATGAGAGCAAAGAACATTACATAACATTTGAAGTGGAGCAATAAAAATTTCAGCTATGGGTTTGAAATGAGTGTAAGAGCACCCTGCCCATTCCTGAAGGGTTTTAATGCGTGAATAGCCAGGTAGTGCTGACAACAGGCCTACACAGCAACAAGATGGCATTAATGACTAAATCCTTTGGAGGAAGGGAAACCATAGCAATGGCCAGGGAGAGCTCATCAACAGATGTTGGCTTGATACGTCTGGTAATGAGAGGTCAAAGCAGAAGAATTCAACATGCCTCTTGTTGTTCCAGCACCACAGCAGTACTGGCCAAAAGCTAAGAATGCTCCCTGACCCACAAAGCTCTTGTGTCTCTTGGAACACTCCTCCCTTGTTTGGGAATTACTTCCCCTGCTTTGTATCCAACGGCTTCTTTCCTGTTTTGTAACATCAGAAGTCTGACAGTAAAAGCTTCTTCCCTTGATGCAAGGCTCTTTCCCTGTCTGGCATTCATAAGTGATTACATATGGAATGAAAGCTCTTGGGAGTAGAAAGAGGTACAAAAAAATTCTCTTATTGGTGATCACCATGAACAATTTATATGGGAACTTAGAGCAGTGCTGCTCAAATCCAAGCTCCTGTCACTATTAAAAAGAATTATTATTTAATGAGCTTCTGTTTTCTTTAATGGTGTGAGATTAAGGCTGCTTGCCATCAGGTGAATACTAATAGACAATTTTTAAGCAAATGAGGCCCTCATTTCCTTAATTTTAATAAGTGATGGAATAAAACATGCTTTCTTATTTTCCACTTTGTTAAGCAGAAGCTTCACTGCAGACTCCTTGCTTCAGCAATTGAAAGCATTTGGGCATACTTTGTACCTTTCCCTTTAAGGTTTTATTTGGAGAAAAAAAAATTATGATAAAAATTGAAAAGAAACATTATGGCAAAACTATTAACTGCACAGAAAGCTCCTTTCAGTTTAAATATTCTGCTGCAGTGTGTGAACTGAGGGAGAGCAAGAGAAACCATCCTCCCTCAAAGCAAGTGTGAGTCTGACAGGTGAATCTTGGATGGTGTGGCTTATGAGCAAGTTCATGTGAGAAAAGCTGGAGGGGAGATTTCCAGCACATTAGCTGAACCATGGGGAACTGCCTGTGCTCCTGCCTCCTCCAGAGGTGGATGTGTAGCTTACCCCCAGGTGAAAATGGATCTTGCCATTTCCAATGCCAGAGAGTCACTGGCTTGAAAAAAGCACGTGAAGGTAAATAATGAGGCAAATCAGCACAAGCTTATGAGGGATTCCTCTCAAGGCCTGTTGACTGCAGAAGGTATGAATAGACTTGTTTAGAAATCTAATGATTATTCAGAAGCAGGAACTGGACTTTAGGAACTGTATGGATGCAGAGAAGATGTCTGACAGCCACATAAGTGCCCATACAGTCCAGGAAAGATGGAATCAGGATGCAAAGTGGAATAGAGCATACTCGGCAGTTGGATTGGAAAAAAAAAAAAACAACAAACTTTGCAGCAGCAGTTTGGGGAATAATATATTTGTTAAAAACAAAGAAAATAGTGTTGTAGCAACCAAAAATACAAAGGGAAGGGCAGAACTTAGAAGAACGCATGCCAGTTGTTAGGATGCACACAGTAGGCCATCACTTTAGATCTGATAGAATAAATACTTGCAGGTTCTAGAAGTATCCAGTATCAAATTATGTCTAATTAAAGTTTAAATAAAAGGCAGGACACTGGTATTTTCCCCAGTAAAACAGAGTACTAAGGAAGGCTCAAAAGGGCAGTTAGGAATTCTCTGTTAGCCATCATCAGCTAGAGCTGCTGGAGAAGACACCCAACAAGGGATGGTAGATTTTAACTTGGACTGATTGAATCATATATATCACAGTGGTCAATCTCAATCATCTGCACAGGTGCTGTAACTGAAGTTATTTTTGTAGAGGAGAAAAAGACTGAATGAAAGCCGGAACCTGCCGAAAACTCAGTGGAAGTTTGGATGGGTTAAGCAGCACTTCTGCATTGTGCAAAACCCTAAGCACAGCTGCAATCAGCTCTTAACCTCCTAAGCCTAAATACCATCTTAGCAGAATTTTTACAACTGCAGGTAAATTAATTGAGCTGACAGAAAACATGATGAGATTTTTTTTTTTCAATTTTGCGTGTAATTACAATTACCTTTAACCTATTTCTTCCTCATAGTTGCTTTATATAATTGCATTATTCCAAAGTCAAAATAATAATAATTTATAATCTGTAAAAACATTCAGGTATCTTTTTCAAATGCAAGTATTTTAGAAACAATTACATTTTGCTTTAAAAGCTGGAACATTCAGTGCTCTGCTTATTATTGGTGCTCAGTGTACAACAATCATATGTTATTCAGGATACTTGCAGTCCACATAGGTGCCTGGCAAATTGCTCTGAACATTTTCTAGGGCAATTATGGACAGATTGCTTAAAGGTTGAATCCAATAAATGGAACAGCATTGTGACTATGTATGGCTTGTACTATTTATAGGAAATTATAAAGAGCTTTAAATCCCCTCCATCTAATGGCATAGAAAGTCTTTAGACTATGCTGTGATTATCAACAGGTAGCTGTTGATATATTGAAATATTTTTCCTTTTATAATACAGCTTAAAGGAACAAGCCATGAATGAATAACTAGAGAACAATTACAATTATTGACATTTTTAATTATACAGCACTGATTGGTAACTTAGAGCCTTTTTAATTACAGGTGCTGTTTTTCTTGTTTAATTCTTCTCTATATTAGTTCTTCAATTTATCTAACTGCTAAGCTGCATCTGCTGGCAGGCAGAAGAGTCTGTACAGAGTGGGAAACAGCAGTGGAAATGGACATACAGAATTTTTGTGGGACAGCAAGCCTCAGACCTTAAAAATTCCTCCAATAATGTTCAGATGCTTTCTCTCCAATTTGCAGATTATAGAAACCAATAGACCCAACGGAGCTACAGGACATGGATTTAGCTAGTTGATTTGAACTTGGCTTTTGTCCATATGCTTTTCTTCTCCTTCAGTACTGCACGGGGACAGCCACCACCATTTAGAAGAATTATCACACTTGTCTCTAATGACCCACATTGTAATTTTCAGAGAGGAGCCTATTGATCCAGTTGCAACTCCAATGGAAGATGTAATAGAAGACCTGCAGGATTTTTCTAGTTGAGATTTTTTTTTTTGTGCACTTGAGCTCCATTAGAATTTACTAATAAGTCAAAGCCATATAAATACACAGCGTGTAGTTTCCCCTCAAATTCCATAGAAGGCTGCTTTTGTGCTGGCCTGAATATCTGGCTTAGGTTTTCAAAGAAAATACCTTTCCACAGATGTAATTTCATAATTCCTTGTGCTGTTCCCTTCAAGTTTAACTGGAGACTACAGTAGTTGCCTTTATATATACACACAAAATTAGAAGTGGAATGGTAATTCAGTTTTATAGTACCACAAATAACAATAAGATAATCAGTTCAAGAGGAAGAAGTACAGAAGAGCAGAACACTGCTCACCCTACATCAATGAACAAGTGCAGTGAGTCTCCAGCCTCATTTTTACTTACAGAATCCTTCAGATCCAAACCCAGACCCAGACAATCTGAGAGACTGGGATAAAGAGTTAATTTGGCACTTGACTTTTTTCCCCCTACAGTTTTGCATTTTTTCTGAAGGTTCAGAACTTGTACTACTAATTTTGCTCTGTGTTTCAGAAAACCTTCTGAATTTCTGCAAGTAAAACTTTACAGCTACTTTTGAAGCTTCCCTTAATTTCCAGGGCTGATCAGGAGGGAAGCTGACCCTGCAGGTATTAACTGGCAATTTGGATTAAAATGCCTCATTTAAAGAAATTACTCCATGGATGAATGGTTACCTTGCAGGAAGACAAAAATAAACTGAAGGACCATTGAGCTGGCATATGTTTGTGACCTGCAGTAGAAGATCCCTGGGAATAATTGCAAAAAATAGCAAAAATAAACCTCCTTTGCAAAAGCAGCAGGATGAAGAACAATCCTATCTGTGGCTTAATTCCAGGTTACATAGGGACCAGAATCTTTCCTGCTTACTGGAGAGAGCTATGAGAGCCTGAGCTCTGATTTTAAATTCACAGCCTTCAGGATGAAGGCTTGAGACCATTTTAACATGAAGATCAAAAGTGAAGCCAAAAAGGAATAATATTCAGATGGTTTGCTTTTCCTTATTCTAACAGTTTCCCCTTTGCACTACAAAAGTGAGGTACACAATGAGGGAGTGACAATAGCCAGACTATTTTTCAACAAGTTTACAACTTAAGTATACAGGCACGCAAAATGGAAAAGGGAATGCTTAATTTCTGTTTTGAAGGATGGTCATATAGGAGATTCAGTGATTTATTCAGAAAGAGCCTGTGATATAGAGCAGGAAACTACTCCAGAAATCTCATGCTCCTCTGCTCTTTCTTGATGATTGATAATATTATCCTGTTAAAAATTTAAAAATTGCTTTTCAAGGACACCTGCTCAATATCCTGGCTTCCATCTATTTTTAACTTGCATGTGGAAGGAAATGGTTTCAGCCTTTCAATCCTCCACCCAGAATGGTTGGTGGGAAGTAATTACAGAGCTATCTTTTGTTAGGATTGTCAGATCCACATGTGCAGGCCTCATGGGTTGAGAAAATCTCTAAAATGTCTTTTTGGATCTGCATCTTATGTGTTCTGCTCCCCAAATGTAGCTTCTAAGCACAGTATTTGCTCAGAGCTCCTATGCACAGGAAAGGATATCTTGGTATGGCATAACCCATGGGAGTGCTGCCAAAAAAACTCTGCGTGGTCTCACTCTGCTGCAAAACATGTTACAGACGTTTCTGCAACTTTTGCAACAAATGCTTCTCAAAGCAGTAACTTGGCTGTAGGCACATACAAAAAGAGATTTAGGCACATGTTTGTAGCCCAAATCTCTTTTAAACTTCAATTTCCCATGCCTGCTGCAAAGGCACCTATTAGTTCATTTGGAAGGTCCAGTCAAGTGCAGAAAATAGGAAAAAATTCCCAGGTTTCCTAACACTATTAATCCCTAGTGAATCTTCCTGATTGGCTTTCATTTTGGCAGGTAATTAAGACCTTTAGAAAATTATTCATGTGCTCGGGTTATAAATGTCATATATTTTATGAGTCCTTTTTCAAAACTGGCAAATAATTCTGAAGACATGCCATGGAGAGGGTGGATGGTGAGTAGAATAGAAAAAGGCTGACAGCTTCTGAAGGGAAAGTGTGGGAAATGCAACAGACAGGAAACCATAGAGGGAGGAGGGAAGGACAGTGAGCCAGGGAAAGAAAAAATTGCAGAGCAAGAGAAGGACATAGTGGAGAAAACAGGAGAAGAAAGAAAACATGAAATGAAAATGGAGTAAATAATACAACAACAAGGTTATTTCCAGTAGCCCTGCCCATACCAACCATCCAAACAAAAGGGGTTGCTTCAAGCTCTACGACTTCACATTAGTCTTTCCTGTAACCATCATGCCCAATTCAAACACAAGGCCCTATTTCAGTTTTTCCCACCCTCACTTTGACTTTTCCATCAAGTTTTTCATCCAAGTGGTGCTTCTCCAGTTTAGGAGTGCTTTTCTATAGCACTCACAGAGGCCTCAGTCTCACTGCCTCTAAATACTACTGAGAGACGAACTGCAGTAAGTAAGAGGGAAAGACAAGAGGGAACTCAAAGGCCCACAGGTTTTTTTCCATCCATGCACATAATCTGTCTTTTTTTTTTTTTTTTAATAATGCATTAATCCATTAAAAGAAGATTTAGGCAAAAGAAATGCCCTTGCTCTTTTTAAAGAGGTTTACACAACTGACTTTCTTTCTCTGACCATTTCATTGCTCTGTTTATGGTTCTTTTATCACCTATAAAACTCAAAATTTTTTAATAAAACACTTGAGTTCCAGAAAAAGGGTTTTTATCTCCTTAATGAATAAAATGTCTCTAATCTACTTGACAAAACTCAAAATAAAGCCTATAAATGTATCGTGGGTGTTTGATGAGGTTTGTCTGCTTCATTAGTCATGTAATACATCACTGCAATGTTTTTCACCTTGGATTTTAAAGTATTCTCCTTGGACCTTAACTACTTGCAGATGGCTTTGGGGTTGCAGTGCTTCTCCCCTCCTTCCTGCCTGCCAGACCTCCACCAAGCTGGAAGCTTTGGCAAATGGTTTGACACCGATTTTTTCAGAACGGAGGTGTCATCAAACCCTGGGGGTGTGTCTCACTAAGCATTTCTGCTGTGTCCAACAGCATCACAAAATATTCTGAGCCAGAAGGGACCACAGGGATCATGGAGTCCAATTCTTAAGTACCCCAGATTTACAGATCCTGGAAAATCCCAGAGCAGGCCATTGAACAGCTGCAGTTCAATGTGTACAGCCAGCTTTGCACCTGACCAAGCCTTGGCTTACCTGTGCATATCACAAAACATAAGCCATAAAATCTAAGTCAATGCTGGCTGCCTGAAGTCCCAGAGAGCTCACCCAGCCACTAGTCAGGTGTCCCAAGCTCCTGGTGGTGGCAGTGAGGAGACCTCACAATGTGGGATCTCCGCAGTTCCCAAGGGCTCCTACACCTCTCTGCAGGATGAATCAATACTGGCAGCAGTTTGGGTACTGGCTATGATGCTTCGAACATGTTTAACTTTCCACTCTGTAAGTCAGAGTCACTATTTGGAAATATCTTTCTTTGAAAAAAGTAAACAGTAAAAAAAAATCACAATCTCTCATGTAGGTTGGAAAGATAGACTGGATCCCCACCAACCTTACATATTTTCTTTATTTTTACCTCAGAAAACAGATAAAGGATGTGCTATGAAAATGAAAGATTAGCAATATTCTATGCCAAAACATGTGCCTTTGAGGAAGGTTTTATTTCAGCAGTTTTGCAGTGTGCTCCAAGTGCTCTGCACATGCCCACCCCTCAACTGCTGGGCAGGTGGCCCTGTGCTTCTCCAGAACTGATCCCTGGAGGATTGCTCATCTCATGTCCCACTTGGTGAGAAAAACCCCCTGTGTGCTGCTGGAGCCAGGGGACCTAGCTACCAGGGCTCCATCATCATTGTAGCAGGTATTTTGAAATTCAGTCTGAAGCCTTAAAGAAATGTTGACTTCTATCTTGAGGTCAGAAGCATTACACAGTAGGTACCACCAAATGAATTATTAATTGCTTAGGTAAAAGAATGAGATCAATTCCACCCTGAACTCTACCAGGATCCCTCAGCATTCTTTATAAAATACCAGTAAGATGGACATCTGATTTTGGAGACCTAATATATTTGCAGAGTCAACCAAAATGCAATTTAAAATATTTCCAAAGAATTACATGCTGTGAGATGTAAAAATTGTTATTTGTTTTACTGACTACATGGAAGAGGTGCTTCTCTGATACAAACCAACATTTTGGTTAACAAGATATTAGGGAGCTGCCAGGAAAACCTAAGCTAAGCACAATGGAGAAAGACGTTATTTTTTTTGCCAGTGCCTATAAAACAAGCCCGGCAGTGAGATATTCTTAAGTTTAGTTTTAGTCTTACCATGCTTTTCATCAAGCTGCCAGAGGAATCTTGAGTGTTTCTTCTCCCTCTTTGATTTACTCCCCTCTGCAGAATCTCTGTGAAAACCTCCAGTTTTAGCTGCCTTGGAGACAAAGTCACACAGCTGTGAAATGTTGTATTGCCTCAGTGAGGTAGTGCATCATGAAAGCAAACATCTCTAATGCCCTGCTGAGGATGTGATTACAGGTTACAAATGTGCAGTGATCCCAGGCCAAAGTTAACTGCCCACAGTGAGCTCCCCCATCTTTCCCTAGGGCTGATCCACAACTTTAACAGTGCAGTGCCACCCATGCATTTGAAAAGAGACAACCATGATTCTTCTCTCATTCTCTTCCTCACAAATTAAAAGTCCCTCAATTTGCTCCACTCAGATTTAGTACATTTATCATGTTTGCTGACAATTCCCACCTGCAGGAAACCAAAGATGAAAGGACATTTCTGAGTGTGACAGCTGACTGCGCTCAGTCCATCCAAAAGCTTTTCCTACCATTTTTACCCCTTCCTTGCTGGGTGTGAGCTTTACAAAGCTCCTTCAGCCTGAGGCTGACACCTGGTAAGTGCTATATAAGCATAGAAATGGTTTTCTTGGGTGAAGAAAAGAAGCAAGCACATATTCTGCAAGTCAGTGGTATCTCTCCTGCTTTGTGGAGTCATGGAACACTTCAGGATCCTCTGTGCTGGCTTCTAGCACACAACTCCTGCAATGAAAAGCCAGATCTCTCATCTAGTGGTAAAATTCAACTCATTTAAGGAAGGACCCCAGGCAGCAGCAGGGCCTTCTGCAAGTCACCATCAGAGAATTACTGTGCTTTCAGGGACCGCTTGGCACCCTTTGCTGATTGTGGAGAATTATTTGCATGCTCTTCAGTGTACCTATGGCATGGACTAAGCAATTATTACCATTTGCTTAGAGAGACCACAAAGGATCTTCCCTCCACCCATGAGCTGCCTTAGAGCAGACCAACATTCCAAGATGACAAACCAGACATTTGGTTCTGACTGCTGTATCTTGTGGAAATAACAGATTGCTAATCTGGGAAAAGGAAAGTAACTTCCCATGCAATAAATTATTTGACTTTTTTTTTTTCTTTCTCTGCAGCATGAGCATCTCACTGTTTGAAAACCTCTCATTTTGCCAGAATTTTGTGTCTCTGGCCTCCTTTGACATCTCCTGTGCACAGGCACTGAGGCAACTACTGAAATGTGTTATGCATTAACTCATAGCAAAGATTTCTATGAAACCATCAGTGTTTTTAGGAAAGAAGAACAGCCACCTTACCAGTAGAAAATTTTCAAAACCATACAGATATTCCTCAAGCAAAAAAACCCAAACCAAATAAACAAAAAAAACCAAAACCAAAACAAAAACCCTAATAAGAGCTGATGTTTTGTTTTTTTCTTACAAAGAGAAGGTTTGTCAAGGCTACTTTAAGACTCACAGCATTGTAAATCAACACTAAACTACACATGCTGCAGGTGTTAGCACCCATCACTTGCAGAGGACTCTCTCACAAGCCAGATTGGTACGTTCAACACTTAATGAGACTGTTCTAGAAGTGTTCTGGCCACTTTGACCATATGGCTTTGCAACCTGCAATGAAAGCTGCCATCAAAGAGTCCATTTGAATCCCCCTTAAATGCTTACCTACATCTTTAAAAGTATAGCAGAGAAAAAATACAATTTACAGTTAAATGGTACTTGTAAAGGATAAACAGTTGGTTTATCACTCTCACAATGAGAGTGATAAACCAACTGCTATAGCTTGATGCTTCTTACTAGTAAAAGAAATAACCTCTCCTTCCTCACATTAGCTTCAGCACTTCTTCTAGTAAAACAAGTAACCAGAAATGGATTCATCTGTATTTACAGTTGCCAAACACCCCACATATAAATATTGAATCTCCCTCAATAAAAGCAAGGACACACGCAAGTTTATAGTGACCTAATGTCACAGAATAATAATATTAATATTATTAATAAAAATAGTAGTAATACTAAACAATTGACATCAAGTGAAAGATCCTATGGTTTTCACAGTCATTTTCCTGATCTCAGTCCTCTATTCAGCAATGGAAATTTTGGCCAAATGGAAGTTTAATTTGGTAGTATTGGAAAAACATTAATCAGGGGTTTAATGAGAAAGGTCGGAATAAATTGTAGAGTATGTTTTTTAAGAATTAAAATCATATAAGTATTAATAACTTGTAACAACAAATGTTTGTATCAGACTAGATTGTGTAGATTTGGTCTTTTTACCTCCTTGCCAAGTGGTTTTTTTAAGGTTATTTGATCTGGAGAGACTCAAGAAAGCATTCAAACTCCTATCCTGATTCTGCTCCCACAAACCTATATTTCACATCTTGAATTAAACCCAAAATTCCCTCCTTGATGTTGATGGGGTAAAAATTCACTTTAGTCTGTAAGATGTAACAGCACTGCTGTGGAGAAAACAAAACAAACCAAACCAAAATCCACTCACAGGAACAGATGAGAAATGCAGCCTGACAGAATTTCTGTAGTTTTATATGGGAGGAATTAAAAATAAGGGCATTTCTATAATAGTCACGGACATTCCTGACCATTAGCTGAACAGAAAACACCAGGTAGCATTCAGGAAAGAGAGCAGTTTACCTCCTACCCCCAATTCAGTTTAGAGCTACTGCATGGCAAGAGTTTCATTACCTCAGTTCATCACTGAAAGCACTGAAATTTCTCCCAGACATTACCACTGGGGAAGGCATTAAGCTTCTAACCATATTCTGGCGCAGTTTGTCATGAAAAATATCAAAGCTTTTCCCTTTGTAGAGCGGGTGTTTTATCGTTGAGATTGGGTCCAGAATTCCTGGGAAGGAGGGGAAAGGAATTTTGCCCTTTTATTAGCTCCAGATCAGTCACTTGTGATGGTGACAGACACACCACCACCAGTGCCGTGTCTACTGCTGAAAAGAGCTGTGACTCCTTTCCCTCCTCTCCTCCCTCCCCAGAGAGAATTTTCAGAGCAGGTAGTGATGTGAACAAGGTGAATGAACAGACATTTTATGGGTCATTTTTCATAGTTATGCCAAAGCAAGGAAACATCCATCTGCAGTTCAAGGAAGGGAAGAACTTTGGAAAGAAGCTCTAAAACTTCTTTAACCCATTGGCTGCACGTGTTCTACTTTCCAGAACTAGATTTTAAAAACCATAAATATTCTTGAACTATTTGAAAATTTCTTACCTACAGGTGAAGGATTTATTCCTAGACCTTAAATGCCAAAAAAAAAAAAAAAAACCAAAACGCTTTCTATTTCTTGAAGCAAAGGCCACATCTTGGAAGAGAGTAAGTACAGCAGTTAACACCACAAATTACTGTAAATTGAGTCCTACCTGTAATTTTCATTTCATTTCATTCTTTCCCGATAGATAGTAGCTTGAATTTGATTACATTTAATATGTACCAAAGCAGAGTTAAGAAGACTAAATATGCAGCTCCCTGAAGAAAGCACACAACAGTTAGGATAGGGAAAGTGTTAATTGAGGATGCAGGTATCCATCAGCTAAGAGCACACCTGGAAAGTAACAAATAATTCAGGGTTTCTGTCTGTTCCTGATGGCACCATTGATTCCCTATATGACTTCTTAAAAGTCATTTCCAACATGGGTGTTTACTGAGAATTACTGTGTGCACACATGAAGAGCCACAAAATTGGCACATAAGTGCAAATTATTTTCCCATTATTGGAACAGGCAACTAATTTAGGAGATACGAAAATTGATTACATAAAAAGAAAATATTATCAAGTTCAGCACATGACTGCTATTAGAGCACAATCCTTTTTAGAAAAGACCTTCTCAGAGATGCAGCTTTTTTCCTGTCTTTCAGTGCTCCAGTGTGTGGAAGAAGAGTAATATCTCTTCTGTGAATAAAAACAAGGAGAAGCAAGTTACTATGTCAGGTTCCTGCAGTCCTCAGTGATGGGAACAAAGAAGTCTGTGGCTAAAACCTGCTGCCCACCTGCAGCTCTGACCTGACAGGTCAGCCCTCACTAGTCCCAGGCAGCCAGAGGCCCCCCGAGCATGAAACTATCTTTGCAATTAGCCAGACATCTTAATATTGCAGGATTTTTATGGTGTGGCTTGGAATATACCAAGCAGTATCATGTACATAAATAATTCTTAAACATCTCAGATGCCTTTTGTTGTAAGAAATATCTGTCATTTCCAGCTGAAATTCATATCCTGCTCCAAATATCTTGTGCCTTACCTCTGCTGAAGAAACAGCAAAACTACTAAGGTTGGTCTAAACAACAGACCATGGTCTGCAAGATTTTGTCCTAAGCAGCCCAGCACAATGGATGTTTGAAATACCTGTTGCAATATTTCTGCTGACCAGGCACCAGATCCTTTTCATGATCTCACCTGTCTGCGAGTACCTGGCATGAGGAAGATACCCAGACATCCCATATAGGTGACACTACAAAAATAATCTCTGCCATCCTTGCATGAAACACTGTATGAGCCCATTTAAGAAGGAGATCTAATGGGATGTGAAAGGGGAAAAAAGAAGTGAAAGGAAAGGAAACACAGAGTAGTAAGTGGATGATTTTAACGGTGTCATGGTCCCTGACCACTTCTTGAATTCTACTGCTTGCTTTTAGGGTCTGGCTCAGTTGTGCTGTCATTGTTAGAGCCTGGCAGCTTCCCTTTTCTGGGGGAAGAACCTGTGCTCTGCACAGAAAAAAGGGGATGTGAGTTAAAAAAAAAGAAAAAAATCAATGATTCTGCATTTAAACATTACCATGTTTAGTCACAGGCTGAGAATGTGAGCACAGCCTGGATCCAATTTTTCTTTAATTCAGACCCCAGGCTTAGTTTTAGCCTCCACACAGCATCCTTGCCTGCATATAATTCCCCAGTATGCTTCACCTGGCAGAATGTTTTTGTTCACACTATTGTGCCATACTCTGTCAAACACCTGCTACATCCCTCTCTTGAGGGTGACTGCATTTCTGGGGTGGGTGGAGGGATTTCTCTATCCACGCTAATCTCTAATCAGCTGTTTCTCCTTCAGAATGAAAGGTGATATATAAATGTAAATGGTATTTCAGTGCCCGTCTTTCACTTTCTCTTGCAACATGGGGAAATGTGTTTTCTTACAATACATTTCATCTACAGAAAAAGCACTTTTCAAGGCATCTTTTACCTTGCTGCTGACACATATCAGCATCTAAAGGAGAAAAGCCTTCCATTATTATTTTTAAATTACAAAAACACTATTCCTTCTCAAACCTGTCACCTGCTATAGATCTTAATCAGCTTCAGTCCATTATTGCAATTCCTGTTGCAGTGAAACAGGATTTGGAAAGAATTTTTTACCCATGGAAAAATTATTTTCTTTTCAGTAGGATCCACAGAACTAAAAAAAATAACGGTAGCATGTGCCCTCTGATACATCTTATTTAATGCTAAATGTTAGAGTTGTGTAAACCCCAAGTTCTGGAGAGTTTTCAGCTTCCCATTGAAGTTCTGCCTTGGAAACATTACCAGGGCAGGCTGCCAGAAGAAAGAGAGTAGAAACGCTCTTAGGAAAGACAATTTTTTATGTCTTTTGCATTCACAAAGTGGTTGCACTCAAATGATGGGTGGCTGGTGGTACTTAAAAAAAGAAAGAAACAGACACTGGAGAGTTTTCTTTTTGTTCTAAACAATCTCCTCTCTCTTTCTCTGTCTAGCCACGGACACATATGTCAGATACACCTCTGAGACTCCCCTGCCCTGTGGCCCCATTTGTGGATCATATTTCCCCCTTTTAAATGTCTTGATCATTTAAAGAACACCCTACAGAAAATCAGGAATTTGCATAGCTGCTGGTTGCTTGGCTGGAAGTTTCCTGTGAAGGCCGTGGGTTCTCTTCACCCAACTTCCTCGCTCAGCTCAGTCACTTGCAATTGGAAATATCCAGTGTATTTTTGGCAAATCTGAAACCTCAACCAGACATTCTCAGGAGAGACAGAAGGTGGCATCTCTAAGACTACAATGAATATCTGAAGTCTCATTGCCTGTCACCATGGCACAACATCAATGGTAGGGCAGAAAATGAAACTACCATTCTTCATTGTGCCATTGGCTGGCAGAGTAATGCCAAATAAACCACCTAATTTCACTCAAGTCATCTTTCTTAGGTCATGAAGTGGGTCTGATAATTCCTGTATTTTCCAGCCCATTTTGAGAGTATAAAAACTAAAGATATTTATAGTCACAAATAGACTTTTGCCAAGAATCAGAGTAGAAAGAGTATGTCTATAAAGAGGCCCAAATTTTCTTGCTTCCCCATCACCAAAATTCTGGACCACGCTGTGTTATTAGCAATTCAGTTCAATTTAATAGTAAAGTGCTAAAAAACAAATAAAATGACCCAAATGAGCAAAACCAAACAGCAAAGCTCTGATGCAGGACAGAGGAACTGGTTCCACATTTCACGTCCCCTTTATTTCTGAGCTCCTTTCCTCACCTTCTTGCAACACAGTAGCATTTGTTGCTTCACTACAGGGCATTTTATGCATCTTCTATCTATTACTCTGGTATGAGTTCCACTCATGTAAGACTGAACGCACTAAAAATTCCTTACTTCCGAATTATGCCAGCATCACCTTCTTACTCTCCATTTGCCTCCTGTTAGAGGTTTCAAAGATGCAGACAAATAGAGACATACTGCAATTTTCTATGTGGATGGCAAAATAGAAGCAAAACAATTTTGTTTATACGCAGATTAAATGTCTCCTTTAACACTGATACTTCACTGTTCTTTTAGGAGCTCTTTACCAATACCTTGCATTCCCTCGATTGCTCAGTTGGGCTCTATTAAAAAATAAATAACTAGCTCCTGCAAATTGTGGTTTTGTATTTAACAATACTGGATTTTAATTATATCTTCCTCTATTCCCCTTGATTTTAACTATCTTATTGTTTATCTTGATAAATTAACTGTTCTCCACTTACATATTATCTCTCCAGTTAATCATTGTTATGCACTACTTTCGACTTGTACTAAAGCTACCTTTTTGACTTCCCCTGTTTCTAATTACTTTAAAACTCTCTCCTGCTGAACATTTCTTCTCCAGTTGGATCCAGTTTAACACTCCATGTAAACAACTGGGTACTATAACTTAAATGAGGTTGCATTTTGTCCCTGAGAGAGACAAAACAACTTCCCAAATCTCTGGTTTGACCTTTAAAAGAAAGTTAGCTGGAAAAAAAAAGGCATGGGCTATGAATTGCACACAAATTTTTACAGGAGATGACTTGCCTCAACTGTACACTATGGCTTCCCAGTTGGTTTGGCAGCAGCCTGAAAATGCAAAACAGGAAGAGCATCTGGACATCTTTTTAGTATCATCAGTAAAAGCACTTTTCTGCAGATGGAGAGCTCAGGGGCTCGATCTTGGCAGGGCTGACCTCACTCAGCAGGCGAGAGCTACCTCATCCCACAGAAATAGATTTTACTTCCTGCAGTTGGGAGAAGGGTGGCACTGAGTTGCTGCTGCTCTCAGCCTTGCTCTTTCTCTGCCCAAAGCCAGCATGAGCCAGCCCATATAAAGTTCAAAGGAATGGAATGCCCTTGTCCTCTCTCTTAAAGACGCCTTCTCTCTACTAACAATAAATTTTCTACCAACAGGTTGGTGAAGTGTAGCTTTTTCTCCACTCAGGTCTTCTGAGATAAAAATCCACAAAACATCAGTGAGCAACCCTCACTTCCTCATGGGCTAATTCCTTCAGGTACATTTGTATACATTATACATATCATGTACTGGTATGCCTAGCTGACTTCTGTTGCTTTACTTGTTGAAGTAAATTCCTCAAAGTCTTTGCTTCCCACCTGTACTTTACTGCAGTCTCTGGCAAAGCCACTGCACTCCTGAAAAATATGAATGAGACCGGTAACCTTCCCATTTTTTGACCAAACCTGTCTGGATACTGTGTGTTCACAATTAGTGCAAGCGTCCTTCCTGAAGAAAGCCAAAGGAAAGTGTATACTATATTCACTTTCCCAAGATGATGATAGTAATCTTGTAGTCTTGGAATTATGTTTGTTTGTACTTGAAATGAGTACTGTAGGTTAGCAATATAAACTCTGCCAGTTTGGAAAGGGACTATTGAAAACATGCAGAACATGATGCTGTTGTTTCATGAATGCTGATTTTCACATGACTCAGAAGACAAAATTACCTGAGATCACCTTATGGAGAAAAACAATTATCCCTCACATTAGAGAGGGTTTGCTGCTTGAATCAGACTGACACTGCAGAGGGCAGAGCCACTTTCCTGTCAACTGAGCCCACAATGGCAGAAGGGAGAGGGAAAGTCAGGGAACAGCAAGCACTGTCCAAGCCGTGCTACCACTCCAGATGCAGGTTGAAAGCACAGCCTATGGAAAATTCCTGCTGACACATGCTCAACAGAATCCAGATCCATAGGGAAAACTTTGCTAGTTCTGTCCAGATGTATATATACACACAGTGTATATACAGTGCATATACTCAATATATTGGAAACAGATGTCCTGCAAGAGAAATCTGGTACAAACACTGCATGAAATTTGTGAATGTCCTACTGCTCCAAATGAGCAGTCAAATTATCAATGATGTCAAATTACTTGTGCCAGAGGTGCCTGTTATGAGCACCAGTAGAAATTTCCCTGGATTCACACAGCTGCATATATTGTTTGTGTTGCTGCTGTACTGGGAGAGAGCAAGCCAGTGAATTGGTGTCAGTCATGAGCTCTGCAGTCTCTGTATTGCCCAGACCTGCTTATTTGAAAAAACACTGGAATTTTGCCAGTTACAGATCTGAGGTGATGTCTGGTCTGTTGGTTGTGGCACTGAGCTCCTCTGCTTGGTTACCTGCTGGTAAATAGGACTTTGGGTTCTGCAGTTGTTGAACATGTGCTGTATTTAGCAGCAGAACTAAAGGCAGGCAGTTTCCCGCACTGAATACATAAATAGTAAGTAGATATATTACTTCAGAACCAAATATTAGTACATCACAGGCTCCAGTTTTGCCTAGATGCATTCTGGGAGTACTGAGAAAGTACTATGAAAAACATTTTTTTCCAGGATTCCCGTTCAGCATCTGCAATACAGAACTGTATCACCTGTCATTCTCCATGAGAGATTCTGCATCATAAGGGCCTGAAACAAACATCTAAAATGACATTATCAAAGGAAGTGAAACTTCCAACTGATGCTCATCCATAGTGGTGACAAGAAAGAAGAGTGGAGAGATTTGTCTTTGCATGGACTTGAGAGTTAATCTGAGTTATAATGATTGATAGTCCTCACCTGAGCACTGAGGAGCTGTGTTTGCAGAACTCAGTGGTATAAAGGGCCTCCCTATCCCTGATCTGCAGTATGGATGAAGGTTACATAGTACAGGAGGAGAACAGAGATCTCACAACTGTTAACACATGCTAGATTTTATCCCTCTTTTATATACGTGCATTAATAGATGTGTATCTACACTCATTTCTTGCCATAGAACGATGGCCATGTTTATCATATATCTGTCCTGTAGGTATAATAGAGGGATGGAAGAGCAGAAGCTGAGTTTTACCAAATTCCTCTTTAGCAAACAGCAAACGACTTTGTTTTTTTTCCTGGACACATCGACTTTATTGACTGAGGCTGAAACCTGACCTAGACAATGCCATTCTCCTTGAGAAACTCACATCACCACAATCCCACATTTTTAACTGCAGCATCAAGGTGTTAGATATTAGTAGTTTGCAGAATCTCATGCTTGTTTCTGAAAATGTTGCATTACTAGTTAGTTTCAGGATGCCTTGTGGAGGGATATAAATAGATTGGGGCATTCACTGAGCAATGACAACTGGGTTGAAGCTGAACAAGTTGAAATGCCAGATTCTGAATAGGATGGAGAAACCAACACCTGGCACAAGTAAAAATTGGAAGAAGAGTGGCTGGAGAGCAGCCATGTAGAAAGGGACATCTAGTTCAAATACCTTAGAGATCACTACTCTTTGATCAATCAGAAGCAACTTGGGTACCTGGGGATATGAATTTTCTGATGATCATCAAACTGACCTGTGTGGAAGGAACTGAAAACATGATAACTTTCCTTGTTTTTCCTACAGCTCACTAGAGGCACAGAGTATGACCAGGTATCATCAGTTGCTATTATCAATACCATAGCACAGCTGCAGCAGAGTGAATTAAAGGGGCTTGCTTAGTGGACAAGATAAGAAAAGAACTGTACTTTATGCCTCTAGCAGTCCCAAATGATACTTCTCCTAAGGGTATTACTACAACACTTCAGAATTCAGAATGAAATTTCCTTGTTAGAGATGTGATTTAAAGTGATTGACTTACTATTCCTAAACGTCTAAGCAGTAAATCTCTTAAAGCCAGTAGTAACAGCTATTATCTCTACAGCTCCAGAGCACAGGGATAGAAATACCCACCACACAAAGGAGTGTCACCTGCACTGCATGGCAGGCATCGAGCTTGTTGTCAGAGTGATCCTGAGGGATAAGCTCTGTTCATTCTAAGGGTGTTGCTGCCCCTGGGAGCAGGGAAGGGGATGTGTGGTATGTCTGTAACACATAACAGCATGCAAGGAGCAATATGCTGCTCTGCTTAAGGGACAGAACAAAATTCACAGCCTCTTTCCTCAGGGTTGTACAGCAGTGTCAGCTGCTGCTGACATTCTGGTCAGAGGGGACAGTGCAGCCCCACACCTAAGGATTAAGCCAGGACTCTTCACAGAAACAGCAGGAGCAAGAAACCCTCTTACAGAAGCAGCATTTTGACAAGTGCTGTAGTATGGCACAAGGTCAGTCATTGGTGTTATCATGTAAATCAAAGAGAATTTTTAATCATCTGCTCATATGTGCTGATGCCTGGGAAATTTAACAAAGACACAGAGCGGTACAATTAGCTGAGTAAAGGAAAAAATGAGAGCTTAGCTGCATTTAAATGAGAGTTCAGTTGCATTTCAAGCTCCAGCCGTGGTGCAGGGCGCTGGGCTCTGTCTCCAGCTGTTGCGAGGCTTTGCTCCAGCAGGTGTCCCTGTGACACAGGACCTGGCGGCGGCTTCCTCGCAGCCCCTGGGCGTCTTGTGGCATTTTCCTGTGACACCCAGCTGTAACACGGGTTAAGGCATTGCAGAGGAGCTGGGAGCAGATTGTTTTTCACCTTATAAAGTCTACTTGTAGTAATTACCTCCAGGCTTGGAGCAACAAGGGTTCTTCACATTGCTTTCTCTGTACAGCCTAACACAGTTAATTAACAAAAAAACCTTAAATAATCTGCCTGTAAAATATGTGCCATGATAACACGTTTATCTGGAATGACAGTGTGTGGGAAATACTTATATCCAGTAGGGCACCCCACATCAGCTAGGATAAAATTCCTATTCTCCTGTTTGGTAAAGAAGGCTGCTTGGAAAGGACCTGGCTGCTCTGGTCCAGGGAGCTGTTCCATGCAGGCCCTCTGTGCCTCGTCCAGCAGCAGACAAATTACAAAATCCTGAATCCATTGAATTCTCTCATCATCTCCAAGTGCATTCCATCTAAATCAGACAAAACTGCAGGTGCTGAGTCCATATTTTATGTATGTACCCCCAGTGTGTCTATGCCTGCTTCTTGTTTGGAGTAGCTGCCTCCTTCCTGGCTGTGCTGGTCACTTAGACTATTTCATCAGCAAAGCAGCAGCACACAGAGCTCATGGAGCTGGGCAGAGATCCATGGTCAGGCTGCAAACATCAGGACCAGGCAGGCTGGATGGCTCTTCTTGGCCTCTGTTCCATGATATGTCGATTTCAGGACAGCAAGACCTGCCTTGCTGCGGGTGGAAGGCTGGATTTGGGCAGAGATGGGGCATAAAGCAGGCTGAGCTGGGTGCTGCCTCCAGAGCCACTCGCTGCCAGCACTGATGGGATGCTGCCTCAGCAAGCATAAGCAATGCCATGGGAGCCATAATGTGCCAAGTTCTGGTTGTACCAAATTTGCTGAGTGCCCCAAACACAGGGATCTAAAGAAATGGCAAGCAGTCTGTTCGTAATAGATGTGACGTGCTTATTTCTTTAGTGTTGAGGAAGAAACCTCACAGACAGAGAAACCAACTGGGAACAACAACAAAAACAACACAGGGAAAAGGAACCAGGAATGTAAGGCTAAATGCAGTCCAACCCATCCATACCAGCTCCTGGGCCTCAGCTGCTTTATACTCACATGCCTAATGATGTTGATTTATGCCAGTTGAATTATTGACCAAGGGTACTGAAGAGTGCTAGCAAAAATAATGAAAAGGAGATGTTTAACCTAGTATTTTTTATCAAATAAGGTGAAGAATTTAATCTAACCATAGCTGGATGTTCAGCCACTTTTAACATTTAGCTGTTACACAAACAGACCATTGTTGAGAACCAGCTATACACAAGGGACTTCCCCTTGCCCTGATTCCCCTTCTTCCTTTGGGTTGATAACACAAAGTTTAATTAATTTATTTGGGAAGAGAACCATTTTAAGGTCCCAGTACGCTGGGGTCACAGGATGCCAGGTTCCTATGCTTGCCATGAGGCCTGGTGCCATGTGACCCAATGAAATGAGAAAATTCAGTTGTCTGAGCTGCTGCACAGTGCTCTCTGTGAACTCTGACAAACACCCACAAAAGAAGTAAAAGGGAAGGCTTTGCTGTCTGTCTCAGGCACTTCACAGCCACTGGCAAATTGCAGCAATCATCAGCTCCCACTTTGTTGGTATTCAGGACCTGTGACCGTTCCCCCAGCCTCTGATGCTGAGTACAATCTGCCATTTAGCCACCACAGCAGAGCATGTTTCTCAGCCACTACAGTGGGCTCTCAAGGCAAAGGGAAAGTCACCTCATGAATACTAACACAGCTCTGTCATATTGACCTGTCTGTGCTCCTGTAACCCAAGAAGAAAAAAAAAAAACCCTTACCCTCCAGGCATCTATTCACCATGTCACGTTTTCTTTTTGAAAGCTTTTCAAGGTAAGACATCCAATTTACTGCCACTTCTCTGCAGCCTGATAAGAACTGATAAAATTACCAGGCACAAAGACTCTCATGAAATATTCCTATTTCTCCACACACACAGGAGTTATGCAAGAACAAACAATTCTCAGCAAAAGTGTCACATTGTAGGGGACATCACGATCGTTTGAAAAGCAATGAAAAAAAGAAAGCTGTATTTGATAAAAGCACCATACCTCATGCAACAAAGGGCTCTACAGGAATCTGGTCAAAACCACCTGCACCTGATTCACAGCGTTCTGTCAGTCTAAATTTAAGCAGATAGAGTATTTTTTCCTTCAAAGACATCAAAGCAATTGGCAAAGCACTGGCTGTCACAATAGTCCCAGGAAAAATGCATTATCTCCACCTTAACACAGAGGGAAATGGTGGTAATGAAAGGTTCAAACTATCAAAGAGTGAGGGTGTAAGGCATAAAGCCGGTATCCTGGATATATCCTTTTCTGCCCTCTAAAGTTGGTTGTGGTTTTTTTTTTTCTTTTTTTTTTTTCTTAAACTCATTTTTATCAAAGTAACTCCTTCCATGCCTGAAGACTCTGAAAAAGCGTGTTCTTAGTGTGTTTACTTTTGCTACTCAGAATCTGGGAACATCACATGTTCTGCAAAACACAACATGAAAGGCGAGACATTTTCCATGCTCACTTGCAGTGGGCACAACCATTGGTTGAAGGGAGACATATTTTTGCTAAGGTGCTGGATTTGAATTTTTTTTAACCCAAAAATTAGGTAAAGTTCTGGATGCTTTCATCAAGTTAATCATCGCATTCAAAGTGTTGAGATGCTGCATTTTCTTCTCACAAGGTCCTCACAGCCCAAACATGGGTCTTTGTCGTGAAGCTGAGTCCAGGAGGGTAATTTCAAAGAAATTCCATTTTTCCTTTGACTTTGGGGGTGGTTTGTGTCCTCAGAGCTCAGCATGCCTCCAAAAGGTCACGGGTGAGTACTGGCAGAACTGGTTTGATTATTATGTCATATTCATAAACCATAATATATACTGGCTTCTGAAGGAATTTTTAGCACAGGGGATATTTTTTAAATGGTTTTGCTGCTGAAGTTGCATTGAAAGCATGCTGAAAATTGAATGCACTGGCAATGCTTACAAAACAACGATTACTTTTGGTTTTCCCGCAACTGGTATTGGTTTTCCTGCAGGCATATTTTATGCACACTGCTTTAAATCAGCTTGGTTAAGATGAAAGACTTTAAACTGAGCCAAACTTCATGTATGGTTTCTGGCACAAACCCCAAACCTCTGTTTGCTCTAGTTATATAGGTTAGCCCAGGTCTGAACACTCCTTAGCAGTTTGGTCATCAGTACAAGAGAAAGACCAGTATGAAATCTGAATCATTTCTTCCAGGTTTGCATGTGGGACCCTTCCTTATTCAGATCCATCTCTAATTTCTGGATACTGCTTGATATGTCCTCGCATTGAAATATATGGTAAACACTTAATGAATTTTGGAACTCATTAAAGTCTTGAAAAAAAGCAACGAGAAAAGTAATGTTTTTGAAAAGGACAAGATGGACATCAGTATGTGTGGAACTCCTCTCCTAAGCAAGCCTGGTGTGACTTTCCACAGGCATCCTCCTGTTTCCAGGCAACCAGGGCTGTGCTCCTGCCTCTTAAATTGCAACCATCATTGCACTTTGCTTATTAATTCTTCAGCAAATGGAGGAAAGTTTCCATTTCTTTTGATGGCTAATGTACTTTATGGTTCATGAAACAGCCCTGGATTTGGTAGTTTCTATTTAGAAGAAGCTCAGACTAAAGTGAAAGAGCCATCCAGGACTCGAAGGTTGTAGGAGGATAACGAAGTTCTGCCTGCTGCAACTGTGAGAGCTGGGAAAACATTTTCACTTTTTTTTTTTTTTTTACCTTGAAGAAAAATAATGTTCAAGTATTTGGATTGACTGAAAAGCTTTGCTAATGTTTAAATCAGATGGCTTTTGGAAGAAACTCTTGCAAACAAACCCCACACCACTTTGAAATGAAGGCATTTCGTTTGATGCCTCCAAGATGTGAGGTTTAATTCTTTTTCTATCTAAAAGCATTTCTTGCTTTGAAGGTAACAGAAATTTTAGCTTAAATTTGGCAATGATTTAATTTGAAGAAAATGTTTAAGTCATGCTGAAATGTTTATACATACATTTATTATTTAATATTAAGCTAAAGCCAGCAAGAGAGAGCCAATTTGGGTCTTAAACAAATCTGTATCATTCCTGTGCTGGAAACGCTCTTCTACTTTTATTTTAGGCAATTAATTTTTGCTTTCTTCTCATGACAACACCATTGCCCTGTATGAAATAAGGTAATTTGAATAAAGAAGTACCATTATTTTGTGGGAGGGAAGGAAGGAGACCGGCATTTGGAACAGATGCCCAGATGACCCATTTAGATGATCTATTAAAGTATTTTCAGTTTTGCAATAGAGCAGCTAAGAGCTAAGTGACTTCATTACACCTCAGCATTATGAGTAACTGGAATAGGGACCCAGTCTCCTGAGTACCCTTTGGTGCCCACAAGGTGTTGTGCAAAACTTACTTACCTTAGAAATCACCTGTCCTTATTTATCAGGATGCATAAAGACTTCAATTTTTATTGCAATTTGGGAACAATGCAGAATGTTTTACAATCAAAACTAAAACTGCATGTTTGGTCTTGTTTCTTACAATCACAGCTTCTTTGTGCTTTATATCATTAAATAACCTCAATTTTCTGGGATGGATATGGGGGAAAACCATACTGTGCATAGAGATTTTGTTTTATAGTTTTCTAACCTTGGGATGATTGAGAGCTACAGAAAGAAGTGGCACAAAAACTTAGAGCAGGCAAATACATTTAAAGTTCTATTTCTCAGTTAACTCCATCCCTTGCTCAGAGCAATGACTATTCAAGGAAGACACTGAGAAGGGGCAGCTCAGGACAGCACTGAGTCTGCTAATTGATGATACCAATTTTCAGCAGTTTTCAGCAGACTTTAAATCCATGGAGAGAGAAATGTAAATGGACTAACAAAGAATAAATGTAGAATCAACTCATCATCTGGTGTAAATCAGAGTATTCACGCTGTACATACACGGCTTATACCTTGCAAAATATCTGAAGTGGAAATGTAGTCTCAAACAAGGAGCTACATGTCCTGAGACAGAGAACACTTGCTGAAGAGATTTACAGCAGGAAAAGACACTCTAGTTTAATCTAATACAAAGATCCAGTTAAGCCATTTTTCAGTGACATTTCAATTTGATAATTACTGAGTTGTGCTTTACACATGCTTACATGAAAAGTAAAATAAAAGCTAATTTTAGAGTCCTCAATCAAGCCTGTAGTTAGTCCTAAATCTTGATGAGCGGCTCCAGTTATTATCTTCTATTTTTAAAATATTTTGATTGATTTTCCTATTCTAAAGAACTAAACTGTAAATCATTTCTGCTGGTTCCAAAGTTTTTTTCTTTTAATCAGTAATAAACGAATGAGCTTTTGAATACAAAGACACAGAGGGGAAAAAAAAAATCACTGAGTAAAACCAAGTTCTCCCAGTTACTGGAAATTTCTGCCTGAAGAAAGAAGTAACAATTGTCAAATTGCTTAGTATGAAATTTTTTCTGAAATAATGCTACAGGATAATGCTCACTCATAGTTTTGTAGGCTATCACATGTGTCCCAGTAGTATCTGATAGCAGGGCATGTGGAGCTGGTCCCAAGGCATATTTATGCCTCTGTGGCCAGCACATGGGTGTAAGCCTGCGACCTGCAGAACAGGCCCCTATAGGGCCTGGCATCCCAGCAGAACTGGGCTTGTCCTGTGCGGTATTTATGGGACTGCTGTGCCCTGCTGAGAGTACTCCTGGTGAGCACTGACCCACTTGCAGACAGGAACCAACACGGCAGGAAATGGCTCAATACACGTTGTTTGGTTCTTGTTTGGTTCCTCAGTGAAAACCAGGAGTGAGGTGGGTGTGTCAATGACCTTGTCCACAGGTGTTGATGCCTTTTTCCTGGTGTTATGAAAAGAAGCTAGACATGGTTAAGAGTGTTTTGGGGTCTTTACCTCAGTATTTTAATCAGGATCCCGTTTGATGCATCCACTTCACCCAGGGGACAGCGTGGCAAAATGCACACCCACCATCAATCACACACACCAGTTATAGACTTTACACATCAGCAGATCTAACAAGGGGGCCCAATAATGGGGCTGGGGTGGGCTAAGCTTGAGTTTACAGAATCTGTCCTGCTAGGTGACCTTGGGTTCCTGAGATAGCAGGAATGTTTGGTCTCCCTGCTCTGAAGTTCTGGGATGTTCAGTCTCAGGGCCTGCAGAGCATTTACAAAACACTAAGCACTAAACTAAGTAAAAGGCTGCAAGTGCATGCTCATACTTGTGGATACATAGAGCTGTGTAAAAGGTATATAAAGAAAAGAAAAAAATCATTCCAGCACCAGTGTGAAGGGAGACAAATCACATCCCCAGTGTGAAGCAGGCGATGCTCCCAGCTGGGCAAACAGGGATTGCCAGGTCTGCTCTGGCTGCTCCTCAACACACACAGCTTGAGAGACTACAAAGGTGGAAGGAAGACAGCACCTCCAGGAAGGAATCAGGGGTAGAAGCTGTCTGGGATTTTGTGAGTCCCAGTGGAAATGGTGCTGAGGATATTTCTCCCTCAGGCTGATTTTTTTTAACACCATTAGTGGCTTTGCACAGGTGCCAGGCAGACACCCTATACTCCAGCTGCAGTCTCTGTCACCATTCACTAGCACAGCTCCAGGCCTTTACTATTTAGTTATTCTAGCCAATATAGCAAAAATTTGCTTGTAAGAGAAAGGTAAAGATTACTAAATCAGGCCATCCTTTATATTAATATCTTCATGGAGCATTATGGAAGTTTAGACTGGTTCCTTGTAGTCAGACATTTTTGGGAGGATGAAGAAGGCTTTAGGCTCTGGCTCGTTGTGTGGTGGTACACATTATCCTGGTACAATCCAGGGAAATAGTAGTGGGAGAGACCAAAGGGAAAAAAAATACATAAATCACTGAGCACTGGGCTTTCTTCTGTGCCAAGGGGGTGCCTCACACATCGACCTTACTCCTCACACTGTTCCCCTTCCACCTTTACCATTGCATGGAGGCTCCCCTGGCCTAATCTCATCAAAAGATTATAGATTTGGGCTCTATATTTTGTAGCAAGTCCTAAAGGCACAGAAATTTTTAGCTGTTTATCATCACTAAAAAGCTTAAGTGTTCCTAGAGTGTTTTGGGCAGGAAGGAAGGAATCACAAATGCCCCCCCCAAAAACCCATTAAGCTGAAGCACTGAAGGTAGTTTTCATCTCATTTTGAGATTTTTCTCTCAGGCTATTTCAATTTGTAAATCTCCAATTTTTAAAAAAAGTACCGATAACTCCACATTCCCTTTTCACTGTGTCAGCTGAATACCTGACAGATGTTAAACATTATTTACTTTTTGGCTTTCTACTTTGCCTAGTTTATTCCAACCTTTGAAACCTCAAGGACATAAAACATCATAAAAATAAACAGCACCAGTAGCAAACCTGTCATTTTCAAGAAGAATATTCACCTCATTAAACTACAGAATTTCCAAAGCCACTGAAATGGAATTTTTATACAAAGAGCGGGACCTTCTCCTTTAATGAAAAGGGATGTGTAAAACCTTCTCTCCTAGATCATTAATGTCATTCAATCTGCCATGGATTTGCATCAGAGACAATGAGGAAAGACATCACCTCTTCTCAGGAAAATCTGATTAGTGCAAGAGCACAGTTCTGGACCTCCTGCAGCAAATCAGGTTGGAAATTGTAGCCAGCATGATCACAGCAAGGGTGACAATGCTTTGCAGGACTGATCACAGGAACACAGGCACCTCTGTTGGACCATTATTTGCTCTTGGTCTCAGAAAATGGGGATACAGGAGTAATGTGCACAAGTCAACTCCCTGGAACCAGTGGCAGAGAAGAAACTATGCTTGCCTTCTCTTCCTCTGGCTAAGCTGTACAGCTGCAAATTGATAATGAAGCCCTTAAAATTAAAGAGCAGCTGGATTTGATTCTGGAACAATCCCCATACCCAGCAGCATTCCATCACCTTGCCTGTAAGTAGGAGGCAGATAAAAAAACCCAGACAAATCTTGGGACTAGATGCAAGGGGGAAGAGCTGGCTGGCTTACATCAATGGATGGAGAACCATCTGAGGGAACAGCTTCTTTTCCTTGGAGTTCAGTGTGGTTTTGCAATCTGTTAGTGTGCCTGCATGTGCCAAAATGCTCTGCTAATGTTACTTCAAACAGGATACACATTGCCTGAAACATCAAGCCTCGTGCAAGATCACCGTCCTACGTGCTTAGGCTTGAGTCAGAGAGGAAGAGAATGATGCTCTTTGGGTGGCAGTATCCAAAATGAGCTCGTCAGGCTCACCATAACAAACAAACGTGCCTCTTGAGGATTGGCTCCTGTCATTAAAATTGCAGGCATGCTCTGGGTTCATCCTTAACTGCTTGCTGCTTCCTGATGATTCCTTGTGTGAGACAAGCTCCAATCCGTGTTGCAGCATGAATCATAATTCACTGTGCAGTTTATCCTCTGAGGCTTGTTTTTTTAATTCCACACATCCTTGCTTTTACCCTCTCCTAGAGGTTTAGGGGCTTTTCATTCCTTAGGGTTGAAGATAAAGGTTTGAACCCACAAACTTATTGCAGGCATTATTAACTCAACAGCAAGAAATGAAATAAAAATTATTTTATCTATTCAGAGATTTAAATTCATTCTGCTTACTTCATAAAGCAAGCTGAGCAAAGAACCAAGCAACAGCCATTGAAAAATACCTTAATTTGTGAAATTGTGAAAATATAACGAACTGTAGAAGCTGTGTCTGGAATTTCCCTGGGATTAGGAATATACAGCATTGTTTACCTCCCAAAAGGCTAAATAGTGAGGCTGAGGACTTGTATGTTGGGTTTTTCTCTACATACAGCAGATCCCTTTCTTAGTGTTTGTGGAACCAGAAGGTGACTTGAGAAATCACTATCAAAGAACAGTTATAGCCAAGAGTGTCAGACCCTTGACCTGGAGCAGTAAATAATGTAATAAGACATCTCTGTGTCAAGGACAGCCTGCATGCATTTTATTTATCTTTCTCTTAAGGAGTAGGGCACTAGCTCTTACTGAATTGCTGGTGTTCTTATACATTGCAGACTTGCTCAAGGTTAGGTTTCATCTCCTTCTGCAGGCACGATCTCTTCCTGTCCCTGTTGGCTCTGTTTCCATCTCCTGTCATGCTCTAACTGCAACCCCTGACACCACAGATTCAGCTTTCTCACCTCCCTCTATATTTTCCTATTCCATTTTCTAGAATGAGGAGGATGATGTTGAACCATGCTGCCCTTTGGCTCTGCAACAAGAATTATCCCATTTAGTGTCTTACAGTGACCCTCTGACTTTGTTTGGGACTGGTTTTCTGACTCCCGCAGGAACTTTCCCTTCTTATTTTCTCCATCTTTCCTGTCCCCTCAATGTACTGTGTGGGAATCCTGGAAGAGTTACTTCCATCTGGGCAAACACGAAGCTTTCTGGGCAAGACTGAAGGCACCACAAGTCTGTGAAAAGTCATGAGCTTTACACGGAGGGCCTGCTTTATTGAGAATGCATAGACTTTCTCTCTTGGTCCTTTATTATACCCCACATTTTGCCACATTTTGAGGAAGAGAATTCCTTCTATATCAAAAGTTCCCATGTGACAATTAGGTGGCTGTCCCCTCCCTCCCCTCAGGCAGTGACAGAAATGCTGCCTCTGGTCACCTTGTGTCCTTTACAGACCCATGTTCCTGCTGACTCTGTGTGCAAAGAAAAGGGCACATTCCTGCAGCCCTGTCCCTTTGGAATCCAGCATGTGTGTGCAGAGGGAAGGACTGGGAAACCACTGAGCCAAACTGCGTTTTCCCACTGCCACAGTCACAAGTGTTCCTTTTGAGTCACAGACAAGTGAAAAGAGGACAATGGCCCCCAATTCTTCCTTAGGCCTGACTGCAGTACATGACTTGAGGCTGAGAAGGTCCCTCAAGGTTTGGGACAGGTTTTCTCAGGGCACGTGATAGGTTTGTGGGAAATGACCCTAATATCATTCAGTGAGGTAAAAACGCAGAGAAAAAATAACAAAGAAGTCAACTTTACTCTGGACCTCCACGATGTGTACCCCTGACTATATTTAAAAGCAGCAGCTGATGCCTTCAGCCCACTCATCTTCTAACAGCATCTCTCCCCAAAACCATACACAGCCCTCCAGCCTCAGAGCAGGGTGGCAGCCCAGGTGGCTGCTTTGCTCCCAGCCTCAGGGAAGTGCCAAACCCATATTTCACTCAGGCCTGTCTGTTTACATTAAACACCTCAAGAGGAACGTGGTTAATGTCAAAAACCCAAATTAGGCCACAAAACAGCTGCAAATCAGAACAAGCACAAAACATGAGAAGCAGAGTTAAAACAGGACAGAAAGAAATGGAGAGGAAGGAGGTGACAGCCAGGACACCTGATCAGAGTGCCAGCAGGCAGGGGAGGGATGGCACCTGCCAGCTGGGGAGCAGCAGCACTTCCATTGGAACAGGGTAGCTGAAATACATGTCCAGGGGCTAGCTGGGGAGCTCATCTGCCCAAATTACATTCTTCCTCAGTAGTTCTCTTCCAATTATCACGTGAGTGCAGAGCTCTTTGTTGCTGCACACTGCCAATATCACCACATATCCTTCCTCGCCCAGTGTCTGCTTAGCCTCACCACCTCCAGGCCACAATCTATTGACTTGATGTGGGGTCAGGTCTTACAGCTCTCTGGGATTGATGAGCTCCATTCAGTTGCATTTTTTGAGCTAAGAATTTTGCCTTTTTATGTATAAATATTCCAGCAAACCAAGTCCCTGTTCTGGTCTGAGCATTACAGTTCATACGGTCAGCTTTTGGAACTACAAGTAGCATAAAAAAATCTATCAGCAACTGCAAGAAATACTGAGAAAGAGTGCTATCCCATGATCAAGGGTAAGCAGGAAGGGCAGAATTCACCTGCTAATAAAGGAATAGTTACAGGTCATTGTGCTCCTGCTCTGGTCACTTTACATTTTGCATAGTTGGTGAAAATCCCACCTTTCAAGGAACAATAATTTTTTTGCTGAGTTTTCTCAAGTTCAGCCATTATTTTACAGTGCTCTGGGGTGTGTATGTGAAAATATCCCCTACCTATGACAATAAAACATTACATTTCTTATTAAGTATTGCAGTGAAGTGAGTAGAAGGGAGGTAATAAATATGATATACATATGGGGAGTAAAAGCAGAAACCAGGAAAAGCAGGAGGAGGGAAAACATAGCTCCAAAGACATCTCTTTTGAAAGCTTGCTTACACTCTCTCTCTGCCTCTTAGACACTGGGATTTGTTTGGGTACCCCTCTGTGTTATGCCTAGCTCAGCTAAAATAGATCCCATTTCTTCCTGTCTATGCCTTACTCCTGGTCCCTAGGCAGTTTTTCAGCAAGGCACACAGTTCACTAACAAACCTGACACTGCCAGGGCATTTGAAAACCTACCCACTGTATAACAAATAGCTGTTCTGCTTCCAGAAAGGCCAAACAGGCCTGTGATTGCAATTGTTATGCAATTACTGTGATTGCAGCTTTGCTGGACATTTTGCTGAAATGTCGCTGATAATCAGTGAGGTGCAGAACTGACTTTTCACAAGTGCCAATATCATCCATTTAGGACTTACAGTCTGTCTCTATCAACAAGGCAGGTAACGTTCTGCACTCGTATTCTGCCACCTGTGGTATTTATTCATTCCCAGTCTGAACCAGAAAGACAAATCTATTCCAACAATGCTGTAGAGCAACCAAATCTTTAAGGAAGAAATAGCCTGGCTGTGGGCCAGACTCCTCTAATTAGCCCATACAGAGCACACACTAAAAAAGCCACCTAATTAGACACATGGTGAAACTAAAGCTCACACTGCTCAACAGCACACACAAACTCCATCTTTCTCTGCTTACACTCAGCACATTCATAAAAGATGCAAAATACATTCAATTTCAAAACAGAAGTGGAAAATCTCTGTAAGGCAGGCAGGCATTTGAAAGATATGTGTAAAAGGAGAAGAGAGAGAGTTGGGTTTGTCACATCCTTGGGAGTCTCTCTTTAGTGAGCACTTTGCAAAACGCCTCTGCATGTTTGGCAGCTCTTGTGCTCGAGTGGTGGGGAGAAAACACAGAGTCCCTGGTGGTCCACCTGCTTCCTTTTAGGTACTGCAGCCTCGGGCTCGGGGATTGGTAATTACTTTATGCAGTCAGCAGCAGTTGTGGCCCATTTCATGGTTTTCTCCTTCATGACTGGTGATTTGTACCTGTCAGTGTAATGGCGTCAGCAGGTGCAGCCTCTGTGGGTGCCAAACTGAGCCTGGAACTGTGACAAGGATTCCAGTAGCTCATTTCAGGGACTCGATGGGCTCATTTTTTCTAACTGCTCTGAAAATGTGCCCAGTTCCCAATCTGAACAAATCTGCTGGTGTGGAAGTTTTTATGCACTGAATATGAGAGATACATTTCTTCCTTCCTCATCAAAAACCCTGCTAGGGGCTCTAAAGTCCTCAACAGAGGAAGAGTCACACAATTACATCAACTGTTGTGATGGATATTTTCATCAAGGGCATCAGTAAAAACCTAAGCCTTAAAGATGAAGTATTTATTTATTTTTATTTGAAATTTCAGCCAAGATTAGAATTGAGGTTTCAAATGCTTAAAGGATAGTGGTCACCACACTCTAGTTCTTCTTCTCATCACAATGCACAATACAATTCTTATACAAGTGAAAAGCTTCACTGCACTTCAGATGTCCACCTGGTCATACAGATATGATGTAAGAATAATAATACAGTAGCATTCATGTGTAGCACTCAATTCTCAAGCATCTATTGAAATATATTATTAAAAGTCCACAAAAAAAACCCCCAAAAACCAAAAAACAAAACCAAAAACAATGTAATGAGCTTTCTCATTTTCACAAAAGCTAATGATCTGTATATTTGACTCTTTTTCTCCTATTTTATTCCATTTGGAGTCTTTGTAAATAATTTTTTTCAACACTTTCATTGCCACTCAGTCATTAGAACCTTGCAAAAACACCAGAAAATAGAAAGCCAGCTGAAATTCCAAACTAGCAGCTGGACTGCAGGAGATAAATCTTTACGTGAACATTAATTATTTTGCAGCCTGCAACAAAATTTATGAAGAATGTGAAAACACCACACTAAACAGTGTAATTGCTTGAGTTTTCATTGTTATATGCACTAGACAAACTCCATCATGTCCCATGCAGAGAACTCAGCCATCTCTTTCTGATCTATTCGTGTTCTTCATTGCCATTGCTCTCTACAGCACTGAAAATTTGGCAATCCAGAAGTGATGCAAATGCCTTTTGCACAAGGACGAATTTTACCCAAGACACAGAAAAATGGTATGCAGTAACTATTTGAATCATGATTTCCAGAAGCTTTGAGATATCACAAGAGACAGCAGGCTTGAGGTTTCTCATTTCTCTAGCATCTGCAGCACGTGATGGTGATACAACAAAGCCCACAAAGCTAAAGAAAATTCCAACTGCAAAAAAGCCTCTGCCTCTTTTAATGTATTAAGCTTCCCTAATTTGTCTGCTCCTACTCCTTTATTATTGCACTTTAATATTTGCCTCTGCTCATACTCTAAAGCCTTTTGGAAAGTCAGACTCTGTTTATTTATTTAAACACATCATCTAGATTCAAGGTAGCTGTGAAGAACTAAATTTGGCTACTGCCAAATATGAATGGAACTGTTTCAAAATCTGAGGTTTGTTTTCAAAATCTGTGGTTTTTTTCACTTGAAACACTTAACAATATAGCTGGTAGTTACATTTGGGATGAAAAGGTAAGAAAGATAACAACAGCATCCACATTTTGTGGGCTAGAAGATTTGAAACAGGAATTTTGGAGCATTAAGAGATTACTGATCACAGAGGGGAAGGCCTGTCCCATACTCTCCTCCATTTTAACTGATTCCTTCTCACTTGATGTGTTCTACAATGTGGGATCTGCTACGACACTAGTTCTTTGACTGCAGAAATTACAGCTGAAAATCTTTGTTTGCTTGAGACAAATTAAATCATAGCAATAAAACTTAAAATTAGACATTGTTAGCCGTTTAAATCAACTGGGTCCTTTATTTCCTAAACCATTTTGCTACTTTGTGCCTAGGCTCCCAGTTTGTCAGCTCTAGTAACATCGCTGGATTTTCTTTAACTCATACTGTGAAAAAACTGGCAGAAAGATCAGCCTGCAGCCTCTGCAAGTCTGCAACTGGCTTCACTTAATGACTCATAAACACATAAACACTGCTTTCCAAGCAGCACCAAATGGAATGTCATGAAACCCTTGCCCTTTATTTTCTATGTTTCTGAAGCATCGCAAGAAAATTCCACTGTCTCAGAGATTTGCTGCTCAACCCAGACAAATTATTAACCTGCTGGCAGCCTTGGCAGGGCAGCTGTTTTTTTTTGATAGGACACAGACATACGACACCTTTTTGAAAGAAGATGCCAATAGAATACAATCATGATTACTTTCCTTTTAATAGCACGTATTTTTAGCTGGTGTAAAGCAACAGGGTAGCTCCAGGATTCATCAAAGGCCTTTTCACAGTGCATTTTCACTGCACTCTGATTCTTTCTCAAGAGGCTCCCCGATGAATGCTGCATGAAAGCTAAAAGAGAAAGACAAGGCTGATACAGCTCCTTTTCTCCTTTTTCTCTGCCTAGCACAGAATCTCTAATCACAGTTTTTAAACATCTGTGGCTGAATTTAGCGTTACTAAAAAAGCAATGGTAATGAAAAAAGCCATAGCCAAAGTGTGTGGGATATGTCTGTGTGAGGTCCTGTTGCACTCAGCCTTATCTGACTTGCCACAATTCTTGATTTCTGCTGTCTATTGAGAATTCCATTGCTTACCTTTCCAAACCTCTTGACACAATTATACTGAAGGATCTGTCATCCTACTGGTTATTTTTTGGCTGTTTTTATACAGCTGCTCTGTGTTAACTTTGAGAACCTGCTGTTTGAAATCACGTAACTATTTTGGGTTTAGGGTTTATTGTTCTTGCTTTCTGCATTTGCTCATCTTCTATCCCAGGTGTGTTCTATGTTCCTGACCAATGTTCTGTGCTACAGTCACTGTTGTCAGTAGGTATGAACCTCTCATGCCCTTAAGCTGCTCCCCTTCTGAACATAAACACTGCAGCCGAGAAATTCAAGGGTCTTGCCATTGTCCTACTCAATGCCATTAAAATGGAAATGTTTCTGACACCTATAGTTCAGCATTGCAACCCCTGCTCAAGAGAGACATGTTGATTAGATTTATTAAAGAGCTTCTTATTTTCAAATTATCTTATTTCATCTGCTCTCCCAACTTTTTAATGTGCTCTTATGTGTTCCACTTCAGCAGCCTTTGGGTGAACTGTTTCTCCCTGTGGCACTCTGAGGCACTCAAACAGAGGCTGCCCCAGAAGACAATCAGTGAACACCAGAAAGCATTCCATGGGAGGTGGCAAAGTAAAGAAGGGAAAGAAACATCAAACATGCAGCCTGCAAGTGCAGTAGAGCCCCCACTCCTGTCATTGCCTTGTCCCATTTGCTTATACATTCACACCTCCCCGTGGCTCTTTGGCAACAGAGGAGTCAAAGTAAGAGGAGAATAGATCTGCTCCACTTCCTTATATTGGAAAACCAAAAACCCATGATGGTCACTAAGGCATTTAAAATTAATAAAACTAAATATACTTGGTGAAGGTGACTATGTAACTTTCTTTTGTGAAAAAAACCCCACTTCCTTTGTGTGACTGAGCTGCAAATATTGTGGCAGTAGACCTCAAAGATGAAACTTCAATAAAGGCCTGATGGGGTGTCAAGTGTTGCCCTTTTTTCACACTGGAACATTGAGCTGTCAACAGAAAGAGTGATCTGAGTTCTAGAAAAGATTCTCAGTGGTGCAGCTTTCCCTCCAAATGAGTTCTCTCAAGGATAGTGTAAGAACCACTCTGGCATGTGAAGTTTTCTTTCCATTACTTCGAGTTGTTGTAAATCATTAACTGTCCCTGAAATGTTGCTACGGTTGCTAGGCAGAGCCAGCTAATTTATAAAACTTCCATGTTGCCAGGAAATCCAGATTTAGGCATTTAGAAGAAAAGCATTTAGAGCAAAGAGGGTGGGATGCTAGGAGAAAAGAAAAAATCTAAAATGTACTTAACACTATGTTTTTCTCTCAAAAAATAATTATGCCTAGTGAATTTTTGAGATCCTTTATATTATCACATATGGTACATACTTAATTGGAGGCAGATGAACTGACAAAAATAATAATACTCCAAAGTTGCTGGGTATTCTGATGTGACATCAGCAGATTTTGTTATCCCATTTAATGGATCATTGTTATTTTTTTCCATGTAATGTTTTTGCAAATGATTCATCCTACTTTTTATTTTTCCATCAATGTTCTTGGCAATTTTTTTCAAGTAGCAGGCTAACTAATTTACTTTGCAATGTGCCACACTGGGCACTGCACCCAGCAGCTGATGCTCCACTGCATTCATTGCTTGCCCCTTGAAAAATTCCTCAGTCCTGAGAATCAATTCTTTTACTGGGCTGCTGAATTGCAAGTGGGTCTGTATTCATACACCCCTGAGATATGGGAAGCAGAGAATTAATCTAAGAATTTGAGTGAGAATCTGCCCTACCTTTAGAGGAGAAAAGCCAGTTTCCCTGGCTGCATGCTGGAAGTCTTTGCTTCTCATTTCTGAGATGCACAAACTTTTGACAAATTCTACCTGATTTATTTTCTTCCCCCCTTTCTTCTATTTATTGTTAAGAGTGCAATTTGCAGCCCAGCTAAACCTCAGGACTGAAAAATTAGATGTCTCTCTCAATATCTCTTTCAGTTCCCAGATTTTTACCCTATACCATTACAATTACATGCTTGACAGCTTTTTCACATTCATTTCACTGGATGAGTTCTTAAAAGAAAAATAATTATTTTATGTCAAATACAGTAACTGGAAGGGGGAAGGTCTCCAACAATACACTCCACTCCACCAAATATGGAAATAAGTTATTTGTAAATATGCCTACAATTACTTTTCCCAGAGAAAATATTATTCATTAGTTCTCTAATGACAAAATATTACATGAGGCTTTTTCTGTGACCTTTATCTGACTACAAAATCTGATGGCTGGACCTTTATTGCACTTCAAAAAGATAGGTGCAGGTCTTTGTGGATGGCACCAGCCAGTGTTATTTTAACCTCATTTAAAACAGCCTTTCAATTGCCTGAGCTAAGATTGTTTTGAGGCATCCCTATTCTGAAGGGATTCTCATGCTTCCTGTGGTGGCAGCAGTAATCGGGAAATAGAAAAAGTTGCTTTAAAATAGTTTAAAAATAATTAAAATATTGTTTGACTTATATTAAGGCCAATGCAATTCACTTGGTGCAGATTCTGTATGTCAACACCTCTCCTCCCATAGGCATTGACAAACAAATGAACATGACTGGAATAGAAATGCAGAAAGACTTCAGATGCATTGATCTGTTGATCCAGTATTTTACATTCCCTCTGCATCACTAGTCTGATATATATATCTGCTGTAGGCTTCAAACTTTTAGCCCTTCTAGGTATACAAGCAGTCTATCAAAACCCTTATTTTTCTGGACAAATTTAAGCATATAAAAAATTGAAGTTGATACCTGAAATATTTTGGCTGAGAATATCGAAATATTTTGTTATGGAAAAGTAGCACCTAAGACACTGCACAGAGACATTCTACCCACCAGGATGGCCAGTGTCCCTCCTTGTGTCACACACTTGCCATGCTCATGGGCCATCGTTTCTCATGTGATTAAGTGACCTAATGTGACAAATCCTGCCCATGGGACACAGTCAAAGGTAGATGTAGGGCAAAGGAGAATACCTCTGAGCACAGAGCTGCTCTCCCTGCCTCCCTGCTTCTGTTCCTCCTTTAAAAAATATACTTAAAGTGTCAACAGATTATTTTTTTCTCTGACAGGCAAGAAAATAAATGGCAAAAAAAAATGTTTAACTGCAAGAATTTCCCCATTGTCCTGCCTCCACTCCAGACCTGATTAAATTCACACATACAAAGTAGCACTGTTTATATTATCATCAGGTATTTTCCATGAGCCATTTTTGTTCCTTTTATCTTCTCCCTCCTACTTTTCCTCAGGAGCAGAGATTGTTGAACAGCTATTAAACATTATTTCTAGATGGAAAATAGGAAGAACGGTTGATTTTTCATTCCAGCTGAGGAAAATATTTTAATTTACAGAACCTCCCAAGTCACTCTAATCAATTAGAGAATACATTTATATTTTGTTTTGATCATCAACTAATTTTGATTCTTCCAGTTTGTTGATTAAGCTCTGATTAAGCATCTGCCTCTGACAACATCCAGCCTTTAAGTGGTGTCATATTGTGAAGAATCCATTCAAAATACATATTTTCTACCTTTGTATGACACCAATTTTGGAAACAATAGCATAAAGAACAGTAAAGAAAGAGAGTGATCAACAGCTAGCAAAAGAATCCTATTCACAACCGAAAGCTTATTTACATGTATTGTGAATATTTCAATTTGTCTATGGTGAATCTAGGGGTTCAGCTCAGGGATTATTGAATGGAGAAATAAGCAAGTGCCTGGCATATTAATAGAGAAAATCTCCACAGGGCACTCCACCTTTTCTGTACTACAGACCAAAACAGATTTTTTCAAACAATGGCATTGTCAAGAAAATGCTCACTGAACTAGCACTTTAGCTAGATATATTTTCATCAAAGAACACTCTGATTAAGTAAGCTTATTTCTATGAAATAGCTGTATTTTAAAGGAAGACAAATTAGTAAGGATAACATAAGGACTGATCCGTGCCTTGCCCTATAGCATGAAGGAGATATTAAGAATTCTATTTCTTCTTTTTTCCCTCTCTACTTTAATCTCCTGTTCATTCAGTTGCATCCCTGATTTGTGATCTTCTTTTTGCCTCTGCATTTTGCATTTTTTCTTTTTTTTTCTCACCAGAGAAGAAATAGGAAGGACAGAAGCATGAGGGATGTCTGATTAATAGATCCAGACTCAGCAGGGCCCTGGCTGTCATCCTGCTGCCCATGATGTGTTGAAGACCAGCAGCACCAGAGCCAGGATCCCAGGGGAAGTTTTCCCTTTGCCTCACTGCTCTTTTCTGTGCTGGAAGCTAATGCTCAAATTTTGGGAGATGTGAGGGCCAGAAATGTGGCACCAGACACCCGAGCTGAGATCTTTCAGCAAAGTGGAATAGATGCCAGAGGGCAGTGGGGCAGGAGATTAGGTCCTAGTTTGGAATATGGTCACACACATAAATGCCTGAGGTCTTGAAAGGATTTCTTGATAGTGTCAGAAGGCCAGGACAGACACGTGGTGGTTGTACAGGACAGAAATGTGCTGACGCCAGGCTGTGAAGTCTTGGCTGTGCTGAATTTCCGGCTGAACGGGGAGAAACTCAGGGGAGGGGAATATTGAAAAATGCTTTAGATTTAGAGGAACTCTGCTCTCAAATAGTGGGGCCATGCTACAACAGAAGTACCTCAGGAAGAAGAATGGATGATTGTCGAAATCATCTTTGATCACAGGGATGTGGACACCCAGCTCCCAACAAAGCCCAACAGGCTCCTCTTTCCTGCCTCTTCTACAGCTGACAGCTTTTCCTGTCAATTCAGTCACTCAAAGCCAGACCCTATCTACCACATATCTGGAATGAACACTGGGTTCCCTCTATTTGATAGAGCTGAAAAGAGAAGAAAAGAGAAAACTACAGAAAGCTGATGTTAAGGGAAGACAGGCGGGTTTTTGTTTTTGTTTTTTTTTTTTTTGTATAGGGTATAGGGTTTGAGACTTATTCTTTGTTGGGGTAAAATAAGCTTCAAACACCTCTGATTAGCTTCCCCCTTTTACAACAAACAATTCAAACAAAAATCACATGAGTTCATAGGAGCAGTCTGACATACCTGATATAGCATATCTCCTCCAGAGAATAGCATATTCCTAAGGTACCTCTCTTTGGTTTTGTATTTTCCCATAATCCATCATTTCTGAATAAATCTAAACCCAAGACATATTTAAAGCATTCACTGCTTTGAGCTGGCAATAGGACCTGTGAATTTATCTCTTTCTTTCTCTTTGCTCTGATTATTAACGTTCTGAGTTGCTTCACAATTAACAACTGCTGCAGGTGATTTGTTGGGAGACATACAAATATGAAAAAATATTAATTGTATAAATAGCAAGATAAAATATAAATAGCAATAAATCAAAATTTTGTCATATTAACAGAAATGGGGAAAAAAATCTTATGTCAAGGTTTCTGATTCCTTTACTCCTAAAAAAACCTTAAGACCTATGTGCAAAATATTTACACTTGTCCCTACTAATGGAAAATCATATTTCTTCTCTGGTTGCACAGTCTGGAGAAGAGATCTGGTCTATTAAGCAAGTGATCTTGCTTGAAATACTACCAATTATATATTGACCCAGGCTAACAAATCCATCCATATTACATGCAACCAAAACTCCCATCTGCGCAGGCAGTGAGAAAAAGCCACACGTGCCCAGTGAGATGTTGCCTCCTTGGTGTCAAGGATGCCATCTTGATGCCAAGACATATTATTTGTTTTATGCTGCAGATGCCACCACGAGTTCAGTCCTGCCCACCTAATAGAGCTCTACATCCATATTTCTTAGGGGGGTTTAACATGACAGATTCCATAAACATTCCCTGGATCTGATGGTTCTCATATCCCTCATATCCAAGCCTCAAATCCCTAGTATGGATCTGCAAGCACCATGCCTACAGCAAGTCTATCTCAAAGGAGAAAAGTACTTTTTTCAGGGCATCCCAGATGTGACTATCACACATTTGGCTGTGGAATAGCTAATTCAAGACAGACTGAATGAAAAAGAACAGCTGTAAATAGTTTCCCATTCATGAACTGTTGCTTAAATGTAAACTGCTATTTACCAGTCCAAGAGAGGCTGGATTGTATTTTCCACTACTGGTTGGATTGTCCAGGCTTTTCCAGCAAAAAAACTTGGTTTTCAGGAAACCATGCCCTCTGCAACTACAGCATTTTGTTCTAAAGGCTGCCTAGAGACTATTACACATGCTCAGGTAACAATGACAGATTTCAGTCTGCTGCAGTTAAAATGTTTCACTTCAAACGTGCTTTTAGACAGAATGCCAATATCTGTCATAATCAACTTCAAGCTCATGCTGAGTAGCCTTCCAGTCTTTGCTAGTCCTCCTGAGGACTAGTCAGACAATTCTCAAAAGAAAGGGTTTCCATTTAAATGTATCAACCTTTCAAATCTCAACTAGTAGCTACCATAGGAGAGAACAGAGACAGTAAGCACCTTGATTCTGTGGGTGTATTCACACCAGTGAGGCCACTCTGGGTATGCTTTCCTGTTAGTTTGAAGATGTGGATTCACAAAACAACAAAGCCTAAATGTTCACAAAAAACATTCAGTCCAAATTGACTGAAACACATCACATTGAATAATCAATTCTATTTGCTAGTCTTGATGATAATGATGACAAACTGTTTCCATCAAAACATTTTCATATTTCTGCTACATCCCATATTTTATGTTAAATTATATTTCCAGGCCAGGTAAGAAATATAGTGAAATTATATAACTCTGATCGCACTGCAAAAGACTGAGTATCTTCTCAATTATAAGCAGTTAAAACTATAAAAAGACATTATGGATAGGCAAGAGCTAGGATTTTTTTCATGTCTCTAAATGCAGAATAATAGAATTTTCTAGTGTCATCTGGAAGCATCTTTCATGCTGAGGCCATTCAAACAGGGAATATCCAATCAGGTAAGTCTTCAAAAAGACAAGATGTTTGAGGGAAACACGGCAACCCTTTATGGACACAGGCATCTCAGCTTTAATAGTGGGAAACTGTCTAGCTGATCTCAAGTTGTACTGTGGAGACTCTCCTCTTTTTACACATATCCAGGGAAACATGTCAGAAAGTGCCTCCACAGGCCTCATTCTATGGTGTGGATTTTGACACAGATACTGTTCATAGTCATGAAAGTTAAAGCTCCATAAAATCTGAAGGAAGCAGAGTGTAAATAGAATCTAAATGGGCTCCAGCAGAATAAAACCAAAAGCATTTCTCAAAATCAAGTTTTCTTTTCAATCCCCTCAGTAGTTTGTACTTGCATTTTACTATGCAATTTTGCTGATCAAGCACTCGTAAAATAAGGCAGTTGAACAGAGCAGCTTCCTATCTTCTAAAAATTAAACAGAACAGAAATTGGAGATAACTAACAATCACTTACTCACCTTTGCTGTAATTATGGTATTCGGCCAGTAGCTTTTGAGAAAAGTTAGAATTTATTGCTTGTCTGAGATAACATGAACTTTCTGAACGGCCCTGGCCATTCAAAGGCATAGCAAATTTCCCAGGAGTCCATTTAAGAATATAAATATATCAAAAATGGGCAATTCATTGAACTGTTTATAGGAAACCCAAGCTTTTAACCCAGTATAAAATAGTATACTGGTTCTACCTGGAATGATATCCACAATTCAATCATAGATGTGATTTTAAAAGTTATATAGAAAAAGGAAAATATATTAAAGAAGAAAATGTCTGATTCTCTTACTGGGACATAGAGATGCAGCAATATTATTAAGAAAAGATAGTAATTCTAAGCATTACATAAAGGGAGCAAAACCTGACTAGCAATCAGTGGAGAAAACAGAAAATTAATAACTTAATTCACCAGCACTCCTTGCATGATTTCACTAGAACTGTACTTACCACTTCAGCAGGAGCCGCTGCTGTGCACACAGCAGATGCCAAGTCTGCTTGTTGCTCCGTGGAGGGTGAAAGAGTTATTGGGAGAACTGACAAAGTACTTCTACAGAACAGTTTGAGAGAGTGCACAAGACATGGAAGTCCAAATCTAATCACTAAATCATCCTGAACCCACTAGAAATATGCAGAAGGCTCTCAAGAGTAAACACAAGTTATTTTCTAAGGACAAACTGAAGGCAAACTTTAAGAATTAGAAACAAGCAATAAGCATAAGAGTGCTTAGAAATCTAGATCTTACTGTGGTTTTAGTGAATAAATCCTCTTAGGCTTGGTTTAATTCTGGCTCAGTCACTTCCTGGGTTTTAGCAGATCCTACAGTCCCCTCTATGCAGCAGGAGAAGTGTCTCTGACACATTGCAGTTTTATCAGGTTGTCTGCCCCTGCTCCTTCTCAGCACTGTGCCACAGATGCTCCTTTTGTGGGCTCCCCTCCCTGTGTGCCCCTGTGCTCTGGGAGCTGCTCTCCCAACTGCATGTTCAACAGCTCAAAGGGCAGAATAGTGTCCCTTCCTTTCCAAGCAGTCTCTCATCTCACAGACATTTCCTTTCTGAAGAACAAAACATATAAATAAATAAAATACATATTGAGCACCATGATATGGGAAAAAACTGTTCAATATAAGTACATTTTTCTCTATATTTCCCCCATTTCCTTTTATCTCAGATGTTCTTTAAATTTCTAAATAATTTAATTTGTGATGATTTAAATTAAAACAATAAAACTATATATATATTATATCTATCTCAGTAATTATTACAAATAAAGTATAGATACTGAAGAACCCACCATTTTTTGTGTACTTATACTTTACTCCATGCTAATGGCAGGCTCATGCAGAGATGAACAATGGGAAGGAAACAACCAAATAGCTAATTATTAAAACTCAAAATTTTCTTATATTTGCCTCAGAGACCTGATTTGGCATCTCTACATCATAATTAAACAATCATTTAGGAAAAAAAATATTTATTATCCTCCATAATGTGTCTGATTGTGGTTATAACATTGAAATTTGCTTTGGTTCACCACGAGTGGAATTTCTCCAGAATTATATAAAAACATTTTATTGGTAGAGAATATAGATTTCATACAGCAACTGCGACTGAGTGCAGACACTAAATGTTTAGGAGGAAATGCTTTTCCTAAAAAATGTTTAGTAAGATGTCCTCTGGAAAGAAAGCCTTTTCATTCACCTTCTTATCATCTCTGCCCAGCCACTGCTGCTCCTGCAGGTTTTATAAAGATCCATACCTGAATGGGCAAGAGATTCAAACCAGTGCCACCACCAAGAGCAAGGCAGGCAGGCTTTGGTCACCAGGCTTTATTTGGCAGGTGACAGCTTGACAATTAACACATTCACACATTAAAACCACCTACAGAAACCCTGCCTCTCTGGGCATGGAGACTTGCTTGGAGTAGTGTGGTAGGAGAGAAGGCTTAGGAAGCAGGCAGAGTGAAATCTGGAAGGAATTGGACTTCAAGCTTGTTTCTGCTGCTGTGGAACAACAGCACACACTGCTATTACTGAGTAAGGCTGTTCAACATCAAAATCACTGCTAGAGTGCAAGGTTAAAAACCCTGTCTTTGGGGCAGTGGTGTTGTAAAACAACTGTTCTCAGGTCAGGGAAGCCACTGCTCACAGGAAGAGCTACTTTATTATTAGAGCAACTGGTATAGTTGGAAAGAGTAAGTCTTTTTTTCCTGTACTTTATTATTTCTCAGGTGGAATAATGTCCTTAAATCATGTCCTTTCTCATCCTCTTCTTCTTATTTCCAGCTTTTAGGCTGTCATTTTAATATACTTTTCCCTCCTCTCTCTAAAACAGGGCTCCTGGCCTTAAATCTCCAAAATATTGCCTTATAGTCATCCAACAATTAAATAAGCTACCAGATTTAGAATGCAGTCACTATAACCCATTACTTTTAGAACATCTATAAGACTTGGATGATTTCCTCCAGATATCCCTTCCAATCTCATCTATTTTATGATTTTATGATTATAATTTATAATCTTAAAAATCCATGAATCAAGACATTCTGTCTACTGAGAAAAGAGAGAATGCTAGCAGATCTAAACAATTCCTTGGCTTTGCCATTCCTTGTTAGGGCTCTTGACACTGCTGTTGAGGGAATTCCCCACCACTGGAAGGAGCAGATGCCTGGCAATCAGAAAGAAGTCAGTTAGTCTTCTTGGTTTTATACTCAGCCCTTAAAGGTTTTCTAAATTTTCTGTCCTTTAAAAAACCGAAGCATCTCAGAAAAATACATTTTCGTGCTGAAGGTTGGCAGAAGGGTTGGCTCAGTTGAATTAAGCTGAGAAGTCATGCACTGGGTTTCAGAGAAAACAAACTGAGCCCTTAATTGATGCAAACTTATTTGGGGATCACTAAATATGTAATGACCAGAATCAGATTATTTTGGACCATGGCCATGTTGTTCCCTACTGTTGGTGCAGTCCTTTGAGCAGATTGCTGAATTACTGCTGTTCACAGCAAACACTGAAAAAAAACTTCTCAGCTTTACTGTTCATATGCTCAGGAATCTCACAAACTCCAGCACAGGGCAAGCAATGAGAATTGGTTATTAATCAGAGGTTCTGATGAGGGGAAAATGCAGTGCTTCTTCTGTTTTTTTCTGGATTAAATTTAAAAAGCAGAGCTTTTCCATTGTTGTTTGTTTTTCTCTTAGAGGAGTCATTAAAACTGATTGCTCTGGCTGATTTACAAGAACTCAGGTTAAAACAATAAAGATCTAAAATGCTTACTGAGAGGATAATGCAATTTGCTTTTCTAGTTATACCATTGCAGGTGGGCACAGTCTGAGCATTCCCATAGAAAATATCCTCAAAGCATCATGTTAATAGACAATTGAAAACAGTCAGAACAGCTTCCACAGAAAGGATAATTCCTGGAGGCAGAATATTTGCTAGTGAAATGAAATGAATTAACTTTTTAAATTAACACTGTGTGACTTACGCAGATATTACAGACTAAGTATGCTTTCACCTCCAGTTAAAAATAGTTTGCTGCTTACAGGAAGAAAAAACTAGATTAACCCTCTATGCCATCAGGTAATTTTATTACTCAAAAGTCACAAAATATAAAGCAAAATAAACTATTTGATCTGAGGATTTCTATCCCTTCCTCAACTTAATGCAAATGTGCATAATTGCAATCCTTTCCGAACTGACAATACTTTATTGTAAATCAAACCCACGCATATCCCTTCAACAAATACCCAAAAAAATTTCCCATATTACTTTAAAGCAAATGATCAAGCTATCAGCAAGTACCTGATGGGAAGGTGGCAGAAAAGACTTGACCTGCATGACTACAGCTGAATAACCTGTGACAAAATTGGTTATTACAGCTGTGTTTTAAACACTGGACTATGAAAGTCACCCTGCTGTGGGTACTTGGTGTAGTCTTTCCCCTTTCTTTAGGCTCTTATTGCTCAGTCCTAGGAAGGAGCAAGAAAGACTCAAATCAAATAAAGCATTTCTGACAGATGGTTCTGTAACCACTCTAAAAACCCCCAGCTTTCCCAGCCTCTCTAGGCAATCTATTCTAGTCCTTAATTATCTTTGTCACAGGAGCATTCTTTCTACAAAGCTCCTGCTAAATCTGCTTTTGTTCCAGTTTAAGCATATTACTTTTTATCTCACAACTTGGAGAGAACAGTTTGTTCCTCTTCCTCCTTGCAGAAACTTTTAAAATGTTTAAAGCCTGCCCTATGTCTCAGTTGCCTTTTGGGCTAAAATCCAGTTCCTTCCATTTTTTCTTACAGGCCAGTATATTATCAAACAAAGCAGGTAAGAGGATGAGACAGAGAATATGAGTTTGCATTCTCTACTACTACCTGGACTTTCAGTCTGAGGAAGTTAAAGCAATGTTAAAGAAGAGTCCAAACAGAAATTGAATTATGCTCACATCTGAAAGCTTCTTCTACTTTGGATCTCCCAGAAGTCTGATCAAACAAACAAAGCAGCTACACTTCAGCAGAGTTGCAAAGAGAGTTCAGAGAGGCTACAGGAAGCTACAACTACCTCTGAAACAATCTATGAAAGAGCGTGGGAAAAGTTTTTTCGCATTTCTTCTAATAAAACCAAATATTCACAATTACATAGCAGCAAATATTTCTATTTGGAGAGTTTCTTCTTATGATATGGAAAATATTGACCAAGTTACCAGAGCTGCTGGGCTGACAATCTCAGCAATCATTGGGTCCAGCTGAGGTCTTTTCCTGCTCACTGCATAGGAGAGTTGTTACCACCCTCTCTGCCATTTGCTGAGATAAGCTCCAGCTGATCCAGCACACTTGGTGCTATTAAAGTATCCTTGTATTCCTGACTGCTTTAAAATCCATCCTGGGCATTCCCCATTGAGAATGCAGTGCAACAATACCGTGCATTTGCAAGCAATCTGATTATTGTGGAAGATTACTTTTCAAAATAGGAGAAACCCTTTTCATCCCATTTTAATATGAAAGCAGGCTGCATTACCAGATTTTGGTTGTTTACTTTGTACGTGTTAGAAGTGTTACTGATTGAAAGCAAATTGTGGTCTGCACTCTGCCATCAGAGGGACTGAGAATTAATGATGTCAGTTGTGGCATACCATTTGGCTGCTTTTGACTCCAGGTCATATTGGAGGTCCAACATGTCTGGTACAGCAGCACTTAGAGGTGGTGTGACTTCATTCAGGCCTCAATAGTCTGCTGTCAGCCCCCATTCCCCGTTTGACTTCCACACTGGCCATATGGGGCTGTTGAAGGGTGAACAGGTCGTGCTGACAACTCCTTGGCTCTCCAGTCAATGAATTAGTTAATGGATAGGAGTTATGGAGTCTTGGTTTGAATGATACTGACTCTGGTGCACTGCTCTGGTAGCAATTGGTACTTGTTGATCTTTCACCTGCAGCAATCCTACAATGAAGGGGTCTTCTGAGAGGCCAGGCAGGGTGGATAACTGTTTGATCTTCTCTGTATTCACTGCAGCTACACCCATCGATATCCTTTTGGATCCTTAAAGCACCCTCTTCTGAGGTAGTCGATGCCAAGGATAGAAGGGGCCTCTGGGCCAGTCACAATGAGGAGTTTTTGCCATCTGTCCCCTGTTAAGCTCACCTCAGCTTCTATTACTGACAACTCCTGGCATCCTCCTGTCACTCCAGAGATCCAGATGGGTTCTGTACTCTTGTGCCTTGATGGCATCAGTGTACACTGTGCACCAGTATCCACTAAAGCTTTGTACTCCTGTGGATCCGATGTGCTAGTCATCGAATCCATACAGTCCAGTATACCCGGTCATCCCTCTCCTCCTCCTCCTGGCCAAAGGCAGGGACCCTCCATTCCTGTTCCTGGTCAGAGTATTCACTATCTGACCTTCGTGATGCCAAATCAGAGGTTCCCTCATCAGGATTGTAGGAAATTGTTTTAGTTTTCTCATATCTGGGAGAATGTTGAGTGTCTTCTGGTCTCTCTGGGGCAACTACACTGACAGTCTTCTTGGGCAGCCCCTTCTTACCAGGTCTCTTCCCCCTCAGTTCATGGACCCAGGCACTCAGCTTAGAGGTGGGTTCTCCATCCCACTTCCTCATGTCATCCCCATGCTCACGCAGGAAAAACCAGAGTTCCTTACGTGGTCTGTTCTTGGGGCATCCCTTCCCTCTGACTGGGGTTGGAGAGGTGCGATCTCTTGGGCTTTCCCTGAAAGTTGGGTGGTGGCTTGTGGGGGTGAGGGAGTACCCAGAGTTTCTTCTACATTTCAGAGCCAGCTCTACAGTTGGTGTATCCATTTGCAGATAATACAGTGCTACCAGGCTGCTGGAATATGATGCAGGGACTCCTTGAATCACCTCCCTCCACATGGTGAGTGTTCAAGGGACATCGTCTGGATCTTTATAGACACTAATATCCTTTAGATCACTATAGACAACTTCCAGCACTGCAAATTCTCTCAAGTACTGGATACCTTGATCTGCATTGGTCCCCTTCCCTGGGGATTTCATAAGATCTTCCTTAAAAGGATATCTTGCCCTCAGGCTTGAGAGAAGCCATCTCCAAAGGATGCAAATTGCTTCTTACTTTGCAAGTCCCCTTTCAATTTCCCGTTCCTTGGCAAGGGATCCCAGGTGTTGGGCTTCATGACCTTCTAACTGCTGTCTGCCAGCCCCATTATCCCAGCATCACAGCAGTCATGCAGAAATCCGCTCACCTGGCTGGCAGGTCTCTTTTCTCAGAGTCTCAGAGTCCTGATAGGTCAGGGGCTGAGTAATTTCTGTTTCTTTTTAACTCGCCTCACTCCCTTCGATTCCTTTGCTGAGGGACCTGCCTCTTGACCTGGCCCCTCCTCTTCCTCTTCCTCTTCTTCTTCCCTCACTAATTGGTGGTATGGGCCTGAAACTTGCCTTGCCCATCTTTTTGTTTTCACTTCTGGGACAATTACTGTACTTGCTGTGGCTTGGGTTCCTATCTCAGCTGTAGTTGTTGTGGTTTGGGCTCCTTGCTCAGCCATAGTTGTCGTAGTTTGTGTCCCTGTCTCAGCCATAGTGTCCTCAAACACAGTTTGGGTTCCTGTCTCAAGCACAGTCCTCTGAGAGCACTGAACAGAGGCCCAGTAAGCCCAGGCCAGCCCCCAGCACAGGGTGAGAAGCTTCTCTCACTCCTGGGAGTAAACAAGGCACCCTTCTGTCAGTGATGGGCCAGTTTGTTAGGGTTGTTTGCCTCTTCGGGAGTAAACTCCCGGGCAATGAGAGGTGATAACCACCCTAGGAACCTGCCCAAATCCCTCCATACACTGTTCCACCCAGGAACAGGATACATCAGGGCAGATTTTAACAACTCCTCACCCAAGGGTTGTTTACTTCTGTACCAGGGTGATGACAAATTCCATGAATTCCATAATGTAACAATGGTGTTAGCTAATATTATTAATAATATCAGGAAGCTTATATAAAGATTGGCAATGACCATGGGAGCCTGCAGTAAAAGATCATCTATAGTCAAATTCACTCTAGGCAGAAAGAAGGAGTTATATTCATTAATAGCCATTGTTTGTTTCAACATGTTCCCAAACTTAGCAAAATAAAGATAAGCAGTGTGGGTGCCAAAGGCTGTGTGCCATGCAGGAACTTACTACTTGTGAGCTACTATTGATAATAACTAGAGCAGGCTATATATATATGCATATATACATATATAAATATATATATATATATGTATAAAACTGCCTTTATCTGGCCCCATGTTGGGCATCAAAAGAGATTGTAGTGGGTTGACCCTGGCTAGGTGCCAAGTGCCCACTCAGTCACTCCATCACTCCCTTTCCCACTGGGACAGGGGAGAGAATAATATGGAGAAAGACTAGCTGGGTAAGATAAGGCAGTTTATTACAGCAGAAAAAAAGAAACCAGTGGAGATCTCCACGTGCAAGAGCTAAAGAGGAAAACCAATCAGTCTCTACTTCCCATCAGCAGCGATGTTCAGACACTTCCTGGGAAGCAGGGCTTTAGCACACATGATGGTTGTTCTGGGAGGCAAACATTGAAGAATCACCGATTCCTCCACTGTTCCTTCAATTATATATCTGAGCTGATGTCATCTGGTATGGAATATCCCTTTGGCTGATTTGGGTCAGCTGGCCTGCTTGTGTCCCCTACCAGGATCTTGCCCACTCCCATCCCCTTTGTTGGGGGAAGGAATGTCAGAGGGACAGACTTGGCAGTAGCCACAACCCTGCCCTGTTATCAACACCAGCCACCAGTGCAAAGCACAGCACTGTAAGGGCTGTGAGCTTTACCTCAGTCAGACCCAATGCACTGATGAATTCAGTACTTCCTACAGTACCTGTGCCTCAGACGGACGGGGCAGACAGAAGCACAACTGAACCTTTGACCCTGAAGTGGTGCAGAGGCACTTTGTTTACCAATATGGTGCATCCTAAAGAATACGGGCTGCTCAAAGAGAGCTGTGCAATATTTAATGCCCCCTACAAATGGAGGGTGAAATTCCTCACTAAGATAAGAAAGCAATCTCAAAATTAAATCTGCAACTGGATGTACTTGGCTAGGGCCCCTTATGTTTCTTTGCTAAAGGTCTTGAGGAAGGTGGCTGTTACCATGATGTGTTCAAAACAGTGTAGAGGAAAAAAAAAAACACCTTCACAACATCTGATAGAGATTAGAAATACTTGGTTACATTCACAGATCAAAAAAGTTACAAAATCCATAACTACTTAGATAACTATTGAATTTGAAAAAAAAAATCAAATGTACCATATTTCTCTCTCTATAAAATGACAATAGGATAATTTCTCTAACTTTTCTATATATTTACTCTGCAAGGGAAAGTTAGAAGACAATTTTTAATGGATGTAAAACAGTGAAGTAGAAGAGCAGCTAAGCCTCATAAGAATCCTTTTGATAATTGGGCTAGCTTTAATTATATAGATGAGAAGTCAGCAAATAGCATTTCAAGCTCACTCTTTGAGAAAAGAAATGCAGTGCACAGTCCTAAATACTAGAATTCTAGTATCAAAGGAAACATATTAATCTTTCCAGCCCCAGTTTGCTTATTCTGATTTTTAAATGTATGAGTGAAAAGATACAGATTTGTTATAGTCATTGAAAGTCATAAAGAATAAGAAAATCTAGTTTTAAATCACAAGCCTCCAAATGATGTGTTGTATCTCTGTTGTAGATATCCAGCTGGGGTACACTGGATTTCTGGTCTAGGTAGGTGAGAGGGCTCTGAAGCAGAGAGCCAACAAAGAATATCCCTAAGGTCACCAGAGGCAGGGACAGAGCCATGCTGCCTGATTTTCAAACCTGTGTTCCTTTGGCTGCTGGTATCAGGAACATTTACATTGATGCAGTTTGTGCATGGTAACACCACTCTAGGATCAGCACAGGCAGTTCACACCAGCTAAAGAGAGCAAGCAGGTTAATTTATGTCATCAGTATATGTCAAAGTGTAAATAAAGCAGCTGCAAAATAAATAAGAAGCAGACCCTTACATTCCATGCTGGCCTGAAGCGTCTTGCTTTATAACCAATCCTTAATTCAGTGTTAGGAGGTTTAGGGTAATTACCTTCAAGGCAGAGGTGTTTGTCACGGTGAGTCCTTGCTCGACCCTTGATGGATGACATTGACAGGCAGTTGGCATTTCAGGACAGTCCATGCAGCACTTTCAGGCTGTACAAGTGAAAAAAAAACAAAAGAAAAAAAAAGAAAAAAAAAGAAAAAAATTACAATCACCAAAACCACAAAGCTCTTTCCTTATTCTTCATTCTTATTCTATGAGCTTCATCCTTATTCTATGAGCATTCCCCCTTCACCTTCCACATTATTAACCATGTTTTTAACAATGGAATAAAAGCTAGCACGGAAGCCACTCATCTAAGGCAGATGGGAAATGTCAGGCTCAAATCACAGGTTGGAGTGTGAAAACAGAAAAGAATTCATGGCCTTTACAATTTTTTGGTTTGATTTGTGAAAAAAGTATGGATACCTATGGGAAACATTCATTCTCCAAATGGCTTTGGCTAGCATAACTCTAAATAAATACATAAGCATGCTGTTTTTCTTTTAAAAAGTTGATAGTTGCATTCACATTATAATTGCTAAGTGATATTTGTGTTCAAAACAACACATTAATCATAAGAGACATGACCTTTAGAAAGATAACATTCTTGCTCTTTTTATTTTGTTTGGTTTTACCTTGGGACAAGATACTGCATAAGTTAAGGTAGGTCACACTTAATACAAATGGAAGAGAGGAGAGAGTAATTTAAAACATGCTGCCTTTAATTTTACCTAAGAAAAATATAGTTATGTGGAATTGATCCTATAAGGTTCAGCAAAGCACTAGAAATCTCTAGGCCAACTAGAACTTAATTCAGTTACTGCTATAAGAGACAATTAAAAGTGGCTCTATAAATATATTAACAACAAAAGGGGGACTAAGGAGAATCTTCATCCTGTACTGGATGCAGGGGAAAAAAGTGACAAAGGATGAGGGTAAGGCTGAGGTACTTAATGTCTTCTTTGCCCCAGTCCTTAATAGTAAAACCAGTTGTTTTCCAGGTACTCAGCTTCCTAAACTGAAAGACAGAGATGGGGAGCAGAGTGAAGCCCCCGTAAACCTAGGGGAAATGGTCAGTGACTTGCTACAAGTGATGAGATGAGAGGAAATGGCCTCAGGTTGCATTAGAAAAAGGTTAAGTGGGATATTAGGAAAAATCTCTCCGCCAAATGGGTTATCAAGCATTGAAACAAGCTGCCCAGGGAAGTGGTTGGGAGCTATATTTAAAAGGTGTGTACATGTGGTTCTTAGGGTCATGGCTTAGTGGTGATCAGAATATCTGAGATGAAAAAAAAGTTATAAAAATTAAAAACAATAGCATTCAGAACAAGTGATTTTTTTCCACATTGTTTGAAGGTTTTTAGCTGGACAAATGACGCAGTTGAAACTGTAAAGACCTCAAAGACCTCATTGTTCCTGTTTATCTACAGAAAGTTTGTTCTATTTTACTCCCTTCGAGACTCTACATCATAGAGGTCATTTCAATGAAAGTCATAATGAAAAAGCCTGAAGAAAATATGCACTCTCTAACACTTGTGCACATGCATGAACATATCTATAATTCATTAAAACTTATGAGAAAAGGGATCAGAAGGGAAAATAAATTGAAGTGAATTCTTATCAACTATCCAAGCTTTTTTGGTGTGAAGGGACTTACATCAGTACACTGCACTTGCAAATCCCATCCCCCCCATAACAGAATTACGCGTTCTGTCAGAAATGAAATTGCATGTCATGAAATACTGCACACTCTATAAATAATTAGCATTTCCATTTTCCAAAGTAAATTGGTAAAACTAGTATTTGGCTTAGTTTTTGCAGTCCAAGAAGCTCTGTTAGGCTTGTGTTGTAAATTTTATCTTCCGCAGTTGGACTGATAAAACAGAGATTTTCAAACTGATCCTTTTTGCCAGCATGAAGGGCAGGATAGATTTAGAGGAGGTACAGGAGCTCCAGAGTCAACACAAAATACCTTTGAGGACACGACAAATAGTATGAGGATTTTTAAATTTACTTTTTATTTTTTAAAGAATCTATTCAAACTAGCAATTCTCCTATTTAATTCAGTAAGAGGAATTCAATTGTTGTGTGGAACAAGCCATGAAACTTTCTGCCATATATTTCAGCAGCGCTGAAATCAGCTATCATTTGAACCAAAGGCTTTCTGCATTTTTGTGATACTGATATAACCCTCCAGAGAAACCCCCAAGGAGTAGAAACCTCAGTGATCAATAGATTCTGAAAGCAGATCTTGTCCTTGCTTTTGAAAGCTGTAGTTCTATGACAGACACCCATCTGTGCCTCTCAGTCACACATCAACCACATCAACCTAGCTTAAGGTCAGATATTTCTGAAAAGCAGATATTCACTTCCTTAGGAATTAAAAATAGAAGCAAACCTAAGCAGATGAAGATACATATTTAGGCAGCACTCAGCAAATACTAATTTAGAATACATGCAGGAATCATAGAATGTTTGGGTAGGAAGGGACCTTAAAGATCATTTTGTTCCAACACTCTTCCCCTAGACCAGGAATCTTAAGTGACTCCTCTGATTATTGAGCTTTGAGATTCTGGTAAGATGGCTGCTGCTGTCAGCTGAGCAAGGCTGACTGCTTGCCAGAATCATGACATCTTAAAACAAAGCAATTGTCAATTTTGGCCCAGCCTTTGTTTCTGGAGAATGACACATAAATTAGGATTAGAACTGCTCAAAAATCAAAACCATCCTTCAGGGAGTATCATACTCATTCGTATGGAAGAAAAGAGTCTTGGCTTATTTCAGTCTTGTTTGCCAGGAAAGCAATTCAAAAATCAACCAGATTAAACCTTTATCAATTTCAGCTGTCTACATTTCTATGAGTACATCCAATTGTTTTGAGACACAGACTAATGAGAATGGTATGACAGCTATAATTTGAGTTTGATTTTGTGCAATTTGCAGGTGCTTCCAAAGAATCCAAACACTGATTTGGACATTTAGAGAGAGAGAGAAAAAAAAAAAAGAGTAAAATAGATTAAAAAAATTCACACTTAAAAATGCACATTTTATTGTGTTTCCCTCTAATAGACTAATTTAGGTTTAGACTCTTGATCTTATTTTTATTTATCTTTCACATGGCAGATGAAAATGGCAAAAACCCAGGAAGTTTTCTCTCTGCTGGAAACTGAATGAAGATTTTTATTTTTGTTTTCATATAATCATGTATGACATTCCTTCAAGAAACAAAAAAAGGACACAGACCTATATTCCTATAGCTAATTATATCAATATATTAATATTAATAATAATATTAATACACAGCACCAGAGTGTGAAATGTTAACCTTTTCTAATAGAATGTGCTAAAACCAAACAGAGATCATCTACCTGAGTGCAGAAAGGACAAGTGAACAAACCAGAAACAGCAGGTATTAGTGCCTGTACCACGTGTTCTTAGGAAGAGGTACTGTGGTGTTGACTGCAGTATTTACAACTCTGTGTAGGTTACATTGGTCTAAAATAGAAATGCTCACGCAAGTAGGAGAATTCATATCCTGGGAAAGGTGACACAGAAATGTCTGTCTGTGATTTATTGATTTGTAATGCCGAGTAAGGTCAGCCTAGCAACAAACAGATATCCTGTATTAACTATGCCTTTCTCTTAGGAATACACAAGGAAATTTCTGGTAACTGGATAGAAAGCCCAACTTCCCAGGTTCACAGAACCTGTGGATGAATATGGTCACTACAGAACCATACTTGCATGATTAAAAACATATCTTCAAGCATTTCTTCAAGCCATAGAGATCGCCTGAATATGTATGAATTTGGAACAGAGCCTATATTGCCCTCATTCTGACTTGCATGCTTGATTAACCCAGAGGAGTTCATAAATATGTCCCATCATTATATCTCTCTGTCAGTCATAGTAAATGGCTTTTTAAAAAATATAGCAGGGAAAAACCCCACAAACCCAAACAGGAAATACTGTGTCTGTGCCTTTCTGTAGCCTGTACTGCTGCTGTCTGCTGACAGCACAATGCAGACCACATTCCCTTTCAGCACCTGAACCTTGGCTGTCCTGGTGGGAGACCACCAGGAGTGATGTGCAGGCTACCTGAAGGTTGATTTGGAAGCTGGGCAGGAAGCCAAGAAAGTTGTGTGGCAGCCACAGCAAAACCCTTCCATTTCACAGCTCCTCTACCTTTCCAGAGACTTGGTAAGAGTTAAAAGAGTGCGAGGAGTGTGGAGTGAGGTTCAAGAGCAGTTCAGATGTAGCAGCAATGATCTACGTGTACCATGACACATAACTCATCCTCTGAGTGCTGTTACTAGTTTTCAGAAGGAGCAATGAAACACCCCTGGTTCCAAACACTGAAAAGGAGTATAAAACCCAGTGTGCCATGAGAACCAAAGCACCACCCAGGGGATCAGCAGATCTAAATGAGTTTTTAATGGTAATAAGTGCTGACTGACCTTTCCCATTAACTAACTCATATGTCTCCAGCAGACACTGGAATATTCACAGTGCAGTAGCAATAGGTTAAGTGGACAAACTCATCCTTTAGAAAGAATTAATAGTCCCCATTTATAAATAAAACTGCTTTCAAGAAAGACAATTTTCAACTATGCTCTTGAGGTATCTACCAGCTTAGATCTGAACAATACCACTGAAAAACCATTACATTTATGTGGAAAACCACCCCAAACATGGAACTTGAGTAGAACTGGACAAAATTACCATTCATCTGAGACACTAGACTGTGGCTAACTAAGGGGTTCCAAGAGTTATCTGTGACTCTGGAGACTGGGATTTAATTTCCTGCTTTGGAGCACAGAAACAGTGAAGTCTGATGAGGTGACTTCATGCAGCTGTGCCTAAACTTCTAGCCTGCAAAATGGGAGTATTGTTCCTTACTTCTCAGAATGAAAAGAGATACATTAGGCAATTCATTCCATATGTAGTAGGACAAATAAGCTTCTGCGTGTATACATTTCCCCCTTTCCCTCAATTACTGCAGGGTATCCATCTTATTTCGTGTGTCTCCATGACATCTGTGCCGGACAAAACTGGGATGTGTAATATTTAATTCAAATAACAGTTGGCCAGCCAAGGCCTCCTTCCTGACAGGCACACCAGCTGCTTCCAGCCATATGTACAACAATTCAGTTCTGCCAACTTGACCCTTAGTAAAAAATGATTTATAGAATTCTACTCTCTCCAGTTTTTGCTTTTTAAAAATCAAAGTACAAGATTCACATTCTGACTTATTACCCTTTGAAGCTGATATTCCCTCAAAATATTGTCCTGTAAATCAGGAAAAGGATGAATCTGATCTCTCCTGGATCTGCAGGGTGGGAAGGTTAGTTACAAACAAATGGGGATACAAATGGAAAATTAAAGAGAAGGATGCACTGCTTATGAGGTGCATGCTTTGAAATGGCAGAGCACTATCCATTTCAAGTGTCGAGATAAGTTCTGATCATTCTGGCCTGAGGTTACAGTGGTAGAAAAAGGTTTCTCAGTCAGGCAGAATATTTCCCTTGTGGACTTAGTCTGAGGTGTCCCATTCACATTCCATAATTTTGGTTCTTTTGTGGCCATAGCAGAGGACATATCTAAAATCTGCAAGGCACCTAAGGATCTCATGAACTTATACAACTTTGAAAGGCACAGGCCTTTTCTTCTCTTCTAAGAAAAAATAGTTCAGCCAGTTTATTTGTGACAATGTGGGCTTTGGCACCTTAGCTTGAAATTCTGGAAACCTTCTTTACATATCCAGACTGAGGGCATGGGGGTCACGCTAAAAGGATTTCTTTTGGAATGGCTTGTGGACATGGGAAATTGCCTGAAGAGCACAGGGAAAGAAAGAATTTGGATCCTGCATGAAGACTTGCAGTGGGAATTCAATTTAAGCATGTGCTCCTAGGCAAACTAAATTTCCTAGTATTGCCATTCTGCATTGTTTTCAATCCACTGCAAGAAAATAAAATTGAAGCTGGTTTTAATTGCATTACATAAAATACATGCATTGTTACTTAATTTATTTAAATACAACTGTCAGCTCTCATGTTTTTACTCTTTCTGAGATCCTGAAAGACACAAAACAGTCTTTAAAACAGTGAAACAAAGGTCAGCACTTTATTATATCACTTTGTCTTTGCACTGCTCTTTCATCCAAAATATCCCTTAAGGATGTTCTTTACTAATGTTTATCTGCTACCCAGTCAATAATAAAAAAGACTGTGTGTATATAACATGATGGTCTTCTGACCATTGCTTAGCTGCTACTAGAAATCTAAAGTGAATACAGAAATTCACCACTTCCAACACAAAGCCAGGTTTTCAGATAGCACTAAGCACACGATTTAAGTGAGAGAGGTACAAGACCCTACACCAGAGATCACACAGAAATTAGGAATGCCACAACTGGTAGAACAGAACATTTGTTTGCTGGAAATACTCGGCTTCTTCACAGATTTATAGGTCTGAGGTTGGCAGGGAACTCTGGAAATCATCCAGGCCAACCTTCCTCAATTAAAGCAAGGCCTTCCACTGCAGGTTGATCCGGTCTGAGTCCACTCAGGTTCTGAGAAACTCTGAGGAGGAAGACCATACAACCTCCCTGGGCAACCTGCTCCAGTGTCTGATCATACCTACAGCAGAAAGGTTTTTTTTAATGCTTAAATTTCCTGTGGTTAGCTATCTGCATTCTGAGTTCAGAACTGTGCCAGTGTAATTTTACATCATAAAAAGTCTTTTAAGCCAATTAAGGCACAGGCAGCATGTGCAACATAATGATAGAAGACAACCAGCATCCTGGGATCAGCGTTGGAGTAACAGTTTTCTGAGACACACTTTGGTGAATGGTTTTAGTGAGTTGACACAAGAACTGCAGAAGGTAAGCTGACTTGTTTTGTGGTTTGTTTATGGCAGTTTCTATTTAGAGGGATAAAAAGAAGTTGCTGGCAGACGTAAATTAGGTTTGATTAATGTCTCCATTTGTCTAGTACATTACAAAAGCCACAAGACCTTCAAACCATGTTGCAAGTGTTCTTGGGCAGCTCTGTGAGAGTCGTGCAACAACAGAAATAGTGTGACTTAAATGCACTATAAAAGGGTTACATCATTTCATAAAGATGCTTCACTTGGGGTTTTCATTTTATTGTTAAAATCAATTGTATTTTATGCTGAAAAATACATCAGGACTCGACTGCTCTTTTAAACACAACAGTGAATTTCTTGAGGGCAAGGAAAGGCAAATCAGTGACTTTAAGAATAAAAAAAAAACCCTTTGAATCTGATCTGGAAAACAATTCCCTATGAAAAAATAATGGCACTGATCCTACCAAACAATTACACGGATGCTTTACCTTATTCTTAGCCTTAGATAATAACCTCTTTCCTCACTATACAGAAGCATTTCCAGGCAGTCTCAGTACCCAGAGACTGAGGGCCATAACCCACCCTCCCAGGGTGCCTTCACACCCATTAGCATGGAATGAGTGTTTCTGTTATTCTTACATGACACGGAACAATCATCTAAATAACTTCAGTGTATATGTCTCATATATTTCCTCCCAGAATACCATAACCAAAAGTATAAAATAATCTAGTGCCAAGACAGACTCCTTATTGATCTCAGAAACCTGTGCTATTTCAACTGTTGTCCATCTTTGAAACATCAAACTCTGATACAACTTACTACGTGTTTTTGGAAAACATGTAGTACCATGAATGTTATGAAAATTTAAGTAACTGATCATCATCATGTTGTCATTAAGGTTTTTATATAGAAGACATAATTATTTTTCTTTTCTTAACACTTTTCTCATTTTTTCTGTTCTTTACTCAGGATGTTTTAAGCCTTATCACCTCGCCCTATTCGCCTTTGTCAGCTTCTCCTCCTTTCTTTTTCAAGATAAGAGTGTTTAAATAAATATTTTAATTTCTATACATAATCTCATAACTGTGATATTTCCATAGTATTTTACTGGTCTTAAACTCCTTCCATTTTAGTGTTCATACCTTTCTGATACAGAAACACCTGGGAAAAATTGCAATTTTCTAGCCAGAGCCGTACTGGAGCCAAGCCAACATAAATGATTAATTCCTATTCCATAATGCATGTATCCACAGTACTACTCAAAATCTTTCTGACCATTTGTGCTGCTTTGTTTCAAATTTCAATCCCCTCTTTCCTTATCCAATAACTCCTTATCTGCACAACTGGTTAACAGATTCCATGTGTCGTTGTTGATTATCTGGATTATTTTTCCTAAAACTGTTTTACTTCATTTTTCTGAGTAGAAAATCCCTTTCTTGCATTCTAACCTTCCTATCACCTTTCTAACATCTTTCGCCTTATCTTCCAAAAAAGAACAGGAGCATTTCTGTAAACTCTTCAAGCAATGAGTCTGATTTAATTCCATTTGCACCCTCTCCTCATGCAACCATGCATGATCAATACCACAAGACAAAAAATTGGTATGATCACAAATTACATCTAGTGTGGACCTGTCATGTGGATAATTGCTCTCCAGCTCGATGGTTTTTCATCTCACACTGCTATCAGTAAACTTTTGTTAATATGCATCCCATATATTTTTATTTGTAAATAATGTAGATGTGCTACTTTCCTAACAACTTGTCTACATTATAAAAACATGCATTAAAAAAGGAAATTAAAAGTGAGCTGGATAAAGGTGAAATAAATACTATTTTAACAAATATTTTACTAACGGTACATAAAGTATTTTCTTCCATACCCCATTATCTGGGAGTAGCACTTTTCTAGGACACATTTCCATGTACATCTCTGAGGAAGTGAGAAAACAATTCTCAATATCCCCTCTGTTAAACAATGCTAAGAGTTTGTGACAAACTGAGGAAAAAAGGCCATTGCTTAATCTAGCCTCATTTACCTAGAAATATTGCAGGATTGTTATTTCTGGTTTTGTCTTTACAGTATTTGTCTTCTACAGCTGAAAAGAGGTCTTGGTTGTTCCTCGTTTGAATGAATTAAATGAATTGGAATGCCAAACATGACATTTTTCTTTTTCTTTTCAGCACATAATAAACTTGATTATTTATAAAAGAAAAAAAGATGATTTCGATGAAGGAAGATGAATAATCATTGCTAATAGAAGAAATGAGGTGTTGTGTTCAGGAAGTTTCTCTTTTAATTATGTTTTTCTTCAATAAGTCCACAATAATTCAAAGTACAACATATGAGACATTTTGGTTTATTTCATTTTTCATTGCATCTCTCATTTTGGAGATGCTCCTTTTGAAAAAAATATGTTCTGAGGCTTTTTTGGCCGGGTCTTTTTGTTGATTTGTTGGTGTTTGTTTTTTAAATCTGATGGAGGCCAGGGCTGTTAAAGAAGGATAGTAACAAAATAACCTCTCTAAAGTAAAAATGATCAACACTGTATCTAAAAATATAATGAACTGAGGTGGCAAGAATTCCAAATTTTCTACCTGCATAAGCATTCATATTTTTTCATTATAGACTGTATTTTATTTTCAGTCAATGTTCATTTTGAATGAAAGGCTGCTTGCAGATCACCACTGATCTTACACCTAAACTAAAGAGCTAAGTCACTTACTTTTTACTTTTTCCCTAGCACTCCATAGCATTCTATAACAAAATACACATTATAGTTACCTGACATAACTGGCATCCAAAAAGATGACAACTTCCCTCTTCAGTGGATTTATTGAATACTGTTATACACTGATATCCCATTTTGGTTTAACTATTGATTTTTGATTGTTACCTTTAATGTACAGCTCAATTCATATAGATCTAGCTTCTCGGGATGGAGAATAAAACACCAAACTCACCAGCACCAAACAAAAAAGTTATGCTGGAAACTTGAACAAAAGACAAAACAGTCCAAATTGTAAAATAAAGAAAACAAGTAGTTTTTTCATTAAACCAATATTAAAAGTATTTTTTGTTGCATTTCATCATAAAGAAAACACCTGTCAGGCATCCGTAAATCTTCCTTGCTTTTCAATGCTGAAAGGAAAGGCAGCACAAAATAAGGTTTTTTCACCTGCTCTTCATGAGACTTTTCTTCTTTTCATAGATCATAATCTTTAGCTGGATTGTTTGTCTTTCTGTTTTGCTGCCACTGCAAACATCCTTCTGTGCTCCTGATAGCCTTCATTTCATTTCTCTGGGTTAGACAAATACTACTCTTGGAGTTATCTCATAAAGCTGTAGACTTTTTTGTGTGTCTCCCTGTATACACCTTTTATTGCCTCTTGTGCCTATCGTACTAAGGAACTCATTACGGTGGCCTCACCCAGGATATAAATCCAGAGAAGGCCTGGAAATTACATTGGGACTTGTCTGTACAGGTGGATCTACTCCAAGGACAGGAGCCTTTTTCTAAAGAAGGAAGAAATAATTCAGATCATTTCTGATATAAATCAGCATGGGCAACAATGGCCCCTGGAAAGCTGAAGTGCTGGCAAACTCACTGACCTCAAACCCATCGTTGAGACACTTACTCTCCAATACCAGCATGGAAGCTAAAATTCAATTCCATTTCAACTTGGACTATTTTTAAGTGGATGAAGTGAATTTGTCTACGTGGTCCTGGCAGTGGTGGTGAACAAACCTTGAGCCTGTTTGAACATCAATGGAAATAGGATACAGGCACAGACAGAACCCAAAATCTTCATAGGTGTATAAGTCTGTTGGTCTGGCAAATCCCCTGACAAACTGACCTAACCTGGTGTTTGAGAAACTACAAATACAGGGTGCCATTTTTAATGTGTGCAAGGTGAAACGTTAGCATAATACAATTCGCACATAAAACAGGCTTGGTGTATGAAACAGGGTTACTGCTTTCCAGAGAAATCAATTGGAATCTTGCCTCCTGCTTCAGCAGAAGAAGGATTTCATCCAAAGCACGTAATTCCATGTCTATCAGTGTGTGCACTCAAGGCAGCTTTCAGTTGAGAAAGTTTGGCATCACACCAGGTGGGACTTCTCTGCTGCCTGGAATGACATGGGATGGCTACATCACTAAACACATACAAAACTCAGTGGGTTTTTTATTTAACACACACTGGTTATGTGCCTTGCAAGTCATTTGTTTACTGTTTCCCGGGGGCAGGCTTCCTGCATAACATTTTTAAAGAACTACCTCATCTGAGAAGAAAAAGTGTTGAAAAGGAAGCTAATAAGCTGTAGCAAATTTCTCAGATAAAACTGCTAACAGAAGGTCACTCTGTGCTCAGGAATACACCTCAGTCTCTGTAATAATGAACACAAGCACCAAACTGATGACAGAGAAATAGCTTTGGCAAATCTACAAACTAATCTGTCTACATTTATCTATCAATCCCAAATAAATATTCTGAGCATGAATCTGTCACCACAATTTGTAGATGATTACTTTCTTTTTGATAGGCTGAGCCACAATTCTGGAATTGAACATCTCTGAACTTTAGGATATTAAAAATTCACATCAATGTTTTTATAATATAGGACACTAATTTTTCTTGAGTTGCAAATTTGTGCTTTGGGGAATTAGATATATTCTGAGTACCTGCCAATGTCTATTGTCCTTTCTTTCTTCCCATAAATGAATATTTAGATTGCCCCAAGGCAGCCTTTGGACAGTGGCATGATGGTTCGTTACCTGTTAAAAGGAATGCTCCTAGCTACAGGGAACAGTGGAGAAAAAGGTTTTCCATCAGGGACAAAGATGAGCTGCTTCCAGTAAAAATTATTTGCTTATAAGGCTTACAAGGTAAAATACTCCCTTTTTCACAAGTCACCAAATATTTGTATGACAAAAAGTAGGAGTGGGCAGAAGATAATTCCAAATGTAAATGAAAACTGCATATACAAAAGCATTACTGAAATAAGCCCACATTCTGAAAGTGGACTTAAATTGGGGACTAATTCTCTCTCCCTATTTTCAGCTAAATGTGGTTTTCAGAAAGAAAACTCTCTGACTGCATAAGCTATTAAAAACTTGGAATACTTTTATCACTGTGCCCAGGAAACCAAAGAAATACATATTTTACTCAAAAAGTAGATATCAATTCAAATATTTCAGCCTTGCCTGAGTGTTGAGTGTGAATCATGAGTTTCTCTGAAATATTTTTTCAAGTGCATACTTTGCCACCAAAAAGCAGCAATGTTTTTTTTTGAAACACCACCAAAGGATAAGAGCTGTAAATGAATTGGTGAAAAAGTGTGTTTGTGGGATGTCTGATAATATTAGCAGGATAAATCTAGACGAAGGACATGGCTTTCAGTGTACCTATGCTCTAGTCTCTTTCTGCAAATGTGGCTAAACATACTCTGTTATTATTTTTACTTTTAATCATTTGGCTGTAGGAACTTATTCACCTCTAGTTTTCCTAGCAGAAAAGTGCTGTTATTATTGCTACTTTAAACACTGTTGTAACTATAAAGAGCTTTTCCTCTAATTAATTAACCAAGATCTTTTATTAAGCAACTAAGCTCTCAGACACAGGTTAGGGGAGAGTGTGCAGCTAAGGCTGTAGGCATCAGCTACAGAATTTTAAATGGATGATCACCTCTGCTGCTTAGAAACATTGGCTGACCTCCTTCCAGAAAGCTGAATTCCAGCTCCCCTGCTTGGTAGTGAAACTCCAGGCACCATCAGCCAGAAGGAGCTGTGATAAGCTAAAAACCTCAGGCTTCCTTGGGGAGGAAGATCCCAGCCTGTCCACCACAGGACACAAGATGCAATGAAAACAGCTGGAACTGTGCCTCATTTGTAAGGCTCACACAACTCTGATACCAAAGTATCTTCACCACTTTCCAGTGCTCTTTGCACCTGATAGGAACAACTGTTTTGTATTCCCCTAAATGCCATGGTTTGCACACGAGAGACTTAAAGCTAAAGTAGAATTACAAATTAATTATCCTTAAAATTGAGCTTGTCTTCCCCAAGTTAGATTCCATATACATCTGAGGAGAACTGTGGTTGAAATGATGATATATACCATATTGCCAAAATCCTTAACATTACTACGCCTACTAATTCAAAGTAACAAATGCTTCCTCATGCCCTCTCAATTTACATGGGTTTTTTTTATCACCTCAAGTTTTTAAAAAAGTGCTTCTTGCCACAGTAAGTATTAAAAGCTAAATTCTAAAGAGAAAGTATATGAGAGGAAATGATTATTGAAGCATTAAGAGGCAATGGTAAGACTGTCCATTAAATTTGCTCAGTACCTCATCACCCTCCCGAAAAAGCAAAGTCTGGTGCTCTCAGGAGCTATGTAGGCACTTAAGCACATCAGAATTACATCTTCCACCTAATGAACATTACCTCCTTCTAAATGTCACTCTTGGAGGGAGTAACCAGAAAAAAATGTCACAGAAGATAACATCCCTCATGGACATGAGGTAATAAAACCATCACAGGGTCCAGGTGGAAAATCATTATTCAGAACATCTTAGAAGACCTTCACATACTTCTTCATCTGTGAAACAGTTGCCAAGTGTCCCCCAAAGTCAGCAACTGTTCAGTGTGCAATGATGGAATTTTTTAAAAAATATCCATTGTTTGAAGGGAAACAGGGAAAAGAAGAAGATTAGGCAGCCCCAAGTTCTGCTTTTTCAATTTGTTTGTTTGGGAATATTTAATTTTTCTTCCATTTCCTCACATTTCAAAGAGTTAATTACCCCAATAGGATTTTTTTGGAATGATAATAAACATTATGAGTGGTATTCATTGAAAATGTGAAGCACCACCTGAATGCTCAGCAGCACCCCTAACACTAAGCACAGATGAGCTATACACTACATTTGGTGGCCCTGGGAAGCTACTGGAAACAGGTTAGAAACTTTCCAAAGCAGTTCAAGTCACTTCCACCAAGTGTTCAGATGGAAGCCTCTGAATTGAAAAGTTCTGCACATCTCAGCATTAGAAATGAAACCAGATTTTTGTGTCTGCTTCAAACCTCGTGGGATCCCAATGGGAAGCTTGTCAGAAAAGCTGATCAGGATAAATGCTCATAAATCATGACAAGCCTGGTTGAATTAGCTCTTCCCTGCAGGCTTGTAAAGAGACAGAATTTTATCTGCTTCTCAGAGAGCCAGTTTAGGAGGCATATGATATCAGCTTTATGAATCTGTGCTGAAGCATGAGACAGAATAATGACAGTAGGACAATTATCACCAAAAAAATAAGAAACCCAAACTTCCCTCCCTCTTTGCTATAAGAAAAATAGTTGACTTTCTCTGTTGTGCTTGTCAAAGATTTTGAACACTGCAGCTGATAAAGCACCATTGGACAAGAGCTCAGCTGATGAGCAGAGAGAGGTAGCTATGCCTTTAAGGGGAAAAAATGGTTGTGAAATAGTCACCATTTGAATATAGTTATATATTTAAATTACATTACTTTCAATTTGTAGGTAAAAATAGGAAAAGGTGAGGAGGTATTTAGGATGAGATGCATCCCCAAGTGCTAAAGGTGCTGGCTGGTGTCATTACAATGGAACTTTCAATTATCTTTGAAAGGTCATGGTGATCAGAGTAAGCTCCCTAGAACAGGAAGAAATCAAATGTCATTTCTATCTTGAAGAAGGGCAAGGAGAAGAATCTGGGGAACTGTAGGGTGGTCAACCACAACTCAATCTCTGATGAAATGAATAATCCTGGAAACCACTTTTAAACATATAAGACCAAGAAAGTGATTTGGAGTAGTCAGCATGGATTTCTGAAAGGGAATGAAAAAGAAAAGTAAGGTATCTGGTATCTTTCCTAAAGGCTGCTTTAAGAGCAAAGGAAGAAAAAAGTTACATTAACGGAACCCCACTCCCCAACATTAGTGTTAGTAGACAAGTCAAGCCTACAAGAAAATATAACTAAACCACACAAAGTAGGTGCCATCAGAGTAATCACAAAGGTGATTCATCAATGGCAAAATTATTTAGAGTACAGGAACCCTTTTGCCTTAAGCATGTAATCCAAACCAAAATGAATGTATTTTAATTAATTTTTGTTTTGAACAATATCTCTTTTACCCAGAGGCAACCACTGATGGCTATCAACATTAAACCACCACCACCACGATATGGATGCAGCTACCCCAGTGCCACAATATGGATGGGAGATCCATTCCTTCAGTAGCTCCCTTTGTCAACGGCATGAAAGGAGCAGAGTCCTCATAGCAATAGCATGGCCTGTTACTCTGTTCTTCATCCAAAGGATGCTCACTGACTCCTTTACAGCCTCAGAACAGGTAAGAACAGGATGAGATTAATAGAAAAGGGTCTAACATGGAAGTTGTTCCCATTCTGGAACATATTATTTTTTTTTTTCTGTTGTTGTTCTAAAAGCATTTTGAGGAGAAGGACAAGGAAGGCATATAGAGTGATCTTTGTCAGGCAGAGAACATGATTTGCACACATATCATTCTAGCAATAGAAGTCATAAAGATTAAATTGTGGCATTTGAATATTTGTCAGTAAAATACTACTCCCAGCAATGCAGGAGCAATTAAAACAGAGTTGCATGGATGAATTTGCTAAATCCTCTAAGTCCATTCTTAGTGGCATGAAGCCAGTACTTACCTGCTAATTCCTAATTTTCAAAGTGAAATGCATTTTTTATTTGTAGACAGTGAGCAAATCACCTGCTGGAAAGCCAAATTGTGGAAGAAACCAAGAGCCTCCTGTGAGGAACTGAGTAATGCAATTTGAAGGTAGAGGGTCTGAGCAGAGCTATGAGTACTCTCCATATCCCTCCCAAAGTCAGTAGCAAAATTCCTGCCTGTTTCAGTGGTCAGAAGCGCTGGACCTCAAGACACAGAAGAGAGTGAAGTATAAGCCATGCACGAACATCCAACAATTTTTCCATTGGGGTTTTTTTTAGCCTTCAATTTTTCCTTATTTACAGCTCACAGCACCATTAGAAATCCAAGGTGTTCAAAAGGCAATAAAAATAAGATATTTTGCAAATTTTGAAGCAACAGAAATAAAGTGAGTTCTATTCTAAAAAATGTTATTCTTAAAAAATGTAATTTTCTGAATAGATGTGGACAAGAATGGAGGTACTACAGTAAGAAAGGAAGTGAATACAAAAATGGAATGGCCTATAGAAGTTAAAAATACAATAGAATTTATTTAATCTTAATTACAGCAGCTGTTTTAAATATATTTTCTTTCCTTTTGATCAAAAGCATCTATAGAAAAGAAATGAGTTATTATATAACTCAAAATAGCCAATTATAACATCTAAGCTGCAGCCATTTAGTTCAATATCACAGCTTTTTGAAAGCTCTCCCCAGCCTCGATGTAGATTACATTTGAAATGTAAAGTTTTTTGATTAAAGTGGGTGATTGTTAACCTCCCACTGCTATACTGCTATCAGTGAATGTTCATCTTATTTAGGATGCCAAAAGAAAGGGAGCTGCTGATGCCTCTCAAAATCTGCAGAAAATGGCACCTTTTTAAAATATATAATTAGATAGGGGAGAGAAAGAATAAGAGACTAGAGGTACATTTATAAGTGACAAGAAAAACAAAATTAAAAAGTAATTTTATATTAGAAAATGTAAGATAATGTTGCAGACTTTCTGTGAGGTCAGCTCCTGCAAGTCTCCTAAGGCACGTGCTTAACACATTGTTCAGGCTGCACAGAAGCCCCAAACCAAACCCTGCTCAAGGGCAGAGCCAAGGCCACTTTTACATCTGCATCACAAACTTTACTCTTTGCCACTGTTTTCTGCTGGAATGCTACAGGCTAAGAGCAAGAGGCAACTAACAGAAGTGTATTCCTTCAGCTTCCCCCTCTGCCTGTGCACCCGAGAACAAAAACCAGGCTAACACTGCTCACACGCTGGAGACACCACAACCCCTCCCAGCTGGGGAACAGCTCCTGAACCCCCTCACTGGCCAGGGGCCGTGTTTGTCACCTGTCACCCTCACACTGTTTGGCACTCTGGGTTTGTTGTTCACAAAGCCACAGCACAGCTGAAGAACAGCACAGGTTAAATTCACAGGATGAAACAGTGGCTGCACCCCACAACACTGCTTAGGGAGCTACAAGAAGCATTCTCTAAACTGACAGATACGCAGCTGAAAGGGCTCATGAAACATTCTTTTAGGTAGAGTAATAGAAACATGCAGTGAGCAATCACAGGCACAGACATCTGAGCCAAGTGACTCCTTCACACCCAAACTGACATTACTGCTAATTTAAATCCAGAAAAAATAGAGTTAAAACTGCTCTCTGTACTAAAAAGCAAACAGCCTTCAGCTGGTTCACTTTTTTTTTTCCTAACAACTAATTCCAAGAGACCTCATAGTTACAGATCACTTATATAATTGAGTTCAAAATACCTATTTCTAAGCATATATTTAATAAAGCACTTTTTGGGAAAAGGAGGTTCTACAAAGAGGAGTTATTAGAGTACAGTAGTTGACAGAAGGCAGTAGTTTGACCCCAAAGGACAAGAGGTTCAAGACACTCTTATACTTTTAAGCAATGATATTCAGTTTTATTTTAGGAGAAACAGATATAAAAGTTGGTTATTCATTCTAGGAAGTCAAATCACAGAAGATTAAGGTAATTGGTTACCCCTAATAAATTATGTGGTCCAGAACACGTCAGATTTGCTGGCATGATGCCAGATAGTATTTATTTGTATGAGGTTTTGAGAAACAGGAATTTTGGTGGATATAATAGCATCTCATGCTTTGTCCTGTTTATCTGGTTGAATTTAATTAATTAGGTTTGCATATCAGTGATATGCTCTGTATTTATTCCCCTTGCAAATGTAACTCACTTATATGCAGACAATGTAAAATGTGCAGAGCTCAACAACTTTGCTTATTCTTTATCTTTTGGCTTTAATAATCTACTATTGCTCTCTTCAGACAAGATTACCCTGCAAGGTATTTATTTAGAAACTAAGTGGCATTAAAGGGGTCATAAAATTTCCTTAACATAGTCAACACCTTAGCACAGGAAATACTTCTATATGGAGCTATGCCCTTATTTCTAATCTGCTCTGCTCTCCTCACCTGCAGGAGAGGTGATATGAACAGCAGAGAAGGCCTTGGCCCTAAGCCCTGCTCAGCAATAACCAAAACATGTCTTCGCTATAACCCTGTGTTCAGCACAAATCCAAAACCCAGCCTCTACCAGGCACCACAAAGAAAAGCAACTCTACCCCAGCCAAACTCAGCACACCTGAATACATACCCCTAGTTATTTCAAACAAACATTTAAGGACTGTCATGTGGAAAAGCAAGCAAGTAAATGAGATCATTAAGGACTAAACAGATATTTGCTACTATTCAAAGCAGATTAGTTAATGAGTTTTTGGCCACACAGTGGATACCACCTAGTTTGCCATCAATATTCTGAATATATCAGGTGCATAGGTGCTGTTTGGGGGGACAGATATTTGTACCTTACTTCAGGGCACATCTTAGTGTCCTCAATGTACATTGGCTACACTAAACTTCCTGTAAGAAGCCCTGCTCTTTGCGCTAGGGGCCATTTGTATTGCTGATATTTAAACATCATTTTATCAAGTGGTCATGTGGTCTTTCACAAGGGACTGCATTAGGTCAGCGTGCTGTCTCTCAAATAATTTTATGCTATTATGCCATATTTCTGGTTGAGGGTGTTAGATATCTATGTAGTCAATATTTTGGGAACACAGGAAGTTTACTGCTGCTGTTTCATAGTCTGATGCTACTTTCTTAATTCAGTTAGGAAACCATAAGTTCACTCCTTTCAGTCACTCTTCTCCAGGCATAGAACAATTCCAATGGCACTGAATTTCAATTTCATTAGAGATGGAAATGTACCTTGGAGACTAAAAAGAGCTGAGGTTAGCAGAGTGAATTTATCATGAAAAGCACTTTTACCATGTGATGCCAGGCAAACAGAGAGCCTCATGGCTGCTGGAGCAGTGCAGCTGACTTTATTAACAGCAAGCATTCAAAAATCAACATGTCAGCAATCCTCTTTCTTTCCAGCTCCCCAGCCTTCAGGGCTCCAGTTATACACTAGAACTATGCTTGCATATGTTTGCTTTTTATCCTTTGTGTTTGAAAAATGGTTGACTTTAATCTGTTGCATATGGGTCAGCAAAACAAGCTTAATACCTCAATTAGTCCTGTGAAAACTACCAGTGTTTATATTAAGATTGGCTGCTTTTACTGATTTCCCTCTCTGAAAACCCATACCAGCATCTAGAGGAAGTACTTTTAATACACATTCTTGAGCACACAAAGCCTAAAAACCGTGACTTTATTTCTTTAGCATAGAGCAGAAACTCCTCCTGCCCTGCACAGCTGCCTCTCAGCAGTCCATGATCTGTGACCCTGCAGCTGCCCCAAAGTTCTATGTAATTTTCCATACAAAAAGGGTAATAAAAATTTTTCTTCCAAAAAAACCTTACACAACACAAAGGCAAAATAAATCATCCTGTGTGTCAAGAGACAATTTTCTCCAAGAGGAAATGTATAAACAACATTGAAATTCTTTTCAAAGACACCTATTTTGGCCAGAAACCCAACAGTTAGCCTCAGTCCATATATTGTCCTGCTGATCACTGTAGCAAACAATTTATGGAGCTGTATGCACTAACTCAAGCCTCCCAGCAATTTGACAAGGCCATAAGGAAAGTACTTGCAAAGATGAAAAAAGGGGAAAATACAATATGCTGGGGTTATGGAACATGTATAATCGTAAATACAGTCTGTGTGTTAATTTTGTCAAGCCTAGGATTTTGCTGCTTTTATCCTAGAGAAAAAAAAAGTCAACACTGATGATGAGGCTCAGACAAACATGAGTCCAAAGTATCTCAAATTTTAAGCAGCAGCTTCTGATTATAGAAAATTAAAAACAGAACTAGATTACATTTGAAGAAAGTACCTTTGTATTTAGGCTGAGGGCCATCATTCATGTGAATGGATTTTAAATGTCTTTTTCCATCAATATGTTCAAAAAGGAGGATTTTCCATTGATTCTTTGAAGATAACTCTTTGTCCTCTTCCCATTCAAAAAGATTTTTTCCTTTGTTTTTTAATACTTTTTTCCTTCTAACCACAAATTAATCAGAAATCTGACCTCCTCCATTACCACAAACTGACTTCACACCACTCTTCCTGAAACTGGCAAGTCTGTCATTCAAGCAAATAACTTCCCAGGCAATATTGGTGGCATATAAATTCAAAACTCTTGTATAATTTTGGAAGTTCTGCTTCACGTTTCAATTCAAAGAAGCAATAAGCAAATAACATTTATCTACATAATTTTTTTTTCATAATTTCTTTACAAAAACTGAGTTTATATCCAAGCAGCTGTAACAGGAGCAAGAGACTTTCTACTATTTCCGTGCATAAAGAAGTCAGACTGCTCCCGTGCTGAACCAGTTTCTGTAGCAAAACATGTTTGTGTGAACAAAATACCTGCATTTATTAGTAATTTTGAATTAAACAGACTTTCATCTGCCTTAAAAACAATCTACAAACTCTTTCATCACAGATCTCAACAGACCTGAGGGTCTACTAAGTGCCTACATAAGAAAAAAAAAAAAAGGACTTTTGTACCAGATTTATTTCCTGAATTTCAATTTCTTTGTTCCCATTTCAGACATGCTATGCTCTTCAAATTGCTACCAGCATTATGGCTGTAGTTAGAAATGTCCACAGCTCAATAATCTCATTACATGGCTAACTTCATGGGGCTGAAACACAGGTTCAGCCAGTACCTCATCTGTCTTCCACTTGGGGAACTTCTATAAGCACTGTTAAGAACACAGGAGTCCCAAAATATCTTGAGACTCTGATCCACTGGGATATTAAACTCATGCAAATTATTTTCTATTTCAAATACATACTGAATATATACTTTTTTTCAGAAGAACACCACATTGCCATTGGCTAGTTTTAATTTCTGGTTTATCTTTCAGAATTATTAGCTGTGCAAACAAATTGTACAGAAAAGAGTCCTTTGCCTCAGAGATTTTGGCATTCTGGAAAAAGCCACTGCAAAGTAGAACTTTCATTACAAAATACATTAGGAACGGCTGTTGCCTTAGAAACGTGCAAACAGAAACCTCAGCTGCTGCTAAAAGTGTCACAGCACCAGGTGAGCAGGTGCTTGGGGAGCTGCACTGCCCCTCTTTGGCAACCATAGACCTTATTCACACAAAACCAATCCAGAATGCAAAATCCTCATCCAACAGTGCAATCAAATGTCCTCCTGCCCTCAAACAGAGTGAGGACATCAGAAAGTAAAGATTTAAAATAAAACTTATTTTTATTTATCAATAAAAAATAGACGTTAATCACAGAAACTACTGGCTGCTGCATGTGGTGGCAAGCTTTTTCTGCTTTGATATATGTGTCTCCCATTGGAACAAGGCTTCAACCTTGGCTGTTAAAGCACTTGAGCAAAATGACATTGCTGCTTTCTGTACTCTCCACAGGAGCAACCATGAATCTAACTCACATGTCCTGCTGTGGTCACGTAAATTGCATTTGTAAGCCACACAACTCTCTGGAGAGCTTACAGGTATATCAGGTTAAACTCTGGAAGAGTTAGTTCAAATCCTAATTTTGACTAAGCTCAAGTTCTCACTGACATTTGCCATATGGGATCCAGTCCAGACTGGCAAAATAATCTGCTATAAGCTTTGTGTAAGAAATGTAGGGATGCTACAGACCTGGAGAGATGTGTGTGCACATTCTGTGGATTTAATTCAATACTAATTTGTTACTACTTGGGACCTGTTACAGCTATAGTAATTTCTGCATTAAAAAAGGTCACTGAGAAGTGGAGCACAAGCACTGAAATGACGGATTTTGTTTTGCTTTTGTACAGTAAAGGATTAAAGTATTCTTTTTTAAATACTTCACTCACTTTATTCCTCCAATTTACAAACATTCCACCAACTTTCAGGTTCACTCCAAAATCTGTTTGAAAACATATTCCATAAACATACAAAAATAGTTACAAGCTGAGCCTGTCTCTTCTCAGTGGTCCTTGCCCAATGGAGAAGTACATAATGTCAAAAAGATTAATTATGCCATAATTATTCAGTCCCATTGACATGCTCCCTGCCTCCCTAATCCTAATGAGAACTAATAAACTGAAATATTTGATGTTTACTTTTATGTTTATGGAAGCTGTTTGTTTTTTCCCCTCCTTGTGAGATGTTGCCTTTTGTTTAGACAGTAATGACTGCAAATCTGCACATGTCAGACCAACACAACACTCAGATCTGTGTCTCTCACGTGAGGTTTCAGCAGCAGCACCTTGCCTTTTTCAATGCCTCAATTATTGCCCCTCCCAAGCACCTCAGCATTCTGTACCTCACAGCTACTCTAGCCCAACCTGACAAAGAACAAGGAATGTAAATTATATAAGAATTGTTTTTCCTGGACAGGATGGCAGGATACTTACCAATGTGAATTTATTTTTGAATGCAGTAACTTGTTGTGCATTGATTAAAACCCAGGTCCTTGATTTCAAAGGACAATTCTGCTTAAAAACAGAGCTTAAAAACATAACGCAACACTAAGTTTTTGACAGCTCTGTCCCCTCAATTAAATAAATCCTTTAAAACCAAAATGACCACTTTGCCTCAGCTTTTTAATTATGCTTATTCGCATTGTCTCTGACAGATAAAAGTTAGTATCAGACAGTGTTTTAGGTGTATGCAACCACATTTATATGGGCAGTGAGTAGAAGACCTTGTATCTGACTATTTTCTGCAATGCAATTCCGGACTGTACTTGGTTCACAGAGGCAGTGTTGCTTTTGGAACTTCATCTGAACACCAAGTGATGCCTTTTTCCTGGTGTTAGGAAAATGAAGCTAGACATGGTTAGAGGGGTTGGGGTCTTTACCTCAGTATTTTAATCAGGATCCTGTTCAGTGCATCCACTTCAACCAGGTGACAGTGTGGCAAAATGCACTCCTCCTGCCAATCATACACACCAGTTATAGACTTTACACATTAGCATACCTAACAAGGGGGCCCAATAATGAGGTTGGGGTGGGCTAACCTCTAGTTTACAGAATCCTCCTGCCAGGAGACCTTAGGTTCCTGAGATAGTAGGAATGTTTGGTCTCCCTGGCTCTGCAGTTCTGGGGTGTTCAGTTTCAGGCCTGCAGAACACTTACAAAACACTGAGCACTAAACTAAGTAAAAGGTTGCAAGTGTGCATACTGCTAATACTTGTGGATACAGAGAACTGTGTAAAAGGTATATAAAAGACAAAAATCATTCCGGCATCACAAGAGTCAGACACTCAGTGGTTTGACAGCTCCCCCATAACAGCCATATGCCAGTTTTAGTCTGGTGGTGACAAAGACTCTCTGTTTAAGCCTTAGGCATCTCTGAACACAGAGCAGATGCGTGTAGCTGCACCAGACACAAGGTCTGTCTGGAGAACAGCTTACAAAAGGCAGCAGAAGTGCTATCTAACAGTGCCAATTTACTGTACAAAATTAAAAGACAGGTCAAGTAGGACAGCGAACAACCAGAGTAACAAATCTGGTTAATTCTGGAATTTGCAGGAAGGTAGAAAGCACGTTTTCTTCAGATCACCACTTTTATTCCAGTCCTTAGGACACCCTGTGGGAAGATCATGTGATGGCTCAATCCTCTCCTCTAACAGTGGTGACCCTCCCAAAGCTGCTTTGAAACAAGTCAGTGGGATCACACCATAAAGAAATCTCTGATTTTATGCCTCAAAGACCAACTCTTTCATACAAACTCCTTGCTTTCAAGGGTGTATCCTATCTTGTGTTTGGGGGGGTGAGGGTGGTGAAATGGGGAGATTGTCACTGTTTCATATAAATCACACTACATTAAAAGTTTTCTAAGATAACTGAAAAGAGGATGGATGCAGACTTTAATTCTCAGGAGGAAGATTAAAACCTGGAAGATTGTAGGTAGATTTTAAGAACCATGAGCAAAGAATGAAAGGGATTCCTTGGTGCTGGTTATGCTCACAGAAGTATCAGTCCATCTCACCTGTGGGTGCAGACTCTAGGATTCTGTTTGGACACAAGTCTGTGCCATGTGCTCCGTGATGACCTTGCTTGAGCAGGGAGGTTGGACCAGGTGACCCACCACGATCCCTTCCAACCTGACTCTTCTCTGATCCTGTTACACTAATCTGCAGTGGGGCAGGTTCTAGGAGTGAAACACTGTTCCTGATCAGCAGAACTGAACATGACATTTCTGCATTATCATAACCTCCCTCTCTCTTTTACTACCATCCCGTACATGTTCCTTAAGAATTTTGGTTTTAATAGCATGGCATGTCACTCAAATGGTACCAGTTATCTCAATTTTTATACATGTGGTAGGAGTTCCCATAATGAAGGCATTTTGAGAGACAAACCCTTTGAAAACCATGAGGGAATGTATGAGTGAGTAGTGAGTATGTAACTAGTAAAATGTATATTTCTGAACTAAAATTCCTCTGACTCAAGTTTTGTCAGTAGGGATTCTTAGCAGTGATTACAGGAATTTGGTTCCTAACCAGAGAAGCCAGCACAGGACAGGACCGGACTTTCTGCTCAGGGACTGCTCTGAATATCTTTTTGCAATCCATGAGTAGCTGGGAGAGTAAATAAAACTAGCCATTTTTTTGCTACTGCTTTTGATAGCCACAAAGGTACAAGATGCATTGACCATCACACCCATTCCATCTGTGCTGTGCAGTTTGGCAAAGTCCATCAGTAATTTTTCACCCTTCCAAAAGAAAAGGGCAAAAATGATATCGTGATTCTTACTAGGTATGAGAGGTGCAAACTTTATAAACTAACAATGGGAAAATTTCAGTAAGGGCATTTTATGTAACCCACTATGCTGCTGGACAAAGGTCATCTCAGTTCTCATCTTCATTCTGTGAAGCTCAATAATTATTAAGACCAAATAGGGTTAAAAACCTGCCTGTACATCAGACAATTATTCAATTACAAACTGATGTTTTCTTTAAATTGCTTCATCAATGGCAATTATCAGTTCTCAGAGATGCTAACAAACCTTTGATTTAATAGTGGCAAATGACAGAACTGGTATGATACCATATATTCTGTGTTTTACTGAAAGTGGATGGAAAGTATATTTGAAGGAATTACATTTTACCTCTACAAATAAGCAATGAAAAAAACCCATTGTAGAGCAAAGCTTAAAAGCACTGAACCATTTTCTGATGGTTCATTTTCATTTTCTAAGCTATGCATTGCCACAATCACAGGGTCTTCTCCAAAACACAAAATCACCTAGGGCTGAAGCAACTCTAAGTTATATTTCTTTATTAAAATAAAGCAATCAGGATTATCAGAACATCAGAAGTATTTAAAGGCTGGCTAGTTACTCCACTACTGTGTCTCCAACTGGCTGCTATTGGTCTGTCAGATTTTGAAAATCTGAGGCAATCAATTGCAGATTAGACAGTTTCCTCCCAACATCTCAACTAAAGATTGTCTCGTTCCCTAAGGCATAAGAAAAATACATCTTCTTTTCAAATTTCCACAGCTTCATTAAGCAAACTCATTGGCTGAAGAAAGCAGCAAAGGACATAACCTAGATCATGCTGTTGAATCCTGAAGTCTCTGGGGAAATCCAATGCAATTCATTGCAATTCCTTTTGGATAAAATTGTATTATGATATAATGAATGTACCCAGGGATGAGGTACTTTGAAGAGCTCTGATAGAAGCCTGACCCTATGGAAAAACAATTAACTGAATCGTGGCCTAAATACTAACAGATACAAGAAGTTCAACACACCGATTTTTTCTCTTATTTATGCAATCAGGTAGAAAATTATCTTTCCTGAGACTGCAAAGTCTCCCCCCAGGTGCTCTTTTAGAATTTTTTTTATCCTTGAAAATGCTCATAGAGAAAGTCTAACACAAGATTACCAAGATACTGATTATGAAAAGATGGTGTGTGGGAGCAAGGGCATACTCTGTTTTTAAATAGAGTTCTGTTTGCTTGTTTTGTGCCTAGAGGGGAATAAAAATGAAAGCTAGTAAACAAACAAAAGAGAACTTCCCCCCACTATTATTTCCTTTCAGCCAAGCCAATGAGATGAGTCCGAGCCAGGCTCTGCTCATCCACCTTTTCTCACCCATGTTTCTTGTGGGAATACTGATCAACCAGGAGAGGCTTTGAATTTATGCATGTAACTCTTTCATCTAAAGCTTCCACCATGGCTTTAAAGAATAAAAACCACAGATTTATTTAAAAGAAGGGGGAAAAAAGGCTACTGCAACAAATCTACTTTTCTTTTACCCCCTTGTGGAAACAGCAACAAAATCCTTTCACCATTTAAGTAAAAACCAATTTATACCTGAAGGATTTCCTCGCTGACTCTTGGGATGAAAGAATTTAAACTGATTGAAAAACTACTAGGAGCATCAAGAAGAAAAAAAGTTAGAAACGACAGAAGAAGCAATGTTTTGTACTTCTCACTTCAGACACGAAAAATGTGTAAGCAAAAATCAAAAGGAGGCACCTAACAAAATAAATGGGGACGTTCCCCAGAGGTCTGCACTCTGCTGCCATACTGAGGAAGTTCTTGCGCAGACAGCCAGCAGGACTGTCCTGGGGGGCAGCTTGTACCCAGAACACCAAAGGTGGCTGCACTTGTATGATCTGGGGACTCACTCCAGCAAAAACCCCTCAATGAGGTAGGATATTTTTCTGTCCTGCTGACAGAGAATTCAGGTAATGTTGAATTTACTCCCGAGCTACCACAAGGATGCGATAATGAGAATGCAACCTCAAAACACTGAATAGCTTGGAAATCAGCCTGGCCCCTGCAGCTTACATGGGCTACCACACCACATACAGCTTCACTCCTTGGATTTACACACAGATTGATGGCAGAGAACAGCACACTGCTTTGCTGGGAGGACACTAAAGAGAAAAACACATGTAAATGCTATGCTTCTACCAGAAACCTGAGACAAATACAAATTTAGTTGATGATATTGACACCTTCTTGAATTCTGAAGTCATGAACTAAAGGCCAGCATTAATAAGTGCTCACATACATAAATAAAAAGGCAAATTTGCTATGAAACATTTTGTAAGCATTGGTGTTCTGGGAAAATAATCAAGAAGGAAAAAACATGAGGGCAGCCTTGCCTTTCGATAGCAAGGGGAACCTTGTTTCCAGTTGGATTTGGTGTGGTTTACAAAATATAGGAACATATCTAATGAAAACAAATTGTGACAAAATTTTTGGATTTCCCATGTATTGGTAAAGAAGCCTTGAACACAGGTTTTTTGATGTCTACATTTTCATTGATTCATTAAAAAATATTTAGTGGGTATACTGAATTTTTGCAGAAGAAATTAGCTAAAAGGGGGAAAGCCTTAGGAAAATCTAAAAGAAAGTTTTTACTAGTGGAAAAACATTACTTTACTATTAATAATTTGTTTCTCTTTATTAAATGGCTATCTCAGATCCATGACATGTTTGCCACAGGCTCTGCCCTACTGAACAATGGGTCCTATAATGGCAAGCTGAGAAGTGGAACTTGAAGCACCTTAACTGTAATTCTGATTTTTCTTCTAGAGTCCTGAGTGACTTTGGGCAAGTTTTCACTTATTTTTAGGCCTCAGTTTTCCCCATCTGCAAATGAGAAGAGTTATATCTATTCTCTTTTCCAAGCACCCCAGATCACTTAGCTATTCAGATGACATTTCATTAAGTATTATTACCACTACTCTCAATTTTCAATATAGCTAAGCCAAAAGTGAGATTGAGCTGACATTTCAGTAGCAAACTCATTTTATAACAAATTCTGCTAAAACATTTAAGTACATGACATAGATGAAAGCATGTGGTGGAACAAATTGATAGCAAATATACAGACTAGAAATTATATTTGGACTAATCAGTATCCATTTTTATATTTACTCTGCAAACTTTTCAATAAATGCATTTTACCAGTTCAAATATGTTTGAATTTGAAATTCATACATGCAACTATTCACTCAAAGTATCAAACCGTATAATGGATTGAGGGGAAAAAAATCTCATTTTAGAAAAATGCTATAAATCACCCAGAGCTAAGAAACCAGGGACCATGAGATGTAGGTAAGTAATTCCATAAGAAAAAAAAATGGTCAATATTAGGGTATGGGCATTAGCTTGGGAAAGAAAGGAGGACATTAATAATTTACCATTTCAACATAAATGCAGCAATAGAGAAAACGGATCATGGAAAATCCACACGTGGGAAATCCAATGACACACAAAGAGACAGAAATTAAAAATAGAAATTATTCACTGGCAAGTTATTGCTAAACTGTTTTATGACACTGATCTTTTACTGGTCTGAAAGACCATAGCATGATATTCTAGGAAAAACCAGTAATTTCCCACACTTTACAAGTTTACTACCTGTATATCCTAATTAATATGAAAAATTGCATTGCTTTGGAATAAGCCACCTGAAGTGAAAGTCACAAATAATTTTAGAAGAAATACCTTATTATACTAATAATATAATTGCTATTATTTAATTTTTAAATTACATGTTGTCTACTAGTGTGATTTTTATGAAGTGCACCTTTACAGGGAAAAAAATAAAGTTACTCTAAAGTCCTTTTTCCATTACGTATTTGAAACTTGAAATAAAAGCAGTGAGACATTAAATTCATTAATATCTGGTTTTTGACTTACTGGACAGTGGGGAAAGCAGAAAGGAAGAAAAGGAGTGAACAGTTGCAGCTCTAGGAGAGTTACTCAGCCCAGGAGAGTGAGTGCCATTACTGATGAGATCTCTCAGCATTAAACCACACGAGCATCTTGGAGACTCAGGACATGTTTGTGTTTTAATAACTCACACGTTCCGCTGCACTCCTACAATAGAGCCTTAGGGCAGCTCCAAGCAAGCTGAAAACAAAAGTTCCTGTGCTGGACTGCACCCAGGCTCATTAACCTTGCCTGTGAGCAGGGTTAATTAGATCAGACTGGGCCTCCAGCTAACAGGAACTGTTCTGCTCTGTGCCATTTCCACACGCCCTTGTGAGTCAGCTGCAGCAGCAAGTGTGAGAATGCAACTTCATAAGGTTCAAATTTGATTATCTTTCCCTCGTAAGATCATTCTTCTTACTGGTGGGAAACCACTTTCTGAAAAACAAATCTCTCAATTTAAGATAATTTTTAAAAAAGTCATCTCAGTTTTCTCAACAGATTTTAGGTTCTGTAGTTCACTTAATACTTACTGCCCCTTTCTATTCAGTAAGCAAGCTCTGTCAGGTTGCTCACAACAGAGATGACACCACCTTTATTTCCTGAAAGGAAGGGACAACTGTACAGAAATTATTGGAAAGATAAGTGCATTAAATATTACAAGTATCCACATGGCAGCTGCAGGGGCTCCAGCAGCCTTGGGAATAAGGAAAATGGTTCTTCAGATTAGTGGCATAGTTACGTTATAGACAAGAGAATTATTTAATAGGAGGGAGTTAATTACAAGGAGCTCTATTGATAGGAAATTCCAGCCTCAGAGAGGGGATTAAATCCATTGATTGAATGTATCTATGACCATTTGGAGGTATTTGCTACTATTATCTGAAGAAGTTGCAATAACAGTTGCTGTTTATTTTCTCCACTGTAATCAAAGGACAGAATTTACTTTATTTTTTCATTCCACAGGGATCTCTTGGGCTTGAAAATTTAATTGCTGCACTTTGATAGACAACATTCAGATCTTTTTAATCTTCATTCTGACAGTAAATTTTCCTGCAGCAAATTTCTTCATAATTACAGTTCTGATTAAAATAAGCATTTCCATAGTTTTGATGGCTTTGTAAATCACAATTTCTGACTGCTCTTCTTAAGGTGAGCAGGAACTCACTTTGTGATGCAGTTTTACTATGCAAAAATTACTGAGCAATAATGTAATTAACATTTGTCTTAAGTTATCTCCCATGCTTTAATATAAATACCCAGCCCCTCCTTGCATGCCAGGTATCCAACAACAAGCCTTATAAAGTTTCACATGAAAAGGAACCAGGTAGTGACTTCACTTTTGTTTTAACCTCGTAACTTGGAAAATGTGAAATTTGAAGTTTCTAAGTAATACAGCAATAAAAAGAAGAGATAAGAACCTCAAAAGCAACCAGAAGTTATTGCTTTTTGAAGAAGGGTTGAGAGAGGATAAATAGCTTACATTTATTTCCCTTTCATATAAACCCTGCCCTCCCACATGTGCTTATTTGCAAGCCGGTGTCCTTAATCTCAATATTACAACTATCATCATTTGGAACTGAGAAATTCTCTTTGAACCTGTCCGATAGACCCAGTTTACAGAAATAACACACAATCATATTAAATTGAAGGGAGAATGCAACAATTCTTGCAGACAATTGAAAAAACACTAAGTAATCTCGTAGCAAAATTCTCTGAGATTCCCTGGAAGTTCATTTCCACAGTGAGACCCAAGTGATACTTGTCTGATTTCCTCCTGGGTAAAGTCCTATAGAGCCTACAGAACTAAAGCAAGTGGAACAAATCAAAACGAAAAGTGGTGAATTGTCCATGTGTTGACACCTGAAGTGATGAACAGTAATCTTCAAGAAAATGGACTCAGCTGGGAATATTGTAAGGGCAGAGGTCAAACTATGTAACCTAATATTTTCCTTTTGATTTAAAAAATGTAATCTGGCAGTGTAATAATCCTTCTGCAGGTCTGAAACCAAAGAAAGCTGTACTTAAATTCTGTGCAAAGATAACTTATTGTGAATATAAACTGCTACTTTTTTGGGGATAAGATCTGCAAAAAATGAAGATCCAGACATAAACCTCAAGATACAGAGCCCAGATGTTGCTCTGGATCAAAGGCAGAAGTAGGACACTACAGGGAAGACATAATTCCCAACTTCTTAAAGTTTGCTAAGTTTTCCAAGTGCCTTACTCTGGATGTTTTAAAATCTGCCAAGCACCTTATTCTACCTTAATGATCTAAAGTTTGCAAATAAAAGTTTGTTATTGAAGCTCCTGAGAATTTTGTTGTTTCTCCTGTATGTTGCCCAGAGGAACTCAAACAACCTTCCCCTAAAACTCATTGAGTGGACTAGGGCATGAGATAATGCCACAAAAATCAACCCACAAGTCTCACAATACATGCCCAAATGTGTAAATACTTGCAAATACATATAAAAAAGCAAACTATTATGTAAGCACAAAATCACTGTAATATTAATGTATTCAAGTATTGATAATTAAAATTTGTAAATAAAATTACAATGCTAATGACCTTTAGCCGTATCAAATCCAGAAAGTCTCTACTCTAAATTGTAACTGCCTATTTCTGCATCCAGAAGTGCTATTCTGGGGTTTTGGGCCTTAGAAGACTATTATTGTGGAACTTCTCAGTCTTTTCTTAAATTGGCTAATTAAATCCTGCTCTCTAAAAGTTTTTCTCAGCACTCACATACCTGGATTATTCTTACAGCTTTCCTCTGGTCCTGCTCTACTGGGTACAGTATTTTCTAAGTGTGGTGCTCAAAGCCAGACACAGTACATGAGCAGTGGTATTATTAGGGCGGAGTGACATGCAAAAGATTTCTTTGCATGTCCAAACTTATTTTTAATAGGGCTCCCATTTTATGTCCCACCCTTGTATTTGGGGTCAGTGTATTTGGTGACAACACAAGGCCAATGACTGGCTCCTTATCCTTATCCAGGGAGCTTCTGCCTCATGCCTTTCCTGTCCTGTGCTTGCAAGATGGAGCCTTTTTATTGAAGTACTGCAGTTTAGATTCAGCCTTTTCCAATCCTTTTTATTTTAGGTGATTCCACCAATTGGCAAAGATTATCTTGTACACTTTCAGAGTACTCAAGGCCTTTCCCTAGAGCTTATTACCATTTACAGATGTATTAAGTGCACTCGATTTCATCATCCGTGATATTAGCAAAAATCTCCATAAAATAGTACCAGACTCAGGGTGCTGAAGGAAATACAAAACATTTCTCTTCCTACCTGTATATGTTGAGGTTGTAAGCTAAAATCTGTCATAGAGTTAGAAAACAAAGAAAACACAGGATAATGTAAAGTTAATTTGATATTTCATAAGGCACCCCCCCCCCCCAACAGCTGCTAAAAAGCACAAATCACTCAGTCTTCCAGATATAAGATTGTTGCTTTTAAACAATTATTAATAGTGCCTCAATTACACAGCATGATATTCAACCTCTGCATTGCTACTAACTCCACAGAGAAGTTTTTATACATAAAAACACGGGATTTATGGTGCTGGACCTTAGCTTAAGACGATTCAGAAATGCTCCCTGACCACTAATCAAAATGTTCTTGTTCTGCCTGAAAAATGCTAGAGCCTGGTGTTACCCACAAAAACATCCAGAATACATCTGCACTCTTCAAAAGCTGAACATTTGAGAGGTCAGGACACAGAATTTGTCTCTAAATGTTTTTTTGGGGGGGGAAATGGGGAACAGGGAGAAAAAACTATACCATTCCTTTCAGGAGGGAAGGCACTGGGAATAAAAAATTAGGAAGCTTCCACTGCCTGTTCTCATGACACAAGATCAGTGCATGTCCGTGTATCGATTTAATTTTCAAGGCAGGCACTTTTTGCAGGCAGCAAATCTTTAGTAATTAAATCAAGGGGAAAAAAAATAAAAGAAGAGAAAAGTAAAGTCTCAAAATTCTTATCATTTGCTAGGCAATTGAGGATAGAAATGACTTTTCTTTCTCCTTAACATAATCTGTTGCTTGACAGCTGTGAATATATGAGAATTCAGTATACACAGCTTAAGTACTTCAACCTCATTCCATAGGGACATTTAAGAGTGTTAGACTATTAGAGCAGAGACTCATCAAATAGAACAAGGATTAACATCCTTCCTGGATATTTAGCACTTTTGAAATACTTTCTTACCTATATAGATTGCAAAATTTATGATTCATATGGAATAGAATGGAATTATAGACACTGCTATAACTAATTTTCTGGTGGCATTAAGAAAGGCATTGCATTGTTTGCAGGAGATACAAGGTTAATGCTTCATAACAGATGACTTCTATTTTTCCCCTGTGTAGAAATATGATAGAATCATAGAACTAAAAAATATCTCAGGTAGGAAGGGACCCATAAGGATCATCAAGTTTAACTTAGTGATTCTCACAGGACTACCCAAAACTAAACCATATGACTAAAGAGCATACTGCAGACACTCTTAGAACTCTGATGGGACTGGTGCCATGAGCACTTCCCCAGGAAGCCTATTCTGAGAGGTAATAATTTTGTATATGCAATTCCCCTTTTATGAGGAAGTTCTGACTGTGCACAAGGCTTTAGCTTTGACTCTCAGCTCATGAGTCTAGCACAACACTAGAATTAAGGCAGACACCTGGAAATTTCAAGTAGCTGGCACAGGTCTCTCTCCTGACTGGAAAAAGTCAGTCCATACCCGATATTGGCACCTGAATTCAAGATGGATCCAGTCCTAAACCTTAAACCTTTTCTAAAAGCCTCTACACACTTCTGACATGCTCCACTGAGTATGTCAAAGGAAATGCCTGAGTAAAATTAAACTGGGAAAATGGAACACAGCAAGTCCCACCTATCAGTACAGAGTGGGGGATGAACAGGCGAGCAGCCTTGCTGAGGATGACCTGAGGGTGCTGGAGAGTGGATGAGAGGCTGGACAAGACCTGGCTATGTGCACTGGCAGAAATGCAGCCTTGCCCTGGGCTGCATCCAAAGCAAGGCAAGGGAGAGAATTCTGCCCATCTGCTCTGCTCTCCTGAGACCCCACCTGGAGGGCTGCATCCAGCCCTGGGTTCCCAGCACAGGAAAGACAGGGACTTCTTGGACGGAGTTCAGAGGGGGCCACCAAGATGGTTAGAAGGATGGACCACCTCTCCTGTGAGGAAAGGCTAAAAAAGGTTGGTTGTTTACCCTAGAGAAAAGAAGGCTTTGAAGTGACCTGTGACCTTCCAGTACCTGAAGGGAGCCTACAACAAAGATGGAGAGGGACTTTTTTATTAAGGGCACCTTGTGACAGGTCTGCATATTCCAGAAAATTACTTTTGCTTTTAGAAACCCGTATTGTACTGGGAGCATGACTTAAAAGCCTCTGGCTCATTCTGGGGTCCGTGAGACCTGTGTGTGAAACCAGAGCTATTTGTCACACGTTTGTTTGCAGGTGAACTGTTTGACAAAGGTGCCAGAAACACTGGGGGCTGCATTATCATGCCAGCACATGCATGATGAATACTGTCACACAGTGACTGGTGTCACCATCACACGGGGTCTTTTAAAGTGCCACCTCTCCCTCTGCTCCCTCAGCCCTGAGACTGCCACTAGTGCCACCGATGTACCTGGCTCTGCCTCACAGGTTTTGGCAGCACACTGGGCTGGCCCAGGCTGTGGAGATTGATTTTATCAGCAGTGTGGCCACGTGAGAGCCCAGCTGGGGGCCCTGAGGGCTCTTCCCAGGAGCCAGGCTCTGCCTGCTGCAGGAGAGCCTGGGACAAACTGCACAGCTTAGCAGGATAAGAACAGCACGACGGGAATAAGCAGAGATGAATGCACATGACAAGAGAGGCTAAATGCAGAACCAAAACAGACAGCAGCAATTGCTATAGCCTAAAATGCTGTCATTAGTCCCAGCCAGGGTGCTCTAACAGCTAAAAGGATAGATTCAGACAAAAGATAAAATCAACTGAACTCGGAACTCAGAAAAGGCCCCACCAAAAACTAGTGAGAAATATAAGATCACATGGGAGCCTGTTGGTGCCATTATTAGGTAGTCATTTGCTCAAAACAACAGAGAAAGAAGAGGTGCAGTATCTCTGGAGCACAGATGTGGCTCTGAGCCTGCAGTGCCACTCAGCCAGCCCAGGCACACCACAATGAATTCCACAGCCACAGGACATCATGTCACTCGTTATCACAGTGCTGAGACACTCACCTTCCAAGGCAAACAAACCTCACACAGCCATGGAGAACTGCACCAGCATCTCCATTTTGGTGTCAAATAGAAAAATTCTGCAATGAAAAACCTCTAATTCACCAGAGCAATAAACCACACAAGTTGCTGGGAAAAAAAAAATCCCCTAACTCTAGTTCAAAGAAAAATCTCAGCTACTTCAGTTGTGAACAGAAAGTATCAGTTGTTCAATTTGCTGGTCCCAAACTAGGCCAAGTTAAGAGTTCACAGCAATTCCTTCACTTTCACACAAAAATTATTCCTGAAGGAGAATATTTAATGCACACTGTGAAGTGTTTGATTTTTATCAGGAGATTTTGGAATTTGGCTGCAACAGTTTGCTATGAGATGACTTTGAACAGCACCAAGGAAAACCATCTCAGAGCCTTAAAGGAACACTTAGCCCTTCCCTGAGAAGGTCCTTTAAAATGAAAAAGTACTGCCTGAAGATTGATTAAATGACCACTTAATTAAATAGGTGAGATCTACTGACAATATCTGGCACCACTGTGAAAAAAAAGTGTGCCTTTAAGGAATTTGAAAGAATGAAATATCTTGTGTTTCCAAGATCCAACAGACACCACATCTGTGGCAGGAAATGCTGTAAGTGCAGCTTTAGGGAATAAGGTGTTTCAGACTGCAATGAAATTCACAATGCAGTTGCCTTTACCTGTAATAATTAAAGGAAAAATAGCCTCCCAATACATGTTTGTATTAGTCTAGATTTCTAAAAAAAACCAGAACAAAAACCAAAAAGGTAAAAAACATACTACTGCATTAAAATTCCACATCTATTTTCATCCAAATTAAAGAGCCAAATGCACTCTCTGGCTTAGCATGTGTAAGGGATAGGCCGTCTTATGTACTCTAAAAGCTCTCCAAATCTTCTCAGGTTAAGATTCAGGATTTCAGTCTGCACTTCTATTCTTATCAGGATAAAGTAGAAAGAAGAGCACAATCCTTTTCATAGAGTGTCATTTGAAAAGGAAAAGAAGAAAGAAGGGAGGACAAAACCCCCAGTATTTTTAGAAGGTAGTAGTTATAAATCCAAACAAACCCTAACTACAATACAATCCTTGGACTCTCCTAGTCTCAATTTATATAGTATATATACTGTACTTATACACATGACCTTTCAAACAGCACCCAAAAGACTTCTCTGAGTATCAAAGCTTTCTCGATAACATCGTATAAATGGCAAATTTCGTGTGTAAAAGCAATCAGCCCTTTTGAAGCTGTGTGTACAATAGTGTGTGGGGAGCTCGAGGAAGTGTTGTTAGGAAATGCCAGCTCCAGCTGCTGACTACTGAGCTGTCAGTTCACTGTGCTTCTGCAGCAGAGATGCACTGGATTGGAAGAGGCTCCATTATAAATTACCCAGCAGGGCATCACAGGAACATCAGTAACCTGTGTCTTTCCAAAACACGAGTGGTCAGCCTGGAATGTGCTTCTAGAGCACACTGAGGGGCAGGGACAACTGCCTGGCAGCTCCATTTCTTTCAGCTGTCCAGGAGGACAGCATATCCCTGCAGGGCAAGCTCAGGTTGCCCTGGGATATGGCATCCTGAGCTGTCAGGGGGATCATTGAATAACTTTTCATACTCTCCTCGAGTGCTTTCGCCAACTCAGTTGCTGCTCTGAGTACTTCGGAGGAGTAGAATGAATGTCCCCCCAGCCTGAGCCACAGGGCAGTTTTCTGATTTGAGCCAGGCTTTTAACTGGACCTTCTCTTCTAGCTGAAAGTAATAGAAATTCCAAGCAGTATTCCACATTGAAAAATAGTGTGAAACAAAATGAAACAAAAGGAACTCCAAAAAACTTCTGTGAAAGTAAGTTTCATAATTTCTGGATTTTTTTTCTTTTACAAGGCACTGGTAAAAAAAAAAGTCATCTTAATTATTGCCCAACTGTTTAAAATTTGCATCACCTCCTGAAAAAAAACTCATGACATGCTTAGTTCCGTTTGGCACAATGGAAGTGCAGAAGAAAAGAGACCTCATTAAATGCACCCCTTGGTTTAGGCAGATGGGAGTGTGCTCAATAGCATTTTAGTCCTGATCTCACTTGTTCCTGCAGAACAGATGCAATATGTAATTTACCATAGATGATGACATTTGAGACAATTCAAAAATCACTGATAAGATGAAATTATATCAAGCTAGATACAGCCATCTGCTAGGATTTCAAGGATTCCCCCTATAGTCACTTTTCTCACTATTTGAGCTTCAGGATACAGAGAATTTCCTACATATATGTTTGAGAGAGTGGAATGTAAAACTGCATTTCTCAGAGATCTGCAAATGTGTTTTGTTACATTGTTGGAAGAAACCTGTTCCCATTCTACAAGTCTAGACACTCAGAGAGACATGAAAATGTCTCCTGTGGTTGGGGAGATCTATCATATTATTTATAACTCAGAACAGTGTGAGAAAATCCTCCAGGAACTTTTCCGGTGTGAGTCTATCTATTCTGAATAAGGCCATCTGCAAACAAGATTAGAAAAAAAAAAAAAAATTATTAGAAACACCCACAGTCCAGCTTTGACTAAGGATGCCAAGCATCCTTCAAGTCTCCAACGTCCAAAACGGTTTTTGAGCCAGTCCACCTCTCTTTCTGTCTTTAGTTCTTTGATTTGATCCTTCATTTTCTGTATCACCACATCGCTCTGGCAATGAGATGACAGGTTACAACACACAGCCCTTCAAATTCCGCACAGCCATGTTCATGGGCCAATAAAAGAAAGTGTCACTGTCTGGGGTGTCATCTGTCTGCTCAGGAGCTGTCACCAACAGCCTGAGGTTGGGCTTGGCATATTTTCCTGGTACCCACTTGGGTCGTGAGGTGTGGAAACACAGGCATACTACGCAGTACCAAATAACATTATTCAGAACTTGATAGAATGTTTTACACATGAAAGTCCAAGAGGTGATGGATTCTATGCACAGTATATTGTATTCTCCTTTTGGGGGTATTGCAGACTTCACTCAGAGAGGCAGCTCTGAGCACGAAGGGGCTCCTGCCTGAATCACCAAACTGGTCAGAATTGGCTCATGACACAAAGTTTTCAAATACAGATGTTCAACAGGAGCCAAATAAACATTTAAGCAGAGAAAACATGGATCTGCTGACTGAAAAATCTGCAAACAATTTTTTTTGCTCACTACATCCTCCTTTGCACTCAGCAGCCTCCAGCAAAGAGGATTTTCACCAGATTGCCAGGACTGCAGCAAGACCTATGTAGTTCATTATTTCACCAATGCAACTTGCAATACAGAAATAAAAAAATATACTTAAAAATCATATATTATCATATAAAAATCATATATTATCAGTACTAAATGTCTATGCCTAGTTTTCTGTATTTACACAGCAAAGCAATTGAAAAATTAAACCTCTCAAAATAAGATCATAGCTGCAAAATGCTTTTCATGAGAGTTTTGTTTTTTCACCTTATGAAAAGGTACAGGATTATTACACATTTTCTAGTGAATTTTTGTTGAAAAAGGTATCTGACTCTGGGAGCCAGCAGATAGAAAAGAAGAACAAGATGCAATGGCTGGAAAGTTGAGCTAGGAACAGTCAGCTACACTAAGGATTTTTATTTGGTAATGGAATTACCAACTTCAATTACTCACCAATGGGCGTAGAGAATTCCCAATGAATTGCAATCTTTTAAACTGAGAATTTACATTTCTTTAAAACCCTTTGGTGTGTCCAGGGAGTTTAATGTGTAACTGGATGAAAAAACCCTAGCTTTCCATTGTAGGCTTAGCAATAGGTCATCAGAAACTTATGCTATCTGGTAAAAGCAGCTATAAAATTTCAAGCTGCAATTATGAAATTATTTAGGTGATCTGCTTGAAGTTATTATATTTATTATATTTATAGTTATAATTATACTGTCAATAGAGATGAAGGCTGAAATGCATAATTTTATCCCTCTGCTAAATTTATTAGGTAACCTCAGTGAAAGCAGAGCTACTGAGCACTGCTCCTCTGCACACACTGTCACATTGGGGATGGAACAAAAATGACACCAAGAGCTGCTGGCAGAAGCACTCCAGTCCATTTGTTCCTTCAGGAATGAAACAAATGATGTTTTTAAAACACAGCTTTAACTTCAGCATAGCTAATGAATATTTACATTGCTCAATTTGAATTTCAGTTCAGCACATATTAAAACCACTACATTCACAGACTGAAAATCCAAAGTACTCATTATATAAAACATCCATAGCAGCATCTCAATCCTGACTTTCATTACAGAGAGCAAACAAATACTAAATGACACTAATTCCTTTATATGAGGTCTCAGTTTCAGACCTGAAAACAATTAAAATCTTAAAACCCTATCAGTTTTGCCCAACATAGTTTTCGATGTGACTGACATCATTAAACATGATCTGGCCTCAAAGTCAAGCAGTCTGAAATATAAAGAAGCTAAAATGTTATTAATTTTCACATGGAAGCAATTTGAATGGCAATCTCTATATAGACTCAGTGGTCTTTGGTGCTGATAAATTGTACTAAATAGATGCCATAACACTGGAGCCTTCAAGACCTTCAAATGCTTCATAAAATGACCAGAAAAACAAGAAAGCACAATCTTCTCTCACAGCTGCAGTCCTACACCATCATTTATTATTCTAATACTGCATGAATGCAGAAAACATCAGCCTAACTCTGGCATGGGTTTGAACCACTGTTGCAGAGACTTCCTTGTAGACACACATAACTCAAACAAACAACCCACTCCTTGATTAATCTTGGCACACAGGGAAGTTCCCAATTTCACAGTATTTTCAGTGCACCTCAGTGCTTTTACAAGTCTACAGTGAAAAATGTCTTAGCATCATGCACAATACTGCAGGGTTTTCATACCTTTCTTTCATACTGAAAGAATATTCAATACTAGTACTGTTTTAATACTTTCAGAATGAGTTCCCTAAAAACTTATAAATGAGCACTTGAAGAATCCATGTACTCATCTGCCCCTTTAATTACATCTCCAAGCTAAAAAGGCTGCCTGTGTATACATACATTTTGCAATACAGATATATAAATGTTTAAATAGTTACTGAAATTCAAAAATGCTTGCAACTATTTCAGTCCATAGCTTTAGAGACAAACAGTTAGGAGCAGCAACTTCACACTTTTTAGAAACATTCTGGATAGTAAACAGGCTCTTTCACATACAGTTTGTGCATGTGACTTGTACTTCAGTCTTCACTGAGTAGCAGAAACAGTTTAAAATGTCAGATTCTAATGAAAAATTAAAATACACCTTCTTGCATACTGAGTTCTTGGCAGATGCCACAAGATTAAGTGGACCAGGATAGCAGTTAAATTTCAAAAATTGCAACACTTGCCTTAGTGTTTTTTCTAAACATCTCCTGTCCTGCCTAAGAGTAAGGGAAAACATTAAAGGCTATGTCATAATATTAGCAAGCTCAGCAGCAATGCTTGTGACAAAACTGCCAGATTCAAACATCTCTAGAAGTGGATAATGGATTTAAGTCAGGGCTTCTCTCATCCAGTTTTAAAATCTAAATTACTAAGGCAGTATGCTGAAAGTTGCATACATGTGATAATTCTTTAATTTAAAAGTACTGTATTGACCAGAAGTGTAAATGACTCGTTAGAAGAAGGTTCTCAGTATCAGCAGTACTGTCTAGCCTTAAAGTAAGTTGTTATATGATGTTTAAGTTACAGTTGAAATAACTGTAACTCATGTAGTACAAAGCATTTTCTAAAACCTCTATTTTGTTATGCATTGGGAGTCTAATACTGAGTATATATATCCACATCTACTTCATTCTTTGCACCTTAGCTTTACCTCTGGGATTGCTACATGTAAAATTAGCCAGCAATTTCCAAATCAATAGAGAGGAAAAAGGAAGGTGGACCACAGTCTGATTTTGCAACATTCTTTCCATTCCTCTAAGAATTGCACGGCACATAGCATTGCATGGATGAGACATTCCCTTCTCTCTTTTCTTCAGACCTTTTTTGCAGGCTTCTCTCTCAGCTGGGTTTGATCAGACTTCAAGGTAGCAATGCATTTCATACTGGCAAAAGGTCTGGCTTTCAGATTCTTTCCTAAAGCTTTCATGCATTGTTTTTTCCTTTTGGAGGTTGTTGCTCCTGGTCAAAATACATTTTTTAAACTTTTTTTTTTTCTTTTTGAATAAATTTTACATCCTGTACCTACACAGACATCTATGCAATTCCACTCCCCTCACGGCTGCTTAGCCCAAGGCAACACATAAGCCTGAACAAAAAGTACAGCTGCCTAAGGTACCAAGCCACAGGCAGAGCTAGAGCAAACAGCCTTTGCCCCCAGTTTTGGAGGAGAGTACAAGAGAAAAGACAAGGCAAAAGAATTGCTGAGTATAGAATAAACTTTCCCAAAGCAGCAATTTCCTTCCCACCAGACCCAAGGTGAACAGCATGGAAGAGGAGTCAAGTTTAAGGCTCCACAGGACAGGAAAGCCAAGCCAGCTCAGCTGCAGCTTCTTGGCCCTTCAGGAACAATAGAGCAAAGGCCCCAGAGCAGCTCAGTCTCCTCATGCACTGAAAATCACTGGTTAATGCATGTAAGCAGTAGAGAAAACATGCTGTAAGCACTAAAATCTGTTAATTTGATCCTGAATACCTGCTGGGAACTGGCCTGACAAAGGACACGGCACTTGAGCATAATCACTTTTCACAGAAATAATGGCTGGCTTCCAGACCTCACATCCACAGCACAGCTGCTTCTCAGCTCACTTGCTTTTCCACAGATGTTTCCACAAAGGCATGCTGAAATTCAAATGAAGCAGCAGTGACCTTTCTTCCTGTTGCTTTTGACACCATTACCTGTCAGTTAATCTGCTTTCATGTTTAGTCTTCCAACACACCCCTTCCCAATACCACACACTATAAACTGTGGTAACTGCACCAACTGCTGAATACATGATTGGTATTTTGGTCTCATTTCTGTCCTGAGGGTTTTAGTGTCATAATTAAGTTCAGCACAAGGTGATGGGAAAATAGTTTCCATGCAAGTAATCATGTTTTTCCTGACTGAAAAGAGCTACAGGCACTCTAAATTAATTTCCTCACATCTCTTATTCAAATCGGTGACATCTGAGTTATTGCCCTGTACAGTAGTGTTATGCTGTCTGGATAAGATTTTTTGTTTCTTCTTTTCCAGAAAGGTAGTGTTATGTGTTTCTGCTGTCCGTGTTTAGTAACACATTGCAAAAGCCTCAAAGTAACTTGAAATACGTTAACTTAAAGCTAAGTTGGAATTTCCCTGTAATGAACTCAAGACTTTCAACAGCAATGGGAATCTTCAAATTATTATCAAATCATTATAGTCATTGAAGAAATGAACTATTGACCCAAGTGATTCTGAGTACAAAAGATCACTTGTAGCAAACTGTGGCTCTCCTGTGCTTTTGGAGGAGTTTCTGGATCAATTGGATCATGCAAGGCTGAGAGGTCTCACTGCTGGGAGTTTTTTTGACATGGCCTCCAGCTATTGCATTCCATGGGTTGCACGAAGCCCTGCAGCTTTGATAGCTCTATTTGTAATACATCACAATGTTATTGCTGCATTTTTGACTCCCCCTGGAGCCTGACTCTATGTTTAGGACAAGATAACTGCCAGAGAAATTCTCTTCCCTGAATAGTTGTCTAACACTTAAATGAATGAATTGCAGACAGAATTTCACAAACACAGCATTTTTCAGTATTACCAAGCACCAAAACTTTGTTATACTTTTGTGCTGGTGATGTTCTTCCATCTTTGAGGAATAAGGACAGTTACTCCTCTCAAAAGCACTGCTTCTCAACATGATGTAGGACATTTTAATTCTCTGGAACATATCAGTACAAGTTAGAACACAGCATTTCAACAAAGCACGTTTGTATTTAACAATCAGCAGAGAAATCACGCCAGGCACCTCCCCTACCCATTTATCAAAGCAGGCACAATTCCTGTTTCATGATAGATGAAGCGATAAATATTGAATAAAAAAATCCATCTATATCCAGTACATTTTAATAAATAAAATGCACCAAAATATCATGGCAGGTATGTGGTGTTCTGACAACCCTTTCATTGTAATTTTTCACTGCTTATTTCCTCAGCTGAGATGCAAAGAGTGCCTTGGAATCAAAACCCGCAGAAATAATTTGGTCAGCCAGAATACTAAGACTTCCTTTCATTTAATGACATGTGGCAGAAAAGCACATGCTGGACATGACAGACACTTGAAGGCTCACCTCATTGCTTGAGCAGGGAGGAAAAGATCCATGTTAAGCCTGGCTTGATTCTTGCCTTAAAAGGCAGTGAGCCCAAGGGGGTTCAGCTTAGGCTCACAGAAAACAAATCCTCCAAAGGATGGACTGAGCTAGGTACCATTTTCACAAAGCTGCAGCTCTCTGGAAGACAGCTGTAATACGCGTTGGGCTCAGCAAGAAAACTGTGTGTGTCCATCACAGCCTGTCCACTGTGAACTGGAGGGCTGGCAGGTCACAGTTACACTGAGCCTTTTCAGCCTCCAGCTATTGTTTCAGATTTTCCTGTCTATTTGTGAGTGTTTGGCCAACCATTCCACATTTTAAAGGGGATGAGGGTTAACTGCCAGTAAGAGTAGAAAGACTGTGCAGCTACAGAAGGCACCAATGCATCTATTAGCAGCCTAAGGAAGTTATAAATTATGTCTGATCTAATTTTACATATCACCGCTACATTAATTTATGAACAGACTCATGGCTATCCCTGGGCAAGGAGGAAAGGTACATTTTCACTTGTGATTTGGTCTCACTAAAGAGCTTTTGAGGTGCCTGTGGGTGCCAAAAAAACAGCTACCATTGCGGGGAAAAAATGAAATTATTCCTTCAGAAACTGATGACCTAGTTATCAGTTATATCCTAACCTGTAAACAGTTATTAATTTGTTTTATCCTGCACTCAAGGGCCTTATTTTGTTAGGCCTTAACTAAAAGCCTGTCACAGCTTCTGGGGAGCTTTTTGGTGACACCAAAGGGCCTTGGATTTATCCTTCTGTGAAAAAGTTTAAACTTACTAAAACAACACTTGCGGTGTTCCCAGGGGCTCCCAGGAGATAAAAATCTATGTTGCAGAAGTCCTCATATGAAACGATTTCCTATGGGAATGGTGGAAAATAACACATTTTCAATGAAAGTGATGTTCCTGCTGCCTCTACTAATTTTGGCCAGAGATAATCTAAAAGGTGAGGAAGAGGTGAAAGAACCAGATTTTCTTTTGACAGGGAAGTCAGATAAACAGTGTTTTACTTCATCAGATGTGAATGAAAAGGACTTATCTATAGAGAAAATGGCATAAATATCATAAAGGAAGTAAAGAACACGGGATTTTCCCTTACCTTAAAATTAGTTTGTATAACATTCTTATCAGAATTGTTTCCTATAAGCATAAAAAATGAAGAGCAGGAACAAAGTTAGCACTATCCCCATATAAAAGTCAAAAAGTCTTAAAAATCTGGGTATGAATAGAGTATTGAAATGAAATGCTCTCTTTCTAGATGTATTGTCAACTGCATTCCCTGATTAAACAAATAGTTCTTCCTCCCTTAACCAGCAAACTGCTACTCAGAAAAATCACACTGCTAAGGGAGGTAAGGACATTTACTCGGTGTTTTCCTGGGGCAGTGTTGTGTTTCCAAGGGTAGCACTCCATGTAAAAGAGGCTGTTGCTGCTGCCTGTCTATGCAATTCCTAAAACTAAAGCTCCTGTCTGTGCAGGGGTCAGAGATAACAGAGATGAGCTGAGTGTTGCCATAGGAGCAGGTTGGGCTCTCCTGTCTGACAAAATGCTCACATGCATCTGTGTAATTCACAGCAGAGGTGAGCATGTGTGAGGTTCCTCACTGATAATTGGAGTGCAAGGCCCACTAATTACAAGGAACCCGGTGGCACATGCAGAGTAACAGAAACACAGCATGGAGATAATGACTTCCTCCATTCAGCTGTGAAACATTTAATCCACTATTTAGATTCAGACTTAGGGAAGGAACTAGACTTCATTTTAAGATATGATGGATATTCCATAGAGGAAGTTTCCAAATCAGTGTAAGGCTGACAAATTCACCTTTGGGTAGTTTCATCATGTCTAGCACATTCTCATTAAATTCTTAACTACAAGGAAGGGGTTTTTTTGGTTGTTTTTTGGGTTGTTTTTGTTTTTTGGTTTTTGGTTTTTTTTAATTATGAAATAAAAAGAAAAAAATAAATTGGAAAACTCGTTTCTCCTGCTTTGGTTTTTGATCTTTGGGCAGGCACATTCAGAATCCAACCACCCTTCCTATGTTGATGAGAAAATACTATTTGCCAGTATTTTTCTTGCTGTTAATAATAAAGATATTAATTTTTTTTGTGGCTCAAAACAATTCTATGTTTTCTCACAGCCATGATTTTCTTTGGCTATGCCATGCCTATGTCAACTTCACTGAAAGCATTAAAGAATCAGCTTTTGTTTTATAGAATAGGATTAATTGTTTTCCTCTGTAGACCCTTCAGTGATGAGTTCAGATGAGTGGGATTTCACATTCTTCAATGGGACCTCCCTTTGAGAAGGCGCTCGTTTCCCATCCCACTGGAAGGATTATGCCTGATGCACAAATACTGACACCTTTCAATCTCAGCAAACTATAACAAAATCCCTTGCTCATGAAAGGGTATTGTGCAATATTGGACTTTGCTACAGTTCCATGAATAAAGGGTGAAGAACTTGGACCATTTTCATATAAACTGCTTTTGAGAAGAAAACAGTGGAAATTAATTTACTGGAAGCTCTAAAATCAACAGAGTCTTCTTTGCCATTCCTTTCCTGATGCTGCATTAAATTAATAAGCAGTGAAGGTCCAACTGAAGCAAATTTTATACCTAAATCATAAAATGATGAAAACTTATCAGACAGTTCTTCTGGGTGTCATGCATCAATGTCACACAAACAGTACACTCATAAAAATAACTAAAATACAGTGCAAAAAACATGCACATCATTTGGGGTTCTACCTCAGGCAATTAGAACATGAAGACCAAGGTGTGTGGGGGGGGTCACGTTTATCCATTGCACCAGGAGGAACTTATCCTTTCAGCTGTGTGTAAAAAGGCTTTAAAAGGAAGGAATGGCTTTAGAGACACTGATTTATTCATCTTGACCAAGGCATATCTACATTATTGGCTTGTGCTGGTTTAACAGTGAGAGTCTGAAGTTGCTATTTAAGCATAAATAAAATGATGATGATACAGCTTCCTTCTTCTGCTGGTGGGCTATTTATCTTAATGGGAGTGAGCCTGGCTTTATTGCTATGCACTCATTTTGATTTTGAGCAGCAAAATCAATCAATACACATATGAAGTGTATTTATGCAGCCTATGGCTTACTTTTAGGGAGAAAATAATTAATAAAATGTGGGCATCTTTCAGCTGATTGTAAGAAGAATTCCTTAATATACAATGCTCATAAATAAGAAACTGAACCAAAGAAAATGCTTCTTACTCTTGAAATTTTTAAGTCTACCTGCTCCAAATCAAGCACATGTAGGCTCCAAAATTCACTCTGTATTAATCCCTTGTGGCTTTATAATGTAATTTTTCCACTTGCAAGTGACTGGTACCACCTTTATTTCAAGCTAACAGAAGCAAAGATGTCAAGGTCATGCTTTTCCAGTTTGCTGAAGAAATCTAATACTGTGACTATCTAGGCCAGCTGCCAGTGGAACTGGACTTTTAAATATCTTATAAAAGCATCACTGCATATCTAGTTTAATCCTGCCTTGCAATTTAAAAGTCTAATGCAGGCAACTACATGAAAGAATTTCTCATTCAATCAGCCTCACCTTGTTCATATACAGAAAAGCATCACATTTCTTTAAAGCGATAGGGGAAATAAGGCCAAATGATAAAGGGCTTTTTTTCCTTCTGAAAGGGGAAAAAAGAGCAATAAGCAAGACAGAAAGAGTCTCCTGGGAAGGAGTCTCTCTGTCCAAAGAATGAGACCTGACCTGCAAGTGGCAAGTGGGAATTTATACCTTGCTTGTGTCTGAAGATGATACAGGATGATACAGAGGAAAGAACCAAAGGACAATCAAAATAGAAAAATCTATTTAGAATTTTATTGTTATAAACACTACCAGCCATGGCACTATGCCTGTCAATAGATTGAGCCTGATGTACCTGCTGGCTACCAAAGCAATTTCAGGGCTTTCCATGGCTCAGCTGAAGAGCTTTACAAAACTGCAGCAAAATAAGACGATTGAGAACAAGAATACCCTCATGTCGTCCATTACCATCTTCTTTCAGCTTGATTGCTCTCACAGCTTATATTAATCACATTGCCTACAGTCATTGTGAAATGAACAATTAGGCTATGAAAATACACAGCCAAGCGAAAGCTTAGCTCAATTAGTCTTTAGTTCTCTCAGACACACTACTACTTAGGGTCATGAATTAATTGTCTGTTGCTTTCCTCTCAGGAGGTCACCTCTGATAAAGAATTTCATGATTCTAAAATATGTATCCAAGAGATAGTAAGAGTCTTTGTGTCCCCATATAGCTTAGAGGAAATAAAGAAACATCTGTTTGGACTATCTAAATCCAATTGCCACTGGAAAAATACAGATGCTAAAACAGAAGATCTACATCTTTGACAATTTCAGCGAAGTAATCCAAATTATTTGCTATGGCATTGAAAACACTTCCAATGATTTTCCTATAAGCAATAGGTACTGAAAGAGTAGCACCTGCTGTGTCACAGCACAGATACGTCTGTATGTTAAGTACAAAAGACCAACTAAAGTGGTGTGGGATATTGCCATTGTAGACTGAGCATTTAATAGGTTAAAAAACTTTTTATATGTTGCTTAAAGAACATTGTGGTTTGCATTAAGTGGAAGGTGATGCATGGAGCATGGTGCCATGTAAACACAGGCAGAAAGCAGAGACAGATGAATAAAAGATGATACAGAGAAATATCAGTGGCAGGGGAGGGGACAAGAAATACAGGCTGACAGTGACAAGACATGCAGGCATTCTCCAGCTGAGAAATAGCTAGAGAAATTTTTCCAAGGTCTGAATTTGAGAAACAGGGGGAATGTAGTGACAGCATGCAAGTACAACAAATAAGGATAAGGAATCAGGACTGTAGCAATTGCAGATCACTAAAATGACAAATGAAATGTTCCTTCAGAAAGTGTCACTCCAGATCAGATTTGATCCATCCTGACAGTGCTGTATGGAGCCAATCCAGTCTGTTTTCAGCTAGGAGCATTCTATTTTTTATGTAGAACTCTCTATCTGTGCAGTATCCAGAGAGTGGCCAGCACTACAGACCACTGAAAAAGGATACAAATTAACATTAACCCACTTTCTCAGTGAGCTGACTCTCAAACTTATTTAAGCTTAACAAGGTTACCTAACACAATCACCAGATGATGGAACAGAGCAACCACAGTTTTCTAGAACCATACCTATACAGCAGCTGAATGTCATTTCTGAACTCCCAGTCAACACACAGACTGCTCTGCAAAACTGCATGGTACAGCTTTGAAATATAAATGGTGCAGGTATAGAAGTAATGTAGAAGCTTGCAGGGTCAGTGATATTTTAAAGAACTCAGTTAAACTAATGAATGTTCCTGCAGAGAGAACAGAGTTCACAAACACAAGACACTTCTGGGTGTTCCCAGAGAACCTCTCTAGGAATGAGATTTTGCTATTGACCATGGCCCTTCTCAAATGCATATTTTGAACAGATTTCACTCTAAATTAACACTGACGATCCCAGAGAAGGAAAAATCAAACTAATAAAGTTCAAGCTTAATCAAACAATATTAAAAGAATTGAAGATCAATTCAGTAGGGAGAACTCAGCACTAATGGTAGTCAGCAGAATACACACACATTTGTATTAGGGGCTGAAGTTGATATGTTTCCTACAATTAGCAGTATTTGTTTGCATAAAGCAATGATATTATTATCCAAAATAGGCTGCAGCACATTTCCTCATAAAGCTTCTTATATGATATCAAAAACTGAAAGCTAAGAAGTATTAGTTTTTATGGAGCGAGTACCACTCCTACATTTAAAGATCCGCAATAAAGGACACATTTCCTTGATTTAGAAAGCATTGGCAACATTAAACTTTATTTGTTGCCTCTGTGCTATGAATTTGGGGAATAGTCTGTGACTGAACTCCACACTCATCACTGTCCCACAGTGTAAAACCTCTGCCAGCAGAAGACTTTGAAAACACTGCTTCCCAACCACCTTTTTAGTACAATCAAAAATGTATAATTGCGACATGGAAAGAAATAAGAGAATGCTGCTGGTCAAAGCAGCAAGGTCAAAGCTCTTAGGCATTAATTGATGCCAGGAATTGCATTCCTCCCAGTTACACTTGTCTCCACCTTAGGATCAGTCCTGAAACCCAGGATAGTACTGGGATCTCCATTTATAATAATGCCATCAACATGCATGGGATTTTCCAAGAATATACATTTCCTGAAGGTTTCCCTCTAAACAGAACTTAAAGAAAATAGTAGTCCTCTTCATTGTCAAGACAGGTCTTTGAGCTGAAAATTCTCCAATTCAAGCCACATTTGCCTTCCCAAAGCATTCCCCACATGCTTTGAGAGTTCTGATGGAGAAATCCTAATCGATAAAGGATGCATACCCCTTATCTGTTCACCAAATGAAATGTCATCCAAGTAGTAATTGGAAATTCTTCAATCTCAGACTTTTCTATTAATTACAAATTAAGGGCATCTTCACTTTCTCACAGTTGCAATTTCTCTACCACTTCAGTGACAGTAAAGAAAGAGTTTCAATATGTGGATATTTTGCTGTAGTGGTTGAACACTATTTAGCTATAGGTGACTTGACTAGTCAAATGGAACCTTAATTTTCTGGCTTCAGATGTACATACCACCAAGCGACTCCCAGATATCTACTTTTCATTTTCCATGAATCTCAAGTTAAATCCTTGACTCTTCACCATATTTGCAGGCTATTTTTATCCCCAAGCAAAGACAGAACCTAAATAAAACAAGCCACAACGCTTATTAAATTGTGTTTTGCTTATCAAGACTCTACAGTCATGCCAAAGTCTCACAGATATTCCAATCATACCAAAACTAGGAATATTTTTAATTGAAATCAGTCTCCTAAAAGAGGTTATACTCAGAGCTTGAAAAGCTTATCTGGAAACATAGGTGGCATCAGCGGTGCATACTGTCTCCTAAGCTATTTCATTTATTTATCAGGAGCCAAGTAATTTGATTTTAGTAATATAAATTTCACACTGCGTAAGACAAGCAGTTTCAGAATTAAAACTCGTTTAGAGGAATTCAAGGATTATAGGAAACTTGCACATGGAAGCTTATAAAGGATCAGAATTTCACTCTGGGATCAGCACTGCTTCTCCCACACATTTACTGTACTTCAGAGTAGCTGTGTGTCAAATCATAATCTCAATCCAATCTGGAAACATCATCACCTGAACATTTATATTTTTACACAGAAACTTCAGAACTGTGGAAAAAAAAAAACAACAAACAAGTGAGATTTTGATGGAATCTGAATTAGAAATTAATTCAGAGCATATGATTTTCTGTACCTTCCCACAATTTTTTCAAGGACAATGAGCTTCCTTGTAGGATTAACAGGATCTGCCCCTAGAAATAGTTTTTTCTGCAGAGAGTGTACAGTTTTGGCTGCTGCTTAATATGAGTTCAGTGCTAATGCACAGATCTCACAGAGAATATTCTTAATATTATTTAAATTATTACGGTTGTGGACATGAAAAATTCTAAAAGCTCCCCTGAAGACACTTTATAAAGCATTTTGTTTACTGGAACAGAGCAGTACACTATAAAAATATTCCTTTAGTATGTTGTGGGGTAGGTTTGAAAGCATATTTCATATCTGTAATCAGATGAGATCACATGTATTAAGTGTCAATCAAACATGTTTCTTCCCCCAAAAGCCTTTAATCTGCCCTGCTTTTCAGATACAAACCCCCTAACTTAAATTAAGATTGTAAAAGATTTAAGACCAATGAAACTGGTAATCTGACAAAATGGTTCTGTGAAAGTTTATTTTAAAAATACTGTTATTTTTGGTGGTAGGAATTATTTATGTGATTAATTATTTTTTTCTCTAAATACATCATTACACAGCTTTCCTGTTTTGTGGAGATCAGTAAAAACTAACTGAGGAAGACAAAAAAATCAGTTGTCAATTTTTCTATTTTTTCCTGACTTTAATGTTTTTGATGCCTGTATTCAAACTGAGTACTTCATCACAGACAAAAACACAGCAGAATGTGAGGCTGTGTCAGCTCATGCATCGTTTGCAGCTCTAGGCTCTGGGTTGTTTTCATAGTAAGACCCCTTTTTAGCCAGCAAAGGAAGTGAGCAGAGCTCATGCATGTGACAGAAATAAAATCACCTTCAAAATCCCAAGCTGTGTGTTATGAAATGCAAAATGAGTTACGCTGCATTGTGACAGAGCAGAGACACAGAAAAAACCTCAGTGTTTGCTGTTTTGTGACCTCTCATTCCTTACTTATTGGGTTCCACTCATCTCTATCACAGGCAGAAGAGATGTTAGAAGTCTGGGATAACTCTCTGATGGAAAATGCAGTTCTCTTATCTGTCCACCTTGAAGCACAGCACATATGTATTGTATTGTGGAGTCTCACACAGGTGCCTGTTCCAGGTGCTATCCTGCCTGTGTGCCTGCAGAGAAGTCAGAGGAGCTCTGGAGGGTCCCTTAGTGGCAATGCTGACAGCATCAGGCCAAGGCTTGTCCTCTTAAAGCAAATGACATGGCCACAGCCCACAGATCCAACCTGCCTGGTCTCCACTAAACCTGAGCAGTCTACAATACATGGATGTTTAAGTTTAACTATCTCAGTTATAACAGAATCCCATTTATATTCCCTTTATAAGGTGTTTTGTCCCTTTATATAGCTGTCATCAAGCAGTCAAGACTGAAGCCATTTTTTTTGTATGCTATTGAACAGATTATCAACTATGGCAATGACACTTGGGTAAGTAAGAGAGGGAAGGTAGAAAATCAGCAAAAAAACAACAATAAAGGAGGAGCAGACCCAGTTAGTACAGCTCACTCAGTCCTTAAAAATCTCCTCCAGCACATTTGCTCTAGGGACTCTGAGGGAGAAAATACTATTGCTGATTTAATAGATAGAATACATCTACAGAGTGGCAGGCACTGTGCAGTTCAAGTCATGGGGGACTAGCATGAAATGGATGCTGCAGAAGAAGCCACCAGAACAGAGGAATTGGTCTGAATTAGTTGCTAACAGATTTTTTTCAAATCGTCTGTGAACTTAGAAACATATATACATATCTCTCTACTCTAGGAGAAAAGTAAGTGAAGCAATGCAGGCTGCTGTGGGCATTAATAACAAGATTCCCTCACAATTATGACTACAGAAAGCCAGGTGGTCTGACAATTTCTCCCAGAAATAGTTGTAATAATGAACACCCCAAAAAATCATTCAGCAGGGTTAATGCTGGTTTATCATAAACATGCACTGTCATTTCAAGAAACCAATTCGAGGTGTGACATTACATCTTTCAAAGGAGGGAGAGTGCCAAGTAACTGTTTAAGAAAACTTATTTCTATGTCATCAGGTTTGTATTGTTGTTGTATTACTGTAGGCAAACAACATAAAATTACTGGCTATTTTACTGCAATTGTTGCACCTTCCCTTTCACATTTACCAAAATAAAACCAAAAGCCTCCTTCTGTTGCCAGTTCATAGAAGTATGATTTTATGAGTACAGTGTCAGCTCAGAGCAAAACGATCCAGTTGGAGTGAAATCACTACATTGCCATGAAAATCTTACTAGATAACCATAAAAGTAAAAATGGCCTCACATAAAGCCAAAAGTGTTTAATTTACTAAGGATTTTTTTGTTATTTAAATGGGAAAAGACCAATTGGATCAGATGAGACTATGTCAGACACACATTGGTCAGCTCCTGAAGGATGCTTTTGTATCAAGAGCATGAGGGCAATCTGTAGCAGGGAGATGAGCGTTTTCTTCAGGTGAAACAAAATTAAAGATGAAGACAGACAGGAAGTGTTGTTTTCTTTTAAGCTTGTAGGTCTCCTGGCTTCTCTCTGCTGCTGCCCATTCCCAGACTAAGTGTACTGGTTTTGTGCTCTCCCTGTGTCCAGATGGGCTCCCATCCCACACATCCTGCCTGCCACACAGTTGCAGAAGGCACAATTACCATCACTGCCACTCAGCTGCCCTTCTGTTCCAGTATCCTGCCCTGGCTGGCAGGACCAGCACCCACAGGGACCTTCAAAGAACCTCAGCAGCCCCCCAGGAAAGGATACACCCTCAGGGACCTTGGAAAATTCTGACAAGCCTCTACTGAATATGTGGAAGATGTTTTCCATCCTCGGCATGTGGCCAGGTGCAGGCTCAGCCACGATAGTAAATGAGCCTCCTGCCAAATTTTTAGTCTCTGTTTCAAAACACTGGGGATTCTCAATTAAACTGTTGTAAGAAGCTATGCAGCACAACAACATATTTCACCCTATCTAATTTAAGCAATGTGGTTGAATCGTGTTTATTTTCATTAAGCTGGAAATTTAAGGAGAGGGATGAGTCTAACAGGAGTTGTCAGCCTGCACACACAAGTCTACAGTGCAACTAAAGCCATCATCCCATAAGAGGAATTATGAGGGATCTGCAAGTACCCAGAATTTCTACCAGATTTTTTGTCAGAAAACAGAGTGGGAATGTCAGTCACTCACAACCACCTACATATATATAGAAAGTTACAGAAAGGATTCACGTTTTGTCAAAGTGGATCCCTTGGTCTTAGCTCTAGCTCATTCAGCAAGGTACAATGTCCCAAATTAAGTGTATAATATGTCAGCAACAAATAATATCAAGAGGCTACTTTAAGTCTAAGTTATTATTTTATTATAGCTTAGAAAAGTTCCATTAATACAGACCTGGTTTTGTGATGAGTCCCTTTATTACATATATATATATATATATATATATATATATATATATATAAAATTTTTCTTTGTGAAGAGGTATAATGATGCGGGTTAAATAAGATTTTTCCTAAGGGGAAAAAAATTATGGCTCAAGTACTGTGTTTTCAAGACAAGTAGGACCAGAGGTTGTCTGTAAATTTGCAACTGTCTTCTGGTGCACAAGAAACAAATTTAAAAAAAATAAAGAGAAATAAACCTTTCTTTTACAATTCAATTTCTGAAATTCTGGGCTGTAAAATTATCCATTTTCAGTATTTCATTATTTTCCCTCTCAAATTTAAAACTTTTGAGTCAGTAACCTCTTCCCTCGTCCGCAGTGCTCCAACTTACACCTGCACAGTTGTGTTAATAAGAGTCAGAAGTGGATTTTGCAGGGAACCAGGCCCTTCATCCCCAGTGGCCTTAGGAACAGGCATTTTTGTTGGCAAATTATTCCCACCCTACCATGTCATTGGATGCTCTGAATTCCCACAGAGATCCAGGTGGAATCTCTGGGTTTGCAAGTGGCAGGTGACTTCATGGGACATCTGTTTGAGCTAATTAGTCTATTCTGGGTCTGTACGTGTTAAGTAAACCCACAGAGTCTTAAAGTCTACAATACTTTACTATGTAAAGGAGTCTACCAGTTCTGTAATTCCATTTTCTTCTTAAACTCTGCTTACTATCAGGCATCTGTCTGCCATCCTTTTCCTGTTCTCATTTTAATTCGTCTCTCAACAGCCAAAAACATTTCCCTCATATATTATGGAGTTCTTGGTTACAGTGTTTCTAAGGAAATTATAATTCCTGTTGATACACCTTGGCAATTTTTCTGTACCTCTCCCCAGAATGCATATTCCTTGCACTGGCTGGATGATGTTTTGAAAAAACCAAAGCAGCATGAGTTCCAAAAAAGCTACTAATTTTCGTAATTTACAGGACAAGTACCACTCATGAGTCTGTGAAAACAAACTTATGAAATGAAAGTGGACCAGATGCTGACTTCATCAGTTGATTCTTGAAGATTTTTTTCACCATTCTTTGGGTTTAACCCCATAAAAGTGCCAAGATCTCTCCTTTTAAGTCTAGAGCTGTGACTGGAAAAGCAGTGAATGCTTTTTTAGCTACAGCCCAGACTGCAGCTGGCTGGCAGCAGGACTTCACTTCCCCTCAGGAGTGACTCAGTAAGAACAAGATGGGCCCTTCCCTCTACAGTGTGTGTGTAGATTTTGGCTGACATTGCTATTGAGGACACAGTTTTCCAAACTAGGGAATCATAATTTGATTAACAAAAGCAAACCAGCCTCTGGGAGGCAATCACAGGCCACCTCCAACACGAACAGGTGACTTTAAAGACAAGTTTCCTGTCCCATGGTTCATTGTGCAGGAAAGTTCTTGCAATCAAGATTTAAACACAAATCTCCTGAGATGCTATTCAACGAAGTATTAAACTGAGTTACCGTAACATGTGGAAAACAGCTTTGTACAAATATTAAGCAGACTTTAGGTGTTCTGGATTAATTTTCTTTGGACAAATATCTTGACTGGTTTTGAGTTTCTATCAAAAGCTGATCATTCCAGAAATAAATTAATATACAGTTGATTATAAATAGTCTTTTTTTTTTCTTTTTCATAAGTCACTCTATGAAGCTAAAAATGTTTGTCTTGCCCTACCAGATCAAGTGGAATAGCAGAATCCACCTTATATATCCTAACACTTGCCAGCACAACCTGCACATTCCACTAACCTTGCTATCTTTAATTACACACAATATCTGGATTTCTACTTACTGCAGTAGTAAGGGTATCTCTAACTACTTCTGCTTACAGCATTTGTCACTGAGGGAAGCTATATTGAGCTCACAAGGACCATTTAGTGGCATTCACATATTTGCATGAAGGCTACTTGATGAGGCCCATTGGTCAGTGGGCGTCCTACCACACACATAAACCATGGTAGTTTGCTGACCATGTCCCTTGAAGTGCTTTGCCCATAAATTTCTACAGTTGCCCTGCACTTAGGTCAGCATAAACAAATAAAATCATGGGAGATTTTTATTTCTAAAGCAGTTTATGAAGGTATTGCTGTCAAATCCCTCCCACTGGGGAAGAAGAAAGAGACAGGTCATCTGGCAGATGCACAATGCCTTCAAGGAGTTGTTGTCACATTTTTATCTATTGCACATAAAACCTGAAGCAAAAGGCATTGCAGTCTGAACTGCTGGGTGATGTTAATTGAGGGTGCTCCAGATGCGAAAGTTTATCCAGCAGTGCTCTGTGCTAAAGCATCACAAAGCCCAAGTCCTTCAATTTCTGAAAAGCATGTCTGCCTTCCCTGACCTATAGCCCCACTCATGCATAAATGACCAGCACAGCAAGCCCAGCATTGACCAGAGGAGTGAAGAATAAACTTTGACTTGTACTGATTGAGCTAAGCCAAAGTTAATTAAATTTACAGTAGAAATTACTGTGATTAGTTAAAAAAAATGCCAACTGATATTCCCTCCATGGCTGACAGAAGCAGACCTGGAGTCTTCCTTTTTCCAAGGCTACACCACTATAACCTGACTACATATAGGAACTTGGTGTATTATCTATTCCTGTTTTGCTACACCACATCACAATTTTCCCTCTCTGCTGCTACTGACTGCGGTGAGTGGAACTTACATAGGAAGAGTGGGAAAAAGAAAAGTAGGTTTGCCTATTTTTATTTTCTAACAAAGAGAATGATCTTCAGCAGAAGTGCGAAGGTTTTAGGCTGTGTTTTCCCAAAAATCCAGAGCGTTTATTCTTTATAACCTTTTATACAGCCACACAAGTCCCACCACGGAAACAAGACATCTTTAGCTGCTGGTGCCTCACAGTGTGCCACAAGCTTCCAGTAACTGAGGTGGATGGGCATTTTTCTTTTCAAAAAGCAAATTACTAGTAATTTTTATGGCAAAGCTTTAAGAGCTGCAGTGGCACAGAAGAGTCCCTTTGCTGGTCACTGCAATGCCAATGCACTAGAACTCAATGTCTATTGAGACAAAAGAGTAAAGCCAAAATATGGGAGAGAGATCAAATCACACATTGGCCAAAGAAAAAAATATTAATTTTATTCCAGTAGTTGGAACATTTTGCTCATGGAAGTGAACTTAGAGCTGCTCATGCTTAGAGGTAGGTGAGAGCACTGTTCAGAGATTTCCTTGCTATTAAGGTACTCATTGAAAGCACTGTCTCACTAGATACAATATGTTTCAGAATGAACTTCAGGCACACCTTAGCCCAAAGCTGTTTGGTATTTTCCTTAGTATTTGGAAGGAACGGAATTTTCAAAATCATGGTGTCACCGAACACACAAACTTACAAAGTTACATACTCACAAGCCAGACTGTCTAGAATGAAGGATGCCTTGGCTTTCCACAGCCAAGGGTCATATCTTCCCTTTTACAGACTTAGGGAGTCACTCAGCATTTCTATGCCTTAGGACAGTCTGTAGAATGCAAAAGCTTGAGTGATAAAATGGCAAATAAACATGAAGATCAAGACATTCAGGTCATTGGGGCAACTGAGTAGACCTTTAGAAAATTCACATACTCCACTGCCAGGTGCAGAAGGAGAATGAATGGGGCACTCTGCCACAGTTTGACCTGTGGCAAGGTGGTTTTAACTCTGGACATACTGAACCTGTAAAGCTCAGGAGCTGTTTAACCATACACTTGAAGACCTCTCCTACCTTCCATGTTTATGTTGGATTAACCATATATATTGAAGCAAAATTCTTCATAGTGTCAAGACTATATTGAATGGCTGGAGGGCTAAAAGGCAACAAAACAAAATCTGAGAAGAATATTTGTTTTGCAGAAAGTAATTTGTTAGTATATTGAGAGCTCTTTCAGCAACATAAAACTCTGCCCTTTGGACACCACATGGAACTGCAAGAAAATGCCAGGGGAACATTCTAAGAGTTATCATAAATAAAGCACTTGTCATATTGCCCATAAGTGCAGAGGTCTGTCTACTTTGTTATGCTCCAGTAATGGGCATAATGGTTTTATTTGCATAAAACCCAGATCCTATTATACTGTAGCTGCTTCTTCTTAAGCTCTTAAAATTACACTGGCTTCCTGAACTATCATGTTCAGAGCTGTTTGAGAAAAAATCCAAACCAAAACACAAACATTTGTTATCTTTTTATGAAGTGAATTATTTGCATAATGCATTTAGTCTAGGAACAAAAAAAATATTTAGAGTAAAAGACATTTCTTCCTGCAGAATTGAACTCATTGGAATGTCTAACCAAAGAAAAAAATGCATTTCTGCTGCTGCTTAATGGACATTACCAACAGGCAGTACAGATACTACAGTTCCCTGAATGATGGAGAATTTAAAATGAGTCACCTTCATAAAGTTATGTTCAGGAAAGAGATTGTTTGGGTTTTTTCTTTTTTTCCTGAGGGATATTTTCATGTGGTCTTATTAATAGGAGAAGAAAATAAAAAATATTCTATTTCCATAATCCATCTACTCACATTGCAGTCCAGCCAAGCAGCACTGTGGAACTCAGATGAGAAATAACAGGAGTTGAGGCTGTTGGAATATCCTCCATAGGGCCTGCATCGCTACATTTTAAGAATATAGGAAACATGTAATTTACTGGATATCCCAAAGCACACATTTGTGTTTGTACAGCATAAAGAATTAGAGGCTCTACATCATAGTTCATGTAGCTTAAGGTATTTTGAGTAGTTCCCCCTTATCTTGTGTCAAGAGATGCATCTTATACAGCAAGTGGCCCATGAAATCAATGTTATCCTTTTAAACACTCTCACATATTTGCAGCTTTTTTTCCCCAGCTGCATTCCCTTCCCAGACTTCTGAAGGATGGCTGAAGAGTTCAAACTGTAATTAACTGGCTTCATTTTGAACTCTGTGACAACTCTGCTCATAGAATAATCTTCCAAAGAGCAAGGAAATACTTAAACAGGATGAGAGACTGCTGATGACAATTGCTATCCTAGAGTAGTGGAGCAATTTGGTCAAAGATTTCTCATTCCCTTGTGATCCAGTGATGCAGAGAGGAAAAAACCCCACTGGAGTCATTGAAATTTGGTTAAACTTTAAAATGCTGGGTTTCATTATCAAATTTTGGTAAGGGTAAGGTGGAAGCAGATGAAAGCATATTAATGAATATACAGACTCCAGATATCAGGGCTGATAACTCCTCCTCCACATAGCACAGAACGCATTGCTGTCCCCTCCAACTCTTCAACAGCTTGCTCAGCAAAGGGCTTTTCCTATTATTTTTTGTTTGTTTTTTTTTTTTATAGGAATTCAAAGGACACCATTCTTTTTATATCATGCTATTGAACTCCATGTGCATTTATTGTTGACTGTCACAGAGAGAGCTAAGGTTATATCTGCCCTGTTAAAGCATTGAAACAAACCGATAATTTCTAACCAATTATTATTGTGTCTTAGTTGCCTGCCCTTAGAGAAAACCATGGAAAATATTTCCATTCTTCTTCTACATAAGCAGAAGTTTTATAATCCTTAAAAATGCTTTAGAATAAAAAGTTTCTCCTTTGTTGGTATCTGAATCTCCAAATAAATCCACAGTACTCACTGCCAGCTGCTGTGAGTCGACCTTCCAAGGCTAGATTTATGCAACCTCTTAGAGTTGAAAGTACTGCCAGGTACACTTAGCTGTAGCCAAAACCCAGAAGAAAATCATGCCTATTTCAGCCCAGAGAAATCCTGGAAATAGGAGGATATCCAAAAGGTAGATACAATGGTTTATAGTCTAAGCAAATTCAAATAAAATGTACTTAAGGATAAAACCAAAAGCTGAAAATTCACAGTGCTCAGAGATCTCATTCACCAGAGTGTTCAGACATCAATTAAAAAAGGTCAAGTTAGAAAACCTCTTCCAGCTGGGCTTTGCTGTGGAGGTGCCAGCTGACCATTTAAGCAAGGGAGGGCACAGGAAGCTCATGCTGTTAGGTGCTCTCTAATGAGGAGGGATGGGAACACCCTGGCTATCAAAAGGCTAGATGCTGCATGAGGTAAAGTAATACAAAACGTTCTCATCTCCATCAGAAATGGCCATTTTAGTTTGCAAAAAGCTTTCTGCTATGAAATGCTGTCTGACAACATGCTCTCCTGTTTTGTGTATTGTGTTACTGTCATGCAAGAAACAAGGTAAGAATATACACTGTAGGTTATGTTAACCACATTGTCTATGATTTTGTCTTTTTTTTTTAATAAATAGCCTCCAACTACCACAGTGAGATGCTGTGTGTGGTTGTTGAGATTTTATTCTTCCTTTTTAGACCTGAAAATATCCCTTAATTAGGCCTAGAAATCTGAATTTCCCTCCACTAAACTAGAAACCCTAGTCACAGCTGAGAAGCATTTAATGCTCTGTCCTGCAGAGTACTGCACATTCACCTCAATATTGTCCCACAGACAAAAAATACTTAAATCTGTATGTTTATATCAGATGATGCCAGCAAAAGCTGTGGGGCATCATTCAGGAGCATTGTGTAAGTCACCAATCCAAGAAGGAATGTAATTGTGGATCAGCAACACAAACCTCATTGACACTCCACATGTTCCAACAAGATACTGATTGTTTAGGGTGGAAAAGACCTCTAAGGTTATTGAATCCAAAATCTTCAATTTTTCCATGCTAAAATAGAACCCTACAGCTCAGGGATTCAGATGCCTACAAATCCATCACTGGAGACGGGACTGCTGGATGCAGACACTGAAGGAAGCCCCTTTTACAGTCCACAGGGAGTTAGAAGGTACATAAATAAGATAAAGGCAATGAAGTCATCATGAGTATTGTGATTTCTTTGATACTCTACTTGCATAATTAAGTAGAGATGCCTGTGGAATCTTTCTTTGAAGATTGCTTTTAACTGTGCACAAAAATAACAACTGTAGATTAAGAAATAACAAGACAAACTTCACACTTTTATACTTCTTTTGAAAACCACATATACGTCGTTAAAAAAAAAAACCCTTAGAAAACATGAGGCTTTGATGAAAGATATTTATTCACCCTAGATTCATGATGGTGTATGTTTGGATATTAATGAGAAATTGATGATGTTTAGAATGTAAGCAATAGAAAATATTTACCTATGTAGTGAAAGAAATTATTTCCATATATTACACAGATGTTTATCAAGAAAGAAAGCGACTAAAACATTAGTCACAAATATTTTAAAGAAATATTTTTAAAAATTTCATTGCATGAGACTAGGAATGCTCCTAGGAAATAGAGATGGAGATGTGGCAATGGGCTCAAATTCACTGTAAATTTGAAGAACTGCCTGCTAAGAATAAGATGTCCCTTAACTCTGATGACATTGACCATCATGAGGATGTCCCCAGCTAGAAAAAGTAATTTGCATAAAATTATTTTTCTATTTGTAGTTGGCCTTAAGCACTTTAAAATATTCTAATACATCATAATTTAATTATTTGAAGACCCATTGCTACAGATAATCTTCCTGGATGGGATTATTGATGAGCCCTTTATCTTGAGTATATAAAGCAAAAATCAAGCATTGCCATTTAACTTGGATTTTGCGTTGTATTTTTAAAGTTTATTTATAAGTATAATCATTAAAATTTGGGTCTTCTGATTAAAGACTCATCATATAAATTCATAATGTGATTTGGGAAAATATTCTTCATGTACATAAATCTAATTCTCTGCACAGATATTTTTTATACATTAAAATATTCATAGAAACCAAACAAAAGAATGGTCTGAACTAAATGTTGAGCTTTTTTCTTTAATACTCTTTTATTCTGATGACTGCAAGTGAAGCTTTCTGAGATATTTGCTTAGATTTGTACTTTTCCAGCAAAAGCCAATGCCCCATCCTGACAGGATAGTGCAGTATATTCACTGAAGCCCATCCTCCCAGGCTGTGGGTGAAGCCAAGCACTTTCACCTGGGACATTCTGTGAAGTTTTGCTGCAATCACTGTAGGTGATAACTGCACAAGAAAGGGTCAAACCCTTAGTCAAAAGATACGGTGAAACAGGGTTAGATTCTGGTAAGAAATCAAACCAAGGCTGCATGCGGTCCCTTCAGTCACCTTTCAGAGGATGAATGTTCTGAGTACTAGCAAGAAATTATTCTGCCTTTTAATATTCTCACTGTGTAAACATGCAGATCTGTCTTTTTTTTTTCTCTACAGTGACAAATAAAATGGGCATCTGTAAATACCCTTTTAAAATGTCCAGATTAGCACTATACCTAAATATCCCCTGCATTACATGAAACTTATTTGACTTTCCCTGAAATTGTCCAATCACACCACAGCTGAATCTACTGAGCATTCTCCCTAACATCATGTGTAAAGAGACTGTCAGCTTCCCATCATTATGGATATAGATATGTGGATAGAAAGACTATAATCCTACATAATGAAAACTTCATTAGATTTTTCCAGTGAATCTAGGAGAGTCTTTGTGTCAATGCTGTGAATGAAAGCCATCCCATTGAAAGCCTGACAGTCCCACCATGAATTATGTTTCATTCTTATCCCAGTCAAAAGAATTAGCCTAGAAATATCTCAGGTCAGATCCTTATTAAGACAAGAAAAAATTGCAATTACAGCTAAACAGAACCAGCTCTCCAGGCAGTTGTCACTGTCCTCATCGGACTTGCTCTAGTTGCACAGAATTTGGGGAATGTGGGCTGCATCATTTTTTGGACCAGCAAAGGAGCCCTCTGAACCTTTGTTCTTACAGCTGCCCTCTGTACAAAGGGTTTTTGCTTACCTGCTGCAACTCATTCTACCTCGTGTCTCACTAAAGTTGGTACTCAGTCATCACAGATGTAAGGATAGGCTTTCATTTGAATCAGGATGTCAGGTAAACACCCACAGGCAAACAGTGCTCTAGGAAATCAGCAAAGGTTTAAGGTGATTCTGTGAGACAAATGAAAATCTAGACAGAGTTTTTTAAAACAAGCCCCCCTGCCCCTTATACCTTAGATTTTAGGTGGTATTTCTTCCTTGCTCACTGCTAAGCCCATCTGCTTATATATGCAATCTTTTTTTAAGTCCCCTGTTTAAAAGCTCCTCTGTTCCTGCTGCAATCATTTCCATGGCAACTAATTTTCATGTCACAAATAGAAAGCAATGCAGGTTCAAGAGGTGAAAATCAGAGGCATATTGAGATAAACTTTTAAAAAGCTAGGATCGTGCACCAGCAAAATCAGGGAAAAAAGAAAGGAACAAATGATGTCCATTTAAATCGCTTGCTGTATCATCAATTAAGTTTGCTGTGATACAGGATTGCTTTTTGCTAGCTGAAGTGTGCAATCCGTGGTGTGACTGTAGTGTGAGATGTAAACTGTCCCTGAATGTGAAACATCTGGGCACAGAGCTGGTGGCCAGGAGGACGACCTTCCTGCAGGGGGTCAGAGTGGATGCAGCCCCAGGGAGCACTGAGCCTCGGGCTTGGGTCAGTCCTGCTGTGGTCACTGGACACAGTGGTGACAGTGCTTCTCATGGCACCTTAGCAAATATTCACTCTTTCTCTGAGCCCAAAAGGGAATCCAGGTGTAACAACTTCTCCGCTGCTGAGCCCTGGATGCACCGAAGTACAACATCTCTGCAGTAACACCAGCCTCACTTGGATGGAAAAGTTACTTCCCTTGTGGTTTGCTCTTGAGAAGGCTTGGTACAGTGCATGATTATGGAGCTCTCTCACTGCAGGTTTAATTTTTCAGAGAAATTCTCTCCCTAAAACCCAACAGTGCTGAATAACCTACCCAGAAATCCCTGGGGGTACTCAAAACTTCACTAGACAAAGGCCCTGAACAACCAGAAACTGGACCCATGCTGTGCAGGAGGTAGGATTGCAGGTCTCTGGGCCTCTCTCCCAAGTGTCACATTTTTGCAATTCTATGAATTTCAGTGTGTTGGTGTCTCATGGAGCACAAATCCCATTTCCACTCTGAGATGCAGGACCAAAACAAAAGAAACAGCTTAAACTCCTTCCCACAGTGCTACATCAGTGCAGCAACTATAAAGCAAGTGTTCAGTAGCAACTTCTGTTTTAGAAATGATCACGTATGCTTTGGTTATGTGATTTATGCTGATATTTCCTTACCTTAAGTAAATCACATTAGTTCATTTTGGATCTATATTGGACCAAGGCAACTTTATTATACATTAGGTATTTACTTCACTTTTTTTTTTTCCTATAGAGAAGGCCACAAAGTCGCCTGTGATCACACCTCCAGAGCAATACCATGTTTCTAGAAAATTCATCATATCCAGATATTTGTGTCCTCTGTTACATAAGGAGAATAAATTTACAGAAACAGATCATCAGCTAACCTTAAACTGGTAACTAAAACAAAATGACATGTTGCTCCAGGACTCCAGGAACTGCTGATGTAGCAAGCAGGAATATATGTTTGACAGAATAACCATCAGAAATACCAATCATAAAGAATTTGAATGGTATGAAGGAACTATTTCTTTGCACTCCTTTCACATGCAGTAGGCAACTCAAATGACTTCCCAGTGGCTTAATATGTTTAAGTCACTACCTGCACCTACTGCTTTAAGCTGACATATTTAATTATCAATGGAATGCTCTTCTGGCATACAGTCTAATTAGGCACCAGTGGGCCTCTTACTTTAAATCACTGGGAATCAGCTGGGAAAAAGCTTAGAGAGATAAGAAATTATGACTGACCAGAATCTACGTGAGAGAGAAGTAAATCCTGAATTAGTCACACAAACCTAATTCCTAAGATTCAACACTTCCTAAATTTATTATGAGATCAGTATTCACTTACGAAAACTAGAAGAGTCAAATCTTAAAAACATATTAGAGATGCAGGGAAAGTCAAGTTGTAGAACACAAGCTATTGCAACAGTCTTTCTTTTCATTCCTGTTTGCCTCAGAAAGCATAGAAAGATTGTCATGAGGAAGGGAAGAAGCAAAACTCCAAACTCACAAAACCCCCCCAAAACTCAACCAACTCAGAAAGGACAACCTCCTGCCAGTATAAATGTCAGAAGCCAGCAGAATGATCCACATCAGCATCCAGTATTTAATTTCCTGAGAAGTCAAGGTGGATTTCATAGTAAGAGCTCTGGCTTGTCCATTAAGTCACAGAAGCTATAAGACAGCAATGTGCCCCAAGGCAGAAGCATTTCTCAGCTGTCACTACTGGGCACTTCCTCCATAAGCTGTCACACAAGCAAGCTGCTGATCTAAAATGACATTAACATTTGACTAAACACATCACCTAAGCGAATCCATTTATGCCCAAGCTCAACATCTCTCAAATGCACAAACCCAAATCTAATAAAGGGCTGAATAGAGGTTTTGGCAACTCAAATTTGAAAAGTGCATAGAGGAAGATATTTGTTTTTCATTTAATCTCAAATGAAGGAGCCTAATTTTCATTGCAGCACAGAAGAGGGAGAAACAAAGCAATGTAAACTCATAAACACATAATATCTATTTAAAGAGTAACTACCTGCAAACTTGGGAGTAAGAAGGAAGGGGCACCATAGGAAATGCAGTTGATGGACACCTTTAGATATGGCACCAATTAAAGTCTAGAAAGAAAAGGGAAAAAGTCAAGCAGCAAGCTGATTCACTCAGTGCTGAGAAGCTGCATGAGAAGTCTTTAATCTCCAAATAGCTGTGACCAAAACTCATTAAGTGATGACAATCCTTAGTAAAGAGCAGACAAATCTTAGTCTTGATATTGCAAGAGAAAGTGCCAGATCACAGAGAGGATCAAACCAGCATCATGAAATGGCTCACTCCCAAAGTCTGAGCAGAAATAAATTGGAAAAGCATAGAACTACTTTTTGTATTTATTTCATTATCAGGATCATTGAACCCAAGCATTTCCTTTAAAGTAATTAAAAGAAAAATTAATGGCATATTTTTAAAATGCACTTAAATTTGAACTGCTGAAATATTTTTGAATATTTCTGAATCATCTTCAGGAAAATAAATGGCTAAAATCTGCTGCAAGTGATACAAATGAGACCAAGAAAAGAGGTTTTATTTTCATTTTCTGTTTGCCTTCAAGTACCAGACCTGGTAATGGGCAATTGCTTTGTATCCTCTGCAAAGGCCTTTGCTGAAAAGCACTGTGGTTTTATTGCAGAGAAAAATCAGAGCAAGTCTGCTTTACTGATGATTGTCTTGTCTTCACTGAAAATCTCATCCTGGACTATATTATTAAACTCAATAATTGAATGATTATGAATTCATAATGGTCTGATATGGAAAACAGCCAGTACAATTAAATTCCAATTATGGCATAAATGTTAATTCAGCACTGAGTTTCAGGAGACCAAAAAATTGTAGCTGTTGAAACAGATTTCTCCCACACCTTGAATGTGAGTTTTTGCTACTGATTCCATCTGAGGAAAAGTTCTAAGTCCTGTTTTGACTGCTTGACTGACTATGTTGTGATTCATTGGCTCCATACACTCAAGAAGATGTGAAAAGCTGATGCTAAATGTAAAATTCTGGGCAAAATCTTGCTTTATTTTTCTCTTTATGCATCCTTCTTTGCTTTGCAAGAAAAGGTTCAAGTGTCTTCCTGTGCTTGGAGTGAGGGAATGGTTATGGAAAAATCAGCATAAAAGGGCGGACACAAAATGTTTCAAATAGTGTCCAAGAAGCAATATTAATTAAATTGGCTACTTGTACATTGGCATCCTCTGTTTAACATATGCCAGCTTGAAGAAATGCTTGCCAAGCCTATATTCCATTTTACCCACTGCTCAAAAAAACCCACTTGAATATGTAGCAAGTCTTCTCCCATAAGAAATTGTCATGAATGCCTAAAAAATTATGTCAATTTAAAAAATAATATCATAAACCAAATCCATTGATTTAAAAAACAGTTTGCATGTTACATCTAAATGTCATTTAGATTATTTCTTGCTAGCTGACAAAAAAGAAAAATGAGAATGGTTTAAAAAGCCACGTTCAATTATTCTTTCCTTGACCATGAACCTCAAAATACCACTTTTTTATCAGTCACCAGAGTCCAGAAAAGATTCAAATATTGCTTTGTGGGTTTGGGTTTTTTGGGAATATATTAAATTCTGTAATTATTTTCAGCTTGAGACAATCTGATTCTGATGAGCCTGTCCCCCAGTAATAGATACAGTCCCTGCCCTGCCTGCTCATGCCATGGCATAAGTGGGAAAAAATTGATTGAAAAAAATATTTATTGAAAGAATAATTCTTCACAACAGCCTTTCCTTTCCCCACCTTCCTGAATAAAAGCAAGCATGGATATCCTCCCATCCATCCATCCATCCATCCATCCATCCATCCATCCATCCATCCA
>JAHLSL010000047.1:9036316-9424359 GCA_025920805.1 Petroica traversi
CCATCCATCCATCCATCCATCCATCCATCCATCCATCCATCCATCCATCCATCCATCCATCCATCCATCCATTCCCTCTGTAGATCATGTGTTCCTGTCCTAGCTATACCCCTACTTTTTAACTAGATTGTGCTGGTAGCTTTCCAGATCACAGTACTTTCTACAGGGTTCAATTCCAATTTAGGGTACCTGCTCTGAGCAGGTCCCCTTGCTTTTGAGATCAAGGAAACAATGCTGATCTTGTATTTCCAGCCATTTCTCATTTTAATTAGAACATTTTTATATGAGACATCTGTGGAATTCTTATTTCTGCATATTTTCTTCTTCAGATCACAGAATATTTTCTGTGCACCAAACTTGAGCACTGCAGGTGGGAAAATAAGACACACGGAGATATTCAGAGTGCAGACAGACGCAGACCTCATTATTACTGCCCTTAATCCTCTGTTTCTGTTCTAAAGACTGTGACATTTAGCAGCTCATGGGAATCAATTTTTTTGGTGCACAGCCTCTAACTGCACATTGATATTCTGCTGGTTGGGATACCTTTGTTTAACTTTCAGGACTTTGTTCACCTTTGGGTCATTATAACCCATATAACTGAAGCAAAGGCACAAAAGCCCCAGAGTCATAACCATGCTCTGCTTTTTCTCCCCAAGAGCAGTGAGAATAACCTCTCCTACAGACATCTATTATGTGTATTCTGTGTGCTTAAAATAGCATCCTGACCAGTCAATAAATCATGCTTGACACAGAGGAGAAATATAAAGTAGAGGGAACTTACAGAAACATCATACCTTCTTCTTTAGAGGGAGACAATGAGTGGGATCAGTTTGATACTTCCATATAGGGCAATTAATACATAAAACCAGAGCGGCTGAGCCAAGCAAAAGGCCAAGTGTCCTTGGAAAAAGGATGATGGTGAAAAGATTAGAAAAAAAAGGAAGCCAGGTGAAAGACATAAAAATGCCACTGTAAAGCAGAGTGTAAAGAGGAGAAGTATAACCCTGATGGCCACACAATGCCGCCTAGCACACAATGCAGGGGTAATTCTGGCACTGCATTCTGACACCTGCTATGGTAAATTTCAGCACAGCAAATCAGATATGCTTAAAGATCTAACCTTTGAGGGAAATAAAAACTGTTTAAAAACACCACAGTGGCCTTGAGCTGCTGAAGTCCCATAAGGTAGATTAGCATAGCAATGTAATCTCACGCCCTGTCCTTTGATAAGACTGTTGTATGCTCCCTTGTGAATGAAGGAGAGAAACACTGAGGTCTTAAAACAGACCAAGTCCTCAAATGACGGCCTTAATTGCATTTCAGAGTAAATTTTTTGTCAGGAGATGTTGGGGAAGATGAAATAGGAAAGCCTTATAGATATGATTATCTTGCAAAAGATGCTGAAAATATGGAAAGTATAATCGAAACTGAGATGAAGACAAGGTTTGAGTTAAAGAGTAACTAAGAAACAATGGTATAGCTAGCTGAAGGTAATCCTCCTTCTTGATAGAACAATACCCTCTGCCTAGGCAGGTCCAAAGGTCAGAACAAACCATACCTGCCTGGTAGGAGATTCCCAAAAGCAGGTTTTTTTTTAAGGTTTAAAATATAACCCCGTATGGTAATGTAATGATTCTTATAGGTTGCATGCAAATATTGTAGAGTTTGTAGCTTGTTTCAGATTTGTTAAAGAGAATTAGAATATTCAACAGAGAAGATGATTTATTGTATTGTAAATGGCAAATCGCTCTCTTTTTGCTCTCTTTTTTTGCCTCTTTCTCTCTCCTTCTCTGGCCTGCTTTGAGCTGCGTCTTGCAGCCCAGCAGGCCTCTCATACCCATGCTCTTTCACAATAAACTCCCATGCTCTAAACCCATCTTTAAAGTTCCCTCACTTCTATTTTACCCTCATAACCAAATTCCACAGAGTTAAATCCTACAAGGAGTCATTGGACAGACTAATGAGCCTTATGAGACCTTAATATGGTCTGTCTAGAAAGCTACTTTTATGACCGAATCATTTGTTGGCAGTTTCTCTGAAAAGGCTGTCACAAAGAGACAGGTTTATCAACTTCATGACTTGGTACCCACCTACCTGCTGACCTGGAGCCCTGAGAGCTCACATAGCTTGGATGGGCACTGGCACTGGAGAAGAGGTGGCATCTCCCAAGAGGATACAAGATGGCCCTCTTGTGATATAAGGTGGAACAAATAGAAGTAGAAAACTCCCATGCTATTAGGCTGTAAGAAAAGAAAAGATAACCAGAAAAGCAATGGGATGAGCTAAAACAGGCCAAGGAGAATAAGATCTCTTCTCAGAAGGCATTAAAGCAAGGCTTGGAGAGTTATCAAAAAACTGAGGCAGGATTTGTGAATGAAGATGTGTCAATTGGAAGGAAAAAGAAGGGCAAAACAAAATTCTTGTGGAAAAACAGCAATAAACAAAACTGAATTTTTACAGCGTGTATGATACCAATTTCATTCTTAACGGAAACTGAGTTTATAAGAAACCCAAGGTATCTTCCACTCCAAATTGGATGAAAATACAATAAACAGATATGCACATGGCATTTATAGTTCCATGTATATTTGCAGTGCAGCAAGACAAAATAAAAATCAGTTCGGGTAAAATTGCAGTTACACTATATATGAATAAGTATAAAAATAAACCCAGATTCAATAACATGAATCACTATCAACCTAGACAGGAAAAAATACCCTGAAATATGCAAAATACATATGCAATTTTAGATACTTCCATGCATTTATTTTTCTGTTTTTATTTTTCATTTATTTATATACCTTGTAGCATACTGGCTGCTCTACTATGTAGTCCTTTATATTAAAGTATCTGCACCCATATTATGTTCCCTGAACAGCTGTAGTTAAGGTACTCCATATTCCTTTAATGTAAACCAAATTAAACAGAAGATTTTGATCTGAAGACAGCATATTACTACAAATAATAAGTCCACAGAATATAAACATTAAACAAATCTTTATTATTGCAGACTAGCAAGTGGGGATTTTTCTATTAACATCATCTGCCATGCTCTTCTGTTAGTTCTTTTTGTGCTGTAAGCCCAAGTAGTATCCTAATAACTACTTCCTCATGGAAGAACCCTGTCTAATGCTGTAGAAGACATTGAATCGTCTGTAGAATTTTTAAGTCAATGTCTAAAACTTACAATGGGGAAATCAGTCTCAATTTGGTTCTATGCACTCTTTAGTGTGTAGTCAGTGTGGAGAACTGCTTTTGTTAGTTTTTTTCCCGTTGGTTTAAATTTTTTTCAGGGCTTTTGGGTTTGCTTTGGGGGTGTCTTGGATTAGATTTATTGTTGTTGAGGTGTTTGTGTCCGAGGGTTTTTTCTGTTTGGGTTTTTCTTCTTATATCAAGGTATCTCCATGAGCCTGTTGCCACACAAGTCAATATAAAGCAATTTAGGCTGGAATTAGAGTTCAGGTACAGTAATTTGTGCTAAGGTGATGTTTCTTTCCTGACAAACAGCGATGTCTGCAGATGCACAGCATTTGCCATCAGCTGGGTAAGTCCATGCTGCCCTTGGTGTATCTGGAGTGGAGCAGATCCTTTGCCCAACAAACAAATGAGAAGAGTTTCTTGTTGTTCTGCTGTATTTGATATTTGGGGTCTGTAGCCAGACTCCTGCACCTTGTTAGAGAAGAAAGCAAGATATAATAAAACTTTGGATGTGAAACATGAATTTCTCCCTTTGCTTATTTGAGTGATATCAGCTCTTGCTTGGCATCTGATGCCATTTTGCTCTCTGTCAGCAGGTTTTTGAGTGGTGAAGGAACAGACTTGTTTGTCACCCACTATGGACTCTTGCAATTAGTCATATAGTGGGCTAACATATCCACCCAAGTCCAGCTTCCATAATGGATCAAAGAGCATAACTGAGAGAGGACTTGCAAGCCACAGAAGACACATTTTAGGCACCATACTGAGCCTTGTCTAGGCTGGTGCAGTAATATTTTTATGCCAAGCCCTTTATTACAGCCTGTTTCAATGCCCTTAAATTAAGGAAGCACCTACATGCTTCCTATTGGCATAACTCAGCCAGACCAGTGGATACAATCCCAGCAAGAAGCACTGGCCACTCAACAGCTATTCCCCAGTAAACCCTATAGAGGTAGCATTTATCTCCTGTCCATCTGCTCCTGCACCAGTGCAGGACTAGATTCCTGGGATTCCTTTGATTTTATTCAAGAACATTTGTGGCTTTAGGAGTGAAATTCCTCAATATGTGCTCCAACAGCAACAGCCACAAACAATTTTAACAGTACATGTCATTAGTTGCAAAGTCCTAATTGAAAGAATAGGTATTCTCTAATTTTCCAGACATGTAAAACTTCCTATGTGTTTCCTCTTCACCATTCAAGCTCCCTAAAAAAGCTATTCTCACTAGAAATTCTTAGCAAAAAGCTATTTACACATGCCTAAAATACAGGGAATGTGACACACAGGTTCCCTGTAGGGCTGCATGCACCAGGTGTTCCCAAGGCCACTGGAAGGAGAACGGCAGCAGCCCAGCCATTTTAACCCACATTTCTGCCTTACTCCACAGCATCTGTAGTGGGAACAGTTTGCAACAGTGACTGCTGCTTTCCACATGTCAAAAGAGCTCCCTTTCCTCCTGAGGTCCTAGACAAGATGAGTATACACAACATTTCACAAAATAATTGAAATATAAGGGCACGAAGACATCTCAAGGACTCCTGACAGAGGATCATACAAAAAATAAAACCCTTCCTTAGCTGCAGGTACAAATGAGCCTTTTCATACAAGAGACAAGCAACACAGAGATTATTTATCAACCAGATAGGCAGGGAACAAGGAGAACTAGGGTAGAGAAGGACATGTGATGTCAAGTAGTATTGCCAGTCTGAAGTTCCCTCTCCTTTCTGACTTTTCTGCCTATTTTTAAATACATATTTTTATTAGGTAGTAAGGTCATGGTACAGCTCACATAAAACTTGTAGAACTTGCAAACAAGGACACAGTGCCTGCTGCTTCACATAAACTGAAGGTTAATTGGGACTGAGGTGAAGTAATGCAACAGTGCTAATAAAGAGGTTTGTGGGTTTCCTACATTTTATTCTTAAGTGCACATGCGAAAAGACCCCCACAAGCACCAAAAATATGGTTATGGCTCTGCAAGTATGAATGTTTTTATACAGAATGTCATGATAAACTGTATTTTCTTAAAACAGCTAGCTTAGGAGTGCAGAAACTTTAGAAAGGCATATCAGTTTTTACTGGAAAATAGGAAAAATAGAACCAGAGGAAAGAAAAGGCAGTGTGACCAGAGCGTAGCCAAAAGAGAAAATTATGCTTGTTTTAAAACACTCTCATTAATTCTAAAAATTTTCTTTCTGCAATAAATATATATAATAAATAAATAAATCTTATATTTCTCTAGTAAAGAAATTCAAACATTTTAAGTCTCTAATTGAAGTTTCTGGAGTTTCACAATCATAGGCCTGTTCTCCATCTCAGTAGATTTCATGCTGACAGAATTGCCTCTGACCTGATTGAGCACATGAAACATGCAGTAAGTTATTTACTTTTTTCTTCTTATTTAGGTAAAGGGATGACCATGGTTGGCTAAGAGTGCTTTTATCATTGTATTCTGAAAAATATGCCTTTTAAATTACATTTTCCAACAAGTCTCACACTGTATTTTTCTCCCATTGTCCTTGAGCCCAATGTAGTTAATGGTCTTTTCATTACATCTGTAGCTACATTACTGAATGAAATATGTGAGTGAAAGCATCTGTTGGATTGTCACCCTACATCAGCATAACACATGGAGTTGTGACTGGAAAAAGCAGTGCAACTTTGGGGATTCAACTGACTGCTGAAGCAATGGCAGGTGGCCATGATAAAAACTACCATGTAAGTTATTTCACAATTTCAACACCATGCAGTATTTGGTTATTTACTTCCACTATTACCTGTTATTTACCTCATATTAGCAGCTGAGCTCTCAGAAAGGGCCTGCTGAGTGACTTCCAAGGTAGAATTGCAAAGCAGAAATAACAAAAAGAGGACAACAACAATCACTATTGACTTGTCCCTCCTGCCCCTATGATTTCACAAAGATCAATACCTTGCTTAATAGAGGCTGCTTTAACAAAAAAGTATGCAATCAGAAGACCTGGAAACCATCTTTTTTAATGGCTTATATTCCTGATTCTGAAAGAAGAATATTTGGAGATCATTCAGTAATCAAAAGAACAAAGACATACGACAATAAAGTAAGAGGGAAATCAAAACTTTCGAGGAAAAATGGTGTGTTGTACATATATTTCACTTTCAGTTCACTCTTTTTTTCCCCTTTCATCTCCCCACTGACAAATGTTTGATACAAATGGCAAAATATGTGCTTCACTAAGACAACCCTTTCCTTCTGGCTTTTCCATCAGTTCCATCTATGAGTCATGTCAAGTTCAGATTTTCAGTAATACTGAGGAGGACTCAGGGGAAGATCTTACCCATTATATTAATTAATCAGGTCAAAGTACTAATACAATTTTTCCAAGGTGCTTCAGGGAGACTGCTGTTAAGAAATGCACTTTTGCCATTATTAAAATGCTGAACCAGTCACACCTTCGTATTTCTGTTTTCCTGCCATTGCAGAAGCCATCCTCAAAACCAAAGCTGTAATTTGTGTATTGTTGAAGAAGCAACAATGCAATGCAGTTTTACAATTAATATATTTCCCCAGCAATCAGAATTCAGGGGTTCTATACTCCTGCCACCTTTGCTACCTTAACTCAGTCTAGCGTAATAACAACATATGCATTTAAAGTGTTATCTGTCAGCTCCCATCTCTCAGAAGCAGAAGATCCTGCTGGTTTGCTGCAGCCTCACCTCAAATCAAGGATACAATGTCCTTCTAGGGGAGGGAGTATAGTCATTATATAACTTCAGCCTGAAGGCTTTCTCACCCCTTATCCTTTCACTGTAAAACAGTAAATGAGAACTCAAGAGCTGAGCTATAAATGTTTGCCAGGTCCCCTAATACATGGAAGCAGCTAAGACTGTTTCAGATCACAAATACAGTGCCAGTGACTGAAGGAAACTTCTGGTGCAGCAATGCTGAAGGTTTCCAACCTACTGTAGCAGCACTGTGCACTTTTAGCAGGACAGGGGAAGAGTCCTCTTTTTGGAGGTCTTACAAGCTAAAATGCAGTTGTTGTAAAAATTACTGGCCATAGGACACACAGGCGGCCAGTGCTGAAATCCAGATTAAAATTCAGTGCTCTCAGTGCCCAGTTTAATCTATCGCTTGTCAGAAAGACACATGAGACCGCTCCACTAAAATCTGTGCACTGAGACTGTCTGATTCAACACAGAAGTCTTTGCTTTGAGGATAATTGCAGAATTGCTTTGTTTTGTCTTCCTATGTAAATCTGCCATATGGGCCTCAAGCTACTGTAATGAGAGAAAAAGTTGAGGAGTTTGATAATTCTTGGTTTTAGAAAGAGATTAAGGTCTAGCAGCTGGCTTGTATGAAGCAGAAAAATTCAATCTAGCATGCCCAGCTGCACTATGGAAGCAAGATGAGCCAAAACAGACTCTCTGCAGACAGGGAAAGCTTGCTCAAGAATTACCAAATGTACTCAGGTACAGAATGTTGCATAAAATTAAGAAAAGAGAGCAGCAAAATCAAAGAGCCTTTCAAAGAGGTGGAAGCAGGTTGAGACATGAAAAGCACAATAATGGCTCCTGTAACAAAAATGTGGGTACATAAAAGAAGATTATCTTAGTAAGAAAATGATCTCTTTGAATGACTGTGGATAGTAATTAGGAATTAATTAGATAGTGAAAGAGAATACACTTCATAGCTTTGCTGTCTAAGCAATCTTCATAAGTGCACTCACTGTACAGTGCTCACAGTGTAGCTCCTTTTGAGTAGAGATATCTAAGAAATTCAGCCAGGCAGAGCTCCAGAAAGGAAGCAATACATCTTGATCCTCAAAAATACTAGATTTTACAAGAGAAAGAACAACAAACAAGCAAACTAAAGACGAGAGACCTAATTCAAGGACATGAAATCAAGATGGGAAGACATAAAAGACTTGGGATGATAACAAGGTTAAGATTATATTTTTACTTAATGAAAATATACATATTTAGAAAAACTTAATATATTTTGTAAATATGTATGTTTATATACACATACATACATGCACATAGAAAAATAAACTTTATTTACTTGATTCTAGTCCCACATGACTGGAATGGCCATGATGCTTGTATGGTGTCCTGGGTTGGCCATATGACCTGTTTGTATCCCCAATCGTCCTCTTACTTATGCTAGACATTAAGTTCTGCAGTTTTAAGTTGGTCCCAGAAAGACAGAGAAAGTAAAGGTGGAGGGAAAAAAAAAAACCACTCGCCGTCTGTCTGCAGGATACTTTTACTCCTACGAACCAAGGCCAAGAGAGAGCGGAGAGGCTACATTCCAGCGGACAGCGTTATCTCGTTTCTTTTTCTTTTTTTTTCTACTTTTTACTCTCTCTGGTGTGGGTGCTGGAAGAGCTCACAGCGGAGGGTTTTTCCTCGGATTTTTCCCAGCTTTTTGCAGGGAGAGACTTTGTTTCTTTTACTAAGTATTTTTTCCTTTTTTCCTCTTCCTAGGACTGGCTGGCATTGCGTGGGCCCAGGACACCAGGGAACCCCTGGGGGTCCCCCCTCGCTGACTCCTACAGCCGGGCCCGGCAATCGGCCCCCCCCCCACTGGAGAACTGAACTGGACTCAGACGAACTATGAATCTACCATCTCTTCAGAAGAAAGAGAAGTTTCATTATTTTCATATTATCCAAATTTTTCCTATACTTGTGAATATTCTATTTATTAAATAAATAGTTTTTTCCACTTTTCTCTAAGGAAATTCTTCCCAGACCTGTAAGGGGAAGGGCAATTAGAATCAGCTCTTCCTAGAGGAGACCCCCCAGAGGTTTCCTCCTAAATATTTACCCTAAACCAAGACATATGGTCAACTCTGCATTACAATTCAGTGAAAACAGTAAAATTAGATTGTCATACTGTTACTGTTATGCCAAGCTCTGAACTCAAATTAAGCCACAGAATACAAATGGAGATCAAGCACAAAGTGTCTCAAACACCGACATCTTGATCAATTACCAAGGCATTCAGTAATAGAAAACAAGAGTTCTTGACTCATTGCCTATCCAGTTGTTAATTTATAATTTAAAAAGGGTTTTACTACATGTAGAACATGGTGCAGAACAAAAACAATATTCATATAAAATGAGGTCACTAGTTTAGCAGCAAGACCTTTTTCTCAACATACAACAAATCTGTTTGTTTGTTTTTTTAAATTTTGTTTCTTCATTTCTTAATTTTTAACTGAGATTCTGTGTTCTACTCTATATTTTTATGGTAAGGGAGTAAGACACTGTTCTGTGTCATACATTGTTTGGGCAGTAAGTACCACTATGCTTTCAGAGTTCTAGACAGACGAAATGAAAAACACAACCAGACCTCAAAGTATTAAAAACGCCTTTGGCTTGTGAGAGTTGTTAGTGTTGCTTTAAACAAAACTATTTAAAATTAATTTCAATTCCTAATTAAATAATTGTTGCAACAGAAAACAATGAAGTACAAAGGTTGTTATGACAATATTTATGCTCTCATTCAGGGAAGATACGTCTTTAAACTTACAAGTTAATTTTGCCACATAAAAATGGCTTGATTAAAACCTGTAACTTTTGCTTAGTGAAAAAGAAGCTAATCTTTCAACTGGAATGAAGCCTCTACATCAAAAGTCTGAGCTAATAGTGTAAGGTTGCTGATAAGTTTTATTTGCACTTATTTATTGGCATTACTGATGTGATGCAATTGCACGCATTCCATCCAAAAATATCACTACCACTGTTTAAGCATTGGGGTGTCCCCAGTTATGACCCTTTAGTATAATATGTTTCCCATATAAAGGCAGTCCATAGCTTTAGTTTTATGGGTTTTCATAGCAAACAATTTCATAACTTGAAAGAGAATAATGTGGATACAGATTTATATATATAAACATGCTTATATTCAAACACATAGATACAAAAGCACAGCTCATACACACACAAAAGGAATTGGGAAGATGTAGAAAAGATCCCTTTCTACTGTTTTTTTTTTCAAATTGTGTGTTGCCTTCAAAAAGACACTGCAGTATTCATTGATGTGTTTGAACTAATTGCTCCTGACAGAATTTGATCTTTTTCTTTTTCTTATAATAGGAATTCCTGGAATATTATTTCTGCTCAGGTACTTTGCTGACTTTCTAACCTGGAAGAGTTATTAACAAGAGCTATTCACCTATAATCGAAACTGCTGTTTGCCCAGATGAAAAATGGAATTGTAGACTGTAGAAACTTTAGGAAAGAATGCATTTTGGCTGCAAGGAACCATGAAGACGTATGAAAAATCTATTGCATAGGCTGGAAAAATCAGTCCCTGGCTGCATTGCAAGGCCCAGGAACTCTGATGGTTTTGCACAACTAATAAGGCTAGGCAAAAAGTAATTCCTTCTTTTCTGGGTTGTCCTGAACAAAAAAAAAACTGTAGGTCATTCAAGGTTTCAGTAAATTCCTGATCCCTTTAAGGAATAGGTGATTTGGTTGAAATAAAGAAATTTTCCATCCTGCTGCTCCTTTGGAAATGGTAAAATTCCCTGCTTAACATGACTATGGAGCAAACCTTGCCCTGAAATAAACACAGTGTTCTTCAACACATCTCATACATATGAAGGTAGATACATAAAGCAAAGCCTTTTAAAGAAAGCTATAAAACGAAACAAATGTGTCTCAACTTTACGGACAACTCACTAAATTGATAAAAAGAGTTTTGAAAGCTTTCTTTGATGAAATTTTCAGTAATTGCTGTCTCTGTTGCTCTTCGTAGATTAGTTTAATTTTGTTCTAGAGTAATCCATTAAAGTAAGAGGAGGGAAGTGCTGCTTCATTTAACAGCTAAGGAGGTGACAGTACTGAGTTGGAGCTCCCAAATCATGTTGTGTGCCCGTTAAATTGAAAATTCTGTTGCCAAAGCAAAATAGCAATTGTTATAGAGGAGAACAACAAACAAGAAAAGAGACTAAGACTTTGAGCCACCTTCCAGAAATGCAAGCTACTTTCTTTGTCTCCTGAACAGTAGCCTGGGAAAGATCTCCACCTGGACTTGGTATTGTATTTCAATTGTTTTGCTTGTAAATACAACACTGACAGGAGAGAAAAACACATTGATTTGCTCTTTTTTTTTTTTTTTTTTTTTGGAGAAGGGGAAAACCATAGTTTGTAAACTTTTTAAAACTGGTGTAAAGGAATTTCTCAAGTGAGGTTGCTCAATTAAATCTCTGAGGTTTTCTCATTATATTGATTTGTGGGAAGTATCCAGGTGCATGTAGTAAGAATGCAAGATCAGTTCTGATTGTACACCTGAAATACAAGTGTCTGGTTATGTTACAGTACTCCAACTCCAATGACATGCTATATTCTCTATTATTTCCTGGTTGGTACAGTACTGGTGAGAGGAACCATATTACTCAAAGGGTCTTTTCCTGTAGAAAAGTTCATGAAACTTCCATAGAAATTTTTGAAATCATTAACAGCCATTTCTCTGCAGGTTTTTTTTTTTTTTTCCTTCTACCCCCCCATCAGAAAACGCAAGGGAATAGATTGCTAAACTTTGGAATTCACTCAACCAGCTCTTTTCTGGTCTGTTCATTGTCGGACTACAGCAACAACAAAAGCGAAATGTGACATTCCTTCAGTTTTTTCTATGGCAGCAGCCTGCTGGGTTCTCTTGTGCTATTCCCACTTGTGTGCCAGGCTGCAGCACACATGAAACAAACAATGTATTTCCCAAGGAGGAAAAGCTCATTGTTACCCTGGCAAACTGTGGCTTTCTCAAAGATAACATAGATAACATGCTGCACAACTTCTTTGTAAGCACAGATTACAACACAGACTCAGCAAGTGGGTTTTGGGATAGGACTATTTCTTATACCCTCATAGTGTGCTTAGTTCATGAAAGGAACTTTTAAAGTGCTTGCAATATTATAGCAGTCTGCTCCCCACAAGCTTTATTGATGCTCTTTGCTGGTTTAAAGGCAAGGAAGCGCCACACAGCTGCTGGCTCCCTCCCCCCCGCGGGGATGGGGGAGGAATAGGAAGAGTAACAGAGAAAACCTGTGGGTGGAGATAAAGACAGTTTAATAGTGTAAGCAAAAGCTGTGCACCCAAACAAAGCAAAACAAGGAATTCATTCACCACTTCCCATGGGCAGGCAGGTGTTCAGCCACCCCTGGGAGAGCAGGCCTCCATCATGTGGGTACTTGGGAAGAAAAACACCATCACTCTGAACAGCAACCTGCTTCCTTCCTTCTCCTTCTCCAGGTGTGTATGCTCAGCACGACACCACGTTTTATGGAATATCCCTTTGGTCAGGTGGGGTCAGGTGTCCTGGTTGTGTACCTTCCCAACTCCCTGAGTACCCCCAGCCTCCTCACTGGTGGGGTGAGGAGCAGAAAGGCCTCGACTCTGTGTGAGCTCTGCTCAGTAATAGTGAAAACATCTCTGTATGATCACCATCGAATCCCAAACTGAGCTCCATACCAGATACTGAGAAGAAATGAACTCTATCTTAGCCAAACCCAGCACACACTTTCTTCTGAAAACGTTGACAAGATTCTTCCTTTTTGTGTTAGTGTAAAGCTTGCATGAATCCAGTGACTTCATTCAAAGGAGTTGCCAAACACCTGTATTTCCTCTAGGAAACAGTGGGAGCTGCAGAAAAGGAGTTTGTCTTCTGAAAAAAATTATCCTCAGCACAATACAATAGGCTGCTTCAGTAATGCCAAGTGACACTAAACCCCAATGATTTAGGTGCTTAGAGAATCTTCTCTATGCAGGTGGATCAGCAGGAGGCAAAGAAGCCCTCCAACAGTTTTTGTTCTATCCCTTCTCCCCATTAGTTACAGCTGCTTACACATTTTGGCTTCCAGATTTACAAATAATATTCAAGCCCAAAATGCAAATGAAAAGGTTGTTTAAGTGCCTTCCCAAAAAGATGAAATTACAAATTCTCCATCAAAAAAATACAAAGCCTCTAATCCTCACCACTAACCTAAGGTTAGTAGAAAAGCTTAGCTAAACACATGCAGTAATTTTCTTAATCAGCCAGCACTTCAGAAAGACAGATGCTTCTGTTTATGTTGGTCTATTATCAAGTCCTTTGGTGTCTGAATAATTCTTACGCCTATCCTGAAACTTCATTTACATAATTTTCTTCTGTATTATTCTGCCTTTTGTGACAGATAGTGCAAGTATTTTTATTTGGTTGGTTGGCTTATCCTTATTGGCCTTGAGAATCACAGTATTTTGTGCATTTCCTGTATCTTTTATCCAACTGGAGTGATCAAAAATTAGGAATAATTGCACCACGTGTATGAAAATCAAAAGCTGTATAAGAACTAATTCTAGTCTTGAAACTTGTGCAGGAAACCCACTGCTGTATCTGTTTTTTATTTATGTAATTTCATCTTTTGGAGCTTTCTAGAGAGGCTTATGCAAACAATGTAAATCACAGGCTGGCTGAGGCTCCCAGGAGCCTCTGGAGGTCATCTGTTCCAGCACTCCACTCAAGCAGGGCCAGCCAAAGCTACCCGTGCAGGACCAGGATGCTTCTGAGGATTGCCAAGCATGAAACCTCCACGCCCTCTCTGGACAGCTGGTGCCAGTGCTCAGCCACCCTCACAGCAAAGGCTTTCCTGATGCTCAGACAAAATCTCCTGTTTCAGTCTGCACCTGTGGCCTCTGAAAAACCCTGGGCACCCCTGAAAAACCTCTCAATCCTCTTTGCACCTTCCCTTCAGCCATTTATAAACACTGAGATGCATCTGAGGATTCTCTGCTCCAGGCTGAGCCATCCCAGATGTCCCAGCATTTCCTTGTGGGACAGATGTTTCAGTCCCTTAATAACCTTTGTGGCCCTTTGTTGTGCTCTCTCCAGTATTTGCACAGCTCCTGTGCTGAGAAGTGCACAACTGGACACAGCACTGGAGGGTAGGCATCACCAGTGCAGAGCAGAGAGGATGGAGCAACTGAATGCTTCTACTTGTCACATATCTCTAGGTTATACAACACCAGAGCTGCTAGGGCAGGAATATAAAAGCTCCAGCTTTGAAATGATGCATCTGATTTCATCAATATTGCCTGAAAACAAAATCCTTAGTTAGATCTTGTTCCATCATATGTAGATTCCATAGGTAAGAATCGTTCATATTTATTTTCTTGTGTCTGGTTTACCTAATTAATTACCCCAAAATTTCTGTTATTGGTTGAATGAAAGACTCAGGAGTCAATTGCCATAATTTTGATTTTAATTTCTCTTAATGATGCTGGGCATCAGGTAGACCAAGGTTTGACTCTATTGGATTCACACATATAAAAAAGACTTTCCTTCATATCCTTAAGTGCCTTTCACACAAAGCACCATTGTGACAGTCAAAAACTAAGCAAGATTTTTAAAACTTTCATGGCAATAGGATTGATTTGTTTTTTGACTATGTTCTCTTGAGTAATTGGATGCTGAATGCCATCCTTTTCATCTTTTATTCTGAAGTTTTTCTATAATGTTCTAGCAAAAGTGTGGAAAAACGCAAAAACGTTATTAAGAAAAGACCTTTATATTGAGAGGAAGACTTTTTTTCAGTTCTCCACATCCCCTTCTTTTATTCTTTTCCCTTACTACAAATACAACCCACAGCCACTCTTAAGTAAAGCAGTAAATCAGGAGAGATGTGCAAAATTTAGCGGAGTCTAGATTTAGATAAATTACTCGAGCCTGCTTCCAGATTGAACCACAATGACCCTCTTAGTATAATATCAGCTCATAGTGTATCTGTTTTAGCAAAAATCTCAGTTGGCATCCAGCAAGCAAGCAATTTTCCTCCCATCCACTGAGTGGCTATTTAAGAAACACAAATAACAATAGAACTCCAATCCATTTCTGTCCATTCTTCGAATCATGAGTAAAATGAAATAAATATACAATAGAGTGACTAGACTGCACAAGCAAGATTACACAACACAAGACTGGTAGCAATGTTCCTTGGCCAGTATTTCTGGAGTGCTCTAAAACAATTAAACCTAGAGAAGAGGCTTCCAATCTCCCTGAAGTCAAGCACTTTCTTCCACTAATAGAATATCAAACCCCAAAATATGGGGTTTGCCTATTATAGTATTAATCAAATTGCCTATTATAGTATTAATCTGGTAAAGAGCTTGCAAGTCTTGTTGCATTTGACAGATTAGATTAACAGATAGAAAAAGAAATACTTGTTACAGCTATTATTGTCAGGATCAATTTTTGTGACCAAAAATTAACTGAATCAACCCATTTTCCCTTTTGTTATTCAGAGAGCTCTGGATACAGCCATCACTAGCCTAATTCACAGTCCTCACTGTAAGAGTGGTATTCCATAACATAACAAAAAATTATTGAAATATTTGAGCTTAAGGACTAATAAACCTGTTGAATGTATTAGATGATTCTGTAATAGAAGCTTACATGTCTCAAGAGCCATTAAAACATCATAACTCATAACACACATTTCTAGATTCACAGCATGGAGTACATTCTAGAACCTTCTTGTTTAAGGTTCTGTAAACATGTAAGGCATTGTTACATGGCTCACCAGCCTTCACATTCTACCACTGCCCTATACGGCCTTCTATTTATCTCTAGACACAGTGCAGAAAATATAAAAGAAACAAATTCCTTCCAGCCTCCAGGTTTAAAAAACTAATTCACATTAAAATATGACACTGACCTGTAGTGGAACAAGCCAGGTGAAACAAACTGCTCCAGCCAGGCTCTGACAGACAGCTTCAATCAGCCTACTTATCCTCCATGTGGAAGGTGTAATCCAGGCTGCTGCCAGCTGCTTCCCTAAAAGGTTCTTCCTCATTCTGTTCATCAGGATTGCTACGGCAACAACTCATTCAGCAGAAGTCCACTGTGAAGCATGTTGAAGACAGATAAGGATATGGAAAATGTGCTTCTTGGTGTATTTGTGCCATTCTGCTCCTCCTCACAGTCTTGGTAGCACAGAGTAGCTGCTGTTGTAGTGTGAAACTCAGGCGGAGGCAGCAGAGGTGACTTTGGACCACGAGCAAAACTTTACCCCAGCTTGAAACAGCTGGAGATGGCACAGATCCACTCTGGGAGCACAGCACCATGCTAGGTAAAGGTCAGGCCATGCAGGAGCCTATATTTGCCAAAATAGCCAGGGCTTCCTCACTTGCTCAAAATGAAGTTCTCACCACTCCTATAAGCACCCTAAGGGACATATAAGACTTTGCTTTTATTGTGATTTTTTTAAAAAAAAAAATTGTCCCAGAAACATTTCTGCTGAAATCTTTCCTTTAAAGTCTCCCCCCAAAAAAAACCCAAAACAAACCAACAAAAAACCACAACAACAAAACCCAAAATGAAACAAAACACCAACCAACCAACAAAACAACCCCACAAATCAACAAAACCAAACAAATCAAAAACCAAAATACCCCAGACAAACAGAAAAACAAGCCAATAAAAAAACCCCACAATAATATCTCCCAGCATTTAAAATGCATACTGTATAAACTGCAGAGCTTATAAATGCATGCTACAGCACAAAGGAGATCAAAGGTTGGTGCAAAGAAGTCTAATAGAGCCTGCTTAGAGTTCATGCCAGTATACTCAGAATAACTCAGAGAAAGCCCTGACGCGCTGTACTGACACCCTCCATTTTCACAATACTACTCTATATGTCCTTATTCTCCCTACAGTCATTCTCTGACGTGTTGACTGCAACGCTCTTCTCTTAAACACACCTAAACATGACACATATATAAAGTTGTTAGGGATGCAAGCAGCAGTGTAGGATGACATCCTGTCAGGGCTCATCACTGTGACGTCCGGGGGGCATCCATGTCCCCTAACTCCCAGCAGTGCAGGTCCTACAGCAGAGCTCATCCCTCTGTGGTTAATGAGGAGAAATGGGCTGTTTTCGGTGATCATTAAGGACTTGAGGGTGGTAAATTACATACCCTAAAATCACCCATTTCTTTCCACTCAGCACACAAATTGCCAGCTTCCCAGGACAGACAGTTTCTTCTTTGCACCATGCCAGGCATAAAAGGGTTTTTTGACATGGTGGTAGTAAATAAAAATGATGAAGAATGTCAGCTACAGGAACAAGGAAGCAGAGACAAGCCACACTGACAATCTGGATAAAAATACCACTAAATCAGAAGACTACTTCCTTGTGGCAATGAGTCAAAACTAACTGGGTGTTCCCTGCTGAACTTTTATGGAGATCAAACTGCTTGAAAACACAATGTGAGTCAGCCAATAATTCCTCCAAATAAACTTTGGAGCATCCTATCATCTTTAACATCCTCCTTAACAGTTCTGTCATTTTATTTCCTCAATCATAATAATTTTCCTCTCAAAAAAAAAAAATTTATGAATACACCATTTTTCCCCTGAGCAACTTCTGATTGTATAATTTTTCTTCTACTTCAGAATTTTCTTTCCTTAGAGACAAAGAAACCTTAGAAACACAGCTTTACTGACTTTTTGGTATTTTATTTTGCATTTTAGTCTCCTGGTTTTTCCTGATGGGTTTTTTTCCTGGTTTTACCAAAAATATCTCTTCAAAAGATTTTTTCCCTAACTGTACAAATTGCTTAGTACTTGCAAATAAGCTGAATCATTTAAAGAATTGAGAGGTTTTTTTAAATAAATGTAATAATTTGTCCTGATAGCAATTATAATCTTCCATTAGTGAAATATTTAAGGGTTCTAATAAACAGCTTTAGATGAAATAATCTGTAAAATCCTTAGATGGCATTAATATGCTTATTGCCACTGAAATAAATGAACCTGCACCATTTTCCACCAGTAATATCTTTGGACTTAAATATTTTACAGCAAAGCTTGCTGGTCAACAGCAACAGTTGTTGGAATTAAAGATTCTCTGCATCAGCTCTCCATGGTATCAGAATATAATCAGCAACTCCAAAACAATGTAAAAAGCAGAATCTAAAATAACTGTCAGGGCATTGCCTTTTTGCATTATTCATGCCAATATCAAAGGGTAGAGTCTAACAAAAAAATATCTAAAGATTAGCACTGTAAAACTGCCTCATGTATCCTCTTTCAGCTCATCCCCATTTTTCATGAATGGAATATCACACAATCTTTTAAAATATGTTCAGGGAAATCATAACATAGCTGACTCATATTCTTAGATACACTTTAAGTGGCCGTACCTTGTCATAATCCTAAAGACTACAAATGATTGGCCTTCAAGAAAACTTCTTCCTCTCTAAGAAATTCTTAGCATTAAAAAACCAGTAAGTTTCTTTCTCTAGATCAGTTCTGAGTTTTATTCTTGTTCCTTTTGATATTATTGAAAACAAAAGGCAGTGTTGTTTTGATGGGACTTTTGTGTTTTCTGTGTTACAAAGCAGAATGCATTGGTACAAAATCAAATTTCCCAATAAGGTAAAACACCATTCTTCGTTCCAATAGATCTTGCATTTACAAATATCTCTATGTTGTAAGCTTAAGCTTATGATGTATAGACAGGGTTTTTCTTTGGGCAGGGGATGACAGGGAGGTGTGTGTGGATGGGTAGTTTTTCCTACCATCTGCAATGTCAGTTGGTTCTATTTTTTTTTTGTTCTGTTTGATATCCATAGAGCTTCGTTGTGTTCCACCTGTGGAAATACACACTGTCTAGGATTCCACTGGTGTTCTCTCTCCCTTCTTTTCCTCCCTTTCCCCGAATGCACCATTTTTTAAAATGTACTATATCCTACAGCGTGGAACAGAAGCTCTCTCTCCTCTCTTCATTTTATGCCAGGCCCATAACCAGCAGCTTTGTGTTATTCTTCCTATTTGTTCCAAGATTTGTTCCTAATCACAGCCAGGACATTCTCCTGTTGTTTCACTGGATTCCCTCCTAGATCTTGAACTTCTCATCTGAACTGAGCACACACAATAGACTCATTGTGTTGAGCAAACAGATTATGTTTTCCTTGACTTCATGGTATTGTCCGAGTGATCTAAAAAAAATTTTTGCCTTCCTTCCTGATCTGAGGACTCAAACAAATGCATGTAATGTCACATAGGAACTTCCAACAGAGATAGTAGGGTCAGGCTTGCAATGCTGAAAGGACCGGCAAACTGTTAGAAAAGAACAGAAGATCCAAGCCTTTCTCACTGCATTAGGAAGAAATCTTTTACTGTGTGGGTGGTAAAGCACTGGAGCAGACTGCCTTGGGAGCTTGTGGACACCTCATCCCTGGGTGTGTTGCAAGGCCAGGCTGAACAGGGCTTTGAGGAAACCGGTCAAGTGGGAGGTGTCCCTGCCCATGGCAGGGGAAAGGAGGGGTAGCACTAAATGATCTTTAAGGTCCCTTCTAACCCAAACCATCCTATGATTTTAGCTGCTCTACCTGCTTGCCTCCTGTAACTTCCTGGTGGCCTTGCAGTCAAGGAATGCCACTTTAGCCAGTTTTGTGTATGGGTGAAGTCAGAGGGCTGAGTAATGAATCAAATCAAATCTCAAGCTTTATCTGGCACATTCATAGCCTATGACTGAAAGCAGCAGTGAGAACTCCTGCAGTGATCCATTATACCTATCAAAGTCTACTGTATCCTGTATTTTGTATTCCATTGGATGTTCAGGTACAAACTATTCCCCTGGACCTTTTATGCATGAGAGGATTAAAAAAATGTAATCACAGAATGACCTGAGCACGCTGCACATACTGGGTCCCACTCTCTCCTGTCTTTCCTGATCTGATAAGGATGTAGAATTCTTTGAAGTTCTGATGAATTTTAAACCCACTGAACCTTTCTGTCAAGCTTTAAGGCTGACCAACACATACCCTGGGCACCAATTCAGATAGGACATTTTGCTTTCAGAAATATGACTACACATACAGAAAAACCCAGGCAGTGCCTGTCTGGCTGGCACCTGATTATTCACCAATATCGATAGGAGAATTGCAAACTTCAAAGTTCCTGTAAATTTATGCAGTCTCCCCTAAGGAAACTCAGAAAAGCATCACTAGTTTCAGGTAGTAGAAAATTCAGGATATCCTAGTGCTAAGATAAAACCTGAAGTGGTTTCCTAGAGGCTCATAACAAAGATGCTCCCAATTCTGTGTAGCTTCCCCAAGTAGAGGCTGCTCTGAACCACCAGAAAAAGCACCACTCCAAGGCTGTAACAGCTTTCACATTAGGGTGCACTGGTGGGCAGGTGCAGAAGATGCAAAGCAGAACCCACTGTGCAACCCACCAAGCATTGCAGCTCTGAACCCAGTCAAACTCCCTACAAAATGGCACCTAATCTTCGATCACACAGCATCAATGAATTTTAAATGCTAATATTTAGCCAGCATGGAGCTGATGAAAAAGGCATATTTTAATGAAATGGATGCTGTACTGTTCACACATAAGAGGACTTGCTATTCCTATTTCTCAGAATTTTGCATACAAAGAATTTTAATACATATGCATAATGCCTTCCATATTCAGCTTCTAGCCAAAAGGTATCTTAAAAATTCAACACATGTATTTTATTCAGGTGATCTATTCCAGATAATAGAACTGGCCAGGAGCAGTCTAATTTTCAGTTGGGAAGTGTTATTAGTATTTCTGAACTACTTCAGATAACACATTAAGCAACATTCTAAATAACAATTCAGTTGTAAAATTTTATCTTAAATACGTGCACAACTTGGTTTTGGGCGAAAATTACTTTGAGGGAAGCAAATAATTTTATCCATAGGAAACTAGTCCATGATACAGCTGTAGGAGTGAGAGTGTCAATACAACAGCATATTGAACCCTTGTGGAAGAAAGGGGCTGTCTCCCTTTGCTATAAAGGACAATAGAAATAACAATACTGACTTTGAGTAAGTCTGAAGTCCTTATAGTTACACACAATGTTCGAAGTGGCAGAAGACTGTTAAGGAAACAGAACATGGGTAAAACACAGCTGAATCACCTATTTCTTTACTACTTCAATGAAGTGGTAAAGACATGAGGCAAAACCAGTTTTAGTGTTTTTTTCTCAACAACTTACAAGAAAAATTACCAACCACCACACAGCTTGTTTTGATACTGTAAAGATCTGCACATTTGGGCTCCCTTTGACTTTGCAAAGCTTCTTTGAACTAAAGATAGTGTAGCCCTTGAACACAGACGAGCAGCAGGCAGAACTAGGTAAGACAGAGAAAAATGTGTTAAAAGGTTTTTTTGTTTCTAGATTTTCAACCAGAAGGAAATGCATTAGACGTAAAATAATGAGTAGTTATTGCTTCACTTCAAATTCAATGTTGATGTTAATCTAACTCTTTTTCAGCAGTAAAGGTGGAATACATCATCTCCAGAGACCCCCTTGCAGTGTTAACTGATCCACAAGTCTAATTCATTGCTTTCCAATATATATTGATATTTTCCTCCAGGTCACTATATTAAACTAAAATTGTTAGATTATACATTTTATGCTGAAGAGACAGCTAAAAAATAAAAAGAAAGCAACATTTCCCACCTTGTGTTTCTTCAGTCTGGGAAATTTTCTCCTTAATTCTTGGCAAATTATTTTTTAATCATTATCATGCCAGTCTTTCCCCTGCCCAGTACTGCTGTGTTTTTGATAACCCTACCACATTTCTTTGATTCTGTCTATTACAAATGAGATTTTTAAAGATGTGTGCCCATATTACTTAAAAAAGCTTGACTTTGCTGACTTTAAGCATCAGACTTAAATACCCAAGTTGCTAAAAGAATTGATGGAGCTTCCAAAACCAAAGTATTCTACATTAATGATGTAAGGCATCAGCAAGTAAGCCAGGGTGAGAAGAAGCAATAGGAGGACCTATTCCCTCTCCACAAGAGGCTGAGAAATCAGGCCCCTTTGAAATGTATTTCCCAGAACAACTTTTTTTGTCTAAGTTGAGGTTCTTGGAAGTTCAAATAAAGAGGTTATGTTTAGCCAGGGGAATGAAATGGCAATACCCCAAAGCCATCAGCAGCCTAGTTGGAATTCTTGGGCTGAAAGCTCTAATGCTTACTATGTCGATAAATATAAAATGAGTATAACATCCTCCAGATCAATTTTTAACATATTTTTATATTAAATGCTTTTTAGAAGGATACGAGTAAAAATAATTTCCTATACCTCAAGTCATCTAAATGCTCAAATAACCTTGCTTATTTTTGAGCTCTTTAAAAGGAAGGTAGTTGTATATCCTCATTCTTCCTGATGTCTACTGTCCTTGCAATAATAATAATAATAATAATAATAAAAATCCCTGAGCATCATGAATAGTCAGGTTTTCCTGTGATCTTCCTGAAAAGACTCTAAAGGAAAGCAAGCTTTTGCCTATTCTGAAGGACACAGTTGCTCAGGCAAAGCTCAGAACCTTAAACATCACATGAAGGAACAGAACAGACATCTTACAAATGTGTCTCATTTTTGGTTTCACAGCTGATCTTTGCAGATGACATGAATGACCAGTGGTAGGTCAAGTCATACTGTCTTAGATCTCTTATGTTTTGATGCTGAAGTGCAGAACACCCTTGAAGTGCGGTCTGAGGACAGTACAAACATCACAACATACTCCCCTGAAAACAATCTGGTATAGCTTTACATTACTTAAAATCTTTTTCTAAATGTTATTTAGATGATCAAGTCCCACCAAGGTGCCTCATTCAGTTGCTTATTACTACTACTACTTATCAAGTTTCAGGTTCCATCTCTTTTTATATCACCACATTGACAGCATATAAGAAAAGAGGCTGAGAATTGAGTTTCATAGGCTGAAACAGTCTATATTCAATTTTCTTTTGGTAAGAATTCTCTAAAGTAAGTAGTTGCCTTGTGAGGGCAAAGAAGAGAAAAGCAGACAGTGCAAGATTGCACATAATTCACAAAGGAAAATCAAGAAGCTTAATATCCATTTTAGTTCTCCCTGAAAAAGCCAAATGATACTGCTGATAGTCAGCACTGGGCTACTGATACCCAAAGGGAAGTCCCAGCCAGCCATGTTTTCTGCCAAAGATAGCCCTGGGATGTGAAACACAGGCAAAAGCAAGAAACGTTATCACACAGCCTCTTCCTCTGATGGTACTACAGTGTGAATACGTGGGTAGCTGTCTGGGGCAAGGTGACTTGTTCCGGCAGCTTGGTGTTAGACTTTAACCAGGTACATCAAATGTGTTCAGAAAACTCCTTCCTTGAGCTAACCAGCACAGAAATGAGTGGTTCTGTTCAGGCAGGGAATCTTGGTCACACCAAGCACTCCTTTGCTTGTCCGGCTTCTACCTGTCCATATTTCCCTGTGTAAGCACAAAGCACAAGGCCAGTCTTACCTGCTGCCTCAATAGGATTCCAGAATCCTCCTGTCCTCAGGGGGAACAGCCCAGCTGTTAGCACATGTCAGCAACTTGAGAGCACCAGCAGAACCCTCTGAGGGGTTCACCCATGTCTGCTGTGGATCAGATTGCTGTGAAAACCACGGAGAAAGAGCTGTGCAAGAAGCAGCTGTGACAAAGCCTATCTGGGAGGGTCCCTTCCCCATGACTCACGAGGTGCTGGGTCATGGCATGGTCACAGCATGCAGCCTGCAGGGTAAGGAGAACTTTGAGACACACACCTGGATCCAGTTCTGCTGCTGCAGGATGAGGTTAATTATGTGAGACTGGAATAAGAGCTTGTGAGGTACACTTCTGATTTTAGCAGTTTTTTCCCTCCTTTTAAAAACTCCATTCACTTTCAATAAGTTCCACAGACCATTTTGCCATTCCCCAGTGCTTTTTGTACTGCCAAAGCACTGTACATGGGACTAATTGCTTTGCGGCCAGAAAGGTCAGCTAAGGTCTGGACTCCCAAAAGCAAGTTCATTTTATTTCTTTAAAATGTTATTCATACAATTGGAAAGTTTCCTTTGTAAATTTAATCTTAACAGACTCCTTATAGCATATTCCTCATGAATTATTATAAACTGTTTCTCTGAGCTGATCCAGACATCAGACAAGCTGTTTTCATACTGTTCTGAGTCTACGGGACTAGGGAAATCTGTGATTTACAGTGTTCAGCTTCACTGAAGCCATTAGTCTGAAGAATTTATCCATCTACACTATTTCTCTTAGTATTTGTTTGTACTGCAAAAGTAACAAATTAATTCTACCCTCTATGTGAGCCTCTCTGCTGTCACCTTCTATCCCTCTCAACTCTGGACTCTACTGTCCTCAGACTTGTTTTTCAGAGCTCATTAAACTTGCTGAATATGGCAGCACTAGCATGAAAAAAAAAAACCTAACAGAAGGTCCCATTCAAGATACTAACAATTGCAGCAAAGAGAAAAAAGTCCAGTTACACAGCAACATCGTGGATTTAGCTTCTGTACAAACATAAGCAAAGGAAGCATAAATTCCACAGCAACTGAAGAATTAAATTATCTGCAGGCTACATGACAGTGAAGGCTATTCAGATATCAAATGAAGACTGCCATGAAAACATGAAATGCAAGAAAATTCCCATCACATTTTCTGTTGTAAGAAAAGTATTCAGCAAAGTTGGAGCCAGTGAAAGCTGAATGCTGATGTAAAGAAGTTTATTGATCTAAATAAAGTGTGAATATTCATTAATACCCTCCTCATAAAATATTTGTGTTTTAAAACAAATGGCTCAATGACAGGCCCCCTTAGAGAAACAGAATTGCATTAAAGCTATGTGATGTAGGGGATTGAATTTGCCAAGGTTTTCCATGAGCTTTGCCATCTTTGTCAGCCATATTCTTTCAGTATCTACACCAAGTGTTCATGACAAAAACTTGTCACATGAACTCTCCCTCTTTGCATGGAGTGTGTATGGGCATGAAAGGAAAGAAAATCCCTCAGAGCAACACCATGGTTCTGTTTTGACTCTAGGTGTTACACCCATTTTGTCATGCTGCTTCCTCATAAGTAAATTAAAAACGTATCAGAAACTTTGAAAGTTATTTCAGTCATGAATAGCTTCCACAGTACAGTCATGCTTACAAATTTTATGGAACTGCTGTGATCCGACTGCAGAATACATTTTTGATTAATCAGACCCAAGGTTTTAATAATGACACAGCAGGTGGGGCAACTACAAAATTAAAACTCTTAACAGCCTCACAGTAATACAATCATAAATATAAAAGAGTTGAAAACAGCTCATTTGCATTTTTGAAAAACATTCTCAGCAACTTCCTCTGCATTTCTGCTCCCAGAAGAGGGCGATGTTTGTGCCGGCTGAGAGGGCTCCTGCTGCCTTCCACGGCTTTCAGGGCAGGCTCATCCCGTCTCACACAGCAGAGTACCTTTCCCTTGGGAAGTAGCCACTGCTTTTCTAGGAGCAATTTCTGGAACTCCTGGATCTTGTTCAGAGACTGCACATCCGCTTTGTCAGCTGCTAAACATCGGGTATTTCCCGTTTGAGGAGAGTATCTGTGAAAAAATGGTAAAATAGGCTTGTCATAACCTTGCCATTTGAATTGTCACCTTTTGTTCCCATTAACATCTCTGAGCCAGTTCTGTCCTTTCAATTAGCAGCAGCTCAACACTTGGGATATACAGAGTTGTCTATTTTTTGGTGTTTTTTTTTGCAAAAATTAAGTCTGCAAATCCATCCTCACTGTAATTTACACTGTTCAGCCTTAAACAGCCACCAGATTGACATTGTGTAACAGTAACTGACACCAATTAAACTGGGGGCTAAAAAACTGTGCTAATGAGAAGAGAATCAGTCTAGGTATGGCATCAAAGTTTAGGATGTTTTCAAAACGGTGAATTTTTATTTTCCTAGCTGAGGGAAAACTTCTGCTTCAAACAGTGGTTGCAGAAACATTTCCAGATCTAAACTGCTGCATCACAAATGAAGGCACTATGATTTCTTCCTAGAGTTTGTTCTATTCTACCTTTTTCACTATGTATTATTCCAACCCTGAGAAAAATGCAGAGTCCAGAAAGGACTCTGTATAATACTTTTCCTTTTATATGAGAATACCTACTACTTATATACATACCCACATACATATAAATACCTTCTTCTGAGATCTCCTCATGAACTAACAAACTTTTAATGAAAATTATTATTTAAAACTAAAATAACCTATTCTATGGACAGATTTTGAATGTATCCATAGCAAGGTTGAATTTTACAAGTATCAATGCTTTGCTTTCAGCCTCAGGATTTCAGGAAAATAAACAAAAGCTTTTGACAGCAAATTGTTTACAACACTGACTTACATAAGAGTTAAAAAAACTAGAAAATTAGACAGATAAGTTTCTTTAAAAAAAACAGAAAAACAATTTATTTGCTAAAGAAAGCTAAGCACTAAGAGGAAAATGTACTAAAGCAGAGACAGTAAAAGGATAATGGAAAAGTTGGGCAGGGTGAAGTAACAAACACCCTGAGGAGTGATGAGATTAGAAATAGGAAAGGCTTGTCACTGCTCTTCCTAAGTATTCAGACCTGGGACTGAAGTCAGCACGGATCAGCTGATTCTGTGTAACACAGCAGCATAGCAAAAGTTCCTTAGGATATCTCAAGTACTCCTTCCACAATCCAATTAAAAAACCCTAACCCTAAATGAAAATAAAAGTAAAATAAACTGAAGCAGAACAGCAAACAGAAGGAGCTTCAAAGCAAAAGACCACAAACCCCACAAGGAATAGAGCCAACGCATGCCCTTTCAGGAATCAAAAGTTAATGTTTTAATGAGTTTACAAGGCTTGCTGAAATCCCATAAATCTGATGGTCAATGATTGATTTGTCCAGGGCCTAGACAGGCCCTGTTCTGAGCAATGGAAAAACATGGGAGCAGTGTCATGCCAGCATATTCCTTTCATGCTATGAGAAGGTTTATGCAACTGGTGGACTGTGAGTTTCTAAAAATTTTCTCTTAGAAAGGAAGAGGTTGAGTTCTTTGCAGACTTATGCTAAAATACTCTTCAGAATTAGAGGGATCATATATATGATTGACCAGACCAGCAAATAAAAACAGGCACTGTCTTCTTTCAAGAGATGGAACCACTGAATCCTGCTGTAAATATCACTAACTCTGCACAGAGCACCATCCTGGTTTGCCTGCCCTCTGCCATTTCATCCCTTGACGACTAAATTAAAGAGATTAAACAGATTACTTCAACCTGCATCACAACAGTACCCTGACCAACTGCAACTGCTCTGCCAAAGCAGGTCCAGCTGTACACAACCCAGAAGCTCAGCTATAAGAGAACACACTTGCAAATTCTGTTAAAATGGGAGGAGACAAATAATCAAGAAAGGCACGGATAGTTAATAAACTTTTGACAACTTTTCTTTAATCACAACACTCCCACAGTGGATAACTGATCCAAGAATCTCTCTAAGAATGCCGGTAGGTAGTTAACACCTGCAATTAACACAAGTGTAGGTAGTTAATACCTGTAATTAACACAGGTGTAGGTAGTTAACACCAGTAGGTGCCATGGAAGGATTGGTTTGGGCTTCATTAAAGAGCAGTATGTTGCCTATATATTATACTCGTGTTTTCTCAGCTGTTTCATATACTGGGATCATGAGAGTGGCTTTAAACTAATGTAAGGTAAAACTAGTTTTGGACAGCAAATATCTTCAGGTGGGACTGAGGCTTGTGAAGGAGTAACTTGTGGTTTGTCAGGGGTGAAGCCATGCAAAAAAATCTGCTAACAGAGGTGGAAAACAGAAACTCACCCAATTTTCCCATTTAATGCATTTTTAAGGAACTGAGAAGTTACATCTGAGGGATGTAAAAGGTCCTGCATAAAGATGACCAAATAGATCCAAATCACAGTCAAAGTAAGAAAGTTCATTTAATTTTGAAGAATTCTGTTTAGTTCTAATGAGTTCTGGATGTGGAGATGGGAGAAGTGACTGCCAGATAGAATTTATTTCACACTGTCTGAACTCTTTTCCCCAAAGAGCCACAGGATTCTGACTAAAAGGGAAAATAATATTAAGAAATGGAAGAGATCCCATCTGTCTATTGTAGTATACTCATTCAGTGTAACTATTCTGTTTTACTTTGAACCAGGAACAGAATTCTGAAGGTGTTTTTGTTAAAAAAATATTTTAATAATAAAAAAAGTAAATGTGCATATTAATTCATAGAATAACCAAGACAGATGAAGGTACAAACCAACCAAAGCCTGACTAGAAATGCCCATGTAATACATTGTTCAGGCTTTATCATTTCACCCTCATTCTTTCAATATTCTTGTATTCTTGGCCTCTTCAGAGACTGTGAATAACCATATTATTGATTAAAAGGATAAGGTAACTCCAAGATGAGGAAACAGGATGTAAACACCAACTCATTCCACACAGATTATCCATGTTCTGGTAGCTACCAATAGATTCTGGTTATGCAAGAGTCACTGAGAACAAATCTAAAACTCCCCTTGGATTTGCATTACTGATGAGGTCCCTAAGAAGTTCACCTTTGGTAGAAAAAGTTAGTCTGTTTAAGTGTTTCCTATCCTTTCTGAAATAACAATCAACCCAATTTGGGAAGCTTCTGACCAAACTTGTCACAGAGAAAAAAAAGATACAGAACAGCAGTGCCGCAGGGACTTCTGATTTATAGAAAAGCATGAAGAGATGCCAGAGGAAACAGTACAAAATTGCAAGTAGCACTGCAAAATTTTTTCCTCTTCACAGGAAGAGGAAAAATGACAATAGTATTTTTTCAAAATAACTTGGAGAATCTATTACAGATCTGGAAACTAAATTCAGACCTCCTCGGGCCCTGAGTCTAAGCCTCTGTTGCTTCACATGTTTGGTATCTTTTAGGACTGCACATTTCCAGTGTCTTCAGTTCCCATGTTAAAACAGGGATGTAGCTTAGAATAAAATTTTGAGTACCTAACGTCATCGAAGGCCACTGTCAGTATAGTTCCTTTACATCCAGGTTAATACATCCCCATGAAATACACAAGAACACGTTTGTGTCACTACACTTCTCAAAGACAAACTGTGTCCTCCTGGCTTTTCTAAAACATAAAGAATATTTGTCAAAATCACTTAAAACACAACACACAGAGAATGTTTGGTAATTACTGGCAGGTTTACATGTCCAAGTGCTACCCTGGCAGTTGTAGCTGGCCTGTGGCCCAGAGAAAACAACCACAGCTTTCAAGGATGCTGCACGAGACACTCTGAGAACCATGTTCCACTTGTTCTAAAAAGGGAAAGATAAGGGGAATTATGTCTACATCCCCATAAATAACTATTGCATTAAATGTTCTGAGTGCATCATGAATGTAAAGATCAAAAAAGATAATTGATTGAGACTAACAGCATTTCAATACTGAGCATTGCCAAGGCAACACCATAGCCTTCCAGTCAGGTTTGCAATTCACCCTTTGGCTCAGGTGGATTTGGCACCCCCATTTGCACAAAGTACATAAGAAAAATGTGCCTGTGACCTTCAAGACCAATAGGTGTCATTTTATAAGCAGAAAGGCTTCTGTGCACATCACATTACAGATGCTGTAAAAAGTCCACTGTATCCTGCAGCTGAATTGTCAAGCCTAATCACACATTTGACCTTTGCAAATATACAAACAGGATGGCAGGAGAGATTATTTTAATCAGATCTGAATGCATATGAGAGGCCAACATATAAATTATATGGATTATGCAATTATACTTCTATTTATTGTTGAAGCAGAAACCAACATAAATTCCTATTGCAATTGCCACAAAGCGCAATAGCACTTGGATTATAATTTAAAACATATTTTATGAAACACACATAGACTCACATGGGCTAAAAAAATAACTATCTCAGATTGACTTTTATAGATACAACAGCACAGTAATATTTTTAATTTTTTGTTTTAGTCACACAGAAATTAAATTGTTTTCTTAGCAACACTGCGTAAGTGCTGCTAATATTCTAGGAGGCACAAACTGGCAATTGAACAGATTTTTATAAAGCTGCCATTTTGTTAGATGATAAGATGGCTAAAAGAATAAGGAGACAATTTCAAAGGCAGGTTAAGGGAAATATAGCTTAAACACATTTTTGGTATTTTGTTTCTTTGTTTTTATTTTATAATAAATATAATTTTCTATATAGGAATACTGACTTATTCCAATAGTGGAAGAGGACATGTATTAGCTGGATCTGAAATAAAATAAAAGGGGTTTATAAGGATATAAAGGAAACATACATTACTCAGGGAAAAAGCCACTGATGGATAACAGTTATTGAACCAGAAAGAAATAATGAGGCCATGGCTAGCAAGTGAAAAAGATGGGTTTAAGAATGATCTTTAAAAGACAGTGACACATTGCATCCGGATCCTTCTGATCTTTCTCTGAGAATGCAAAACACATAATGAACCAGATAGGAGGAATTCAAGTATGTGAATCCAAGAAGAAACATGAAGTAAATTGCAGTCTGTGAGACCACTCTAATCAGGAAACTGACAGAACTGCTTAACTTCCAGAATAAAGTCTATAGAAAGGATGGATTCCTATAGACAGAAAAGGGTGCAGAGATACATTGCAGGAGGAGGACCAGCACATGGCAGAAGAAAGGGAAGAGATGCATGCTGACTGCAGGAGCACTGCCAATTTGTACCAAATTGGAAGATGCATGATTGGAATATTACAGGAAATTGCAGAAGAGCTCCAGGGCAAGATAAGAAGCCAGACCTGGCAATGTTTAGCAGGGGAAAGGAAAGAAAAGTCTGAACAGTGATCAAGAAGGGCTTGTGTGATGTACATCTTAGAAAAGATAAAGACTGAAGAATGATATTGAAAGAAAACATTTTTCCTGTGATACTGAGAACATGTTCATAGCAACTTCCTGCTTGTCGTTAAAAAATGAGCAGAAATCACCTGCTTAGCAAAATAACAGGTAGCTGATCAAAATGTAATGAAAGCTAACAGAATCTGAGCACATACCTACAAGATGACACTGCAAATTTATTTCGTTCTCTTAAAGCAAATATTTCAGGCATATATAAAATTGAGAGATCTGCCTGAATCAAATCCCTTTTACAAAAAATGCTGAGAATACATTTACATTTCAATTGAATCAACACTCAGGAACAAAACAAAATAGAGAAAGCCCAGGGCTGCCTCAGGAAAAGAAAGAAGAGTGACAAGAAGTTTCTAGCTCTGGAAAAAAAAAAAAATCCACATTCTGTTTGTTCTGTCAGTCTTTATTGGGAGATAAACTGGAAACAGCAATGGCAAAGACAGAGGAGACCACAGAACAATAATGCTGTTCAGTAGGATCAGGGCATCACACTGGTGGTGGCAGGGGGTGTCTTTTCAAGTATGAGATGCATTCTTTCTCAAAAGGATCAAACCTGATTTTGAACTCACTCTGTTGACAGAAAGGTCAGTATCCTCAGCCTAGGCAGTAAAATCCCTATTAGTAAGCCCCAATTAATATTTTACCACTTCTAGATTGATCTATACCCTGACAAGTTATTTGAGGATGCCACAGTTTTATTTCAGAAGCTGGACTAACATTTTGTTACTGAGTAGTTTGAGAGACCTTCAGTTTGTAATTTTTCACCTCCCTTCAACACATTCAGCCAAAATAGGACAGCCTGGTTATAAGAACTATTAGACAGGGCAAGCACCAGAGAACCAAACTTCTCCATTTCATTTGATCTGCTCTACATTTAAATTTCCCAGTTCATGTGTGGTAACAGGATTTAGAATATCTGATACTTAGTTACTGACAAAAACATACAGCAGCCCATTAACACAGTCTTATTATGGTAATATATTGCAATTTAAAGTTTTGACTTTGCTATCAAAGAGCAACAATGTCAAATAAATATTTTATTTTAATAAAAATAGCATACATTTGCTTTCTTGTTAAATCAAGAAAGGTTTTCCCTTCACATGTTAGCAAAACATTTGACTTAATTTTTTTGCCTGTCTTTCTGCAATGCTATTTTAAAATCTGTCATCTGTGATCAGCATTGATGCTAGTTATATTCTTATGCCACAGTTTAAAAAGAAAAGCAAGTCCTCAGCCTGGAGCAGTCCACCTACCAAGTTGCCTTGGAATCAGGAATCTTAAAAAGCCTCCAAGTTTCACCTTTCAAGGAGCGCTGAGAACAAGTGCCAGAACCCCCTAGTTTGTCATGTTCTATTGCTTGTCAACCTGCCAGGCAGCTTGCCAAAGGCTGAGGCAGGAGAGCCCGCTAGAAACCCAGCAGGGATCTGTCAGAGCCCTACCTCAGCTTTGCTGAAATGGAAATGTCTGTGCAAGCCATTCTGATTTCAGCAAGCCAGCAAGTTCTACTGCACACAGATTGGTCACTTGGAAAGAGTGGACTAAGGCTGAAGTTATCCTTTCCTATATTCTTATGAATAAAGTATTCATGAGAATTTTCCTGGTCAGCCTTACTCAGTTAAAGTCATAGACAAAACTTCTCCAGGTCACCTTCAGATAGGGAAACCTGCACTGGATTGTGTAATGAGATTCACCTCCTATCTAAGCCAAACATCTTTTTCCTCCATCGTATTTTCCATAGAAGAGGGTCTGAAGTCAACACAAGTAACTCTGAAACTACTGAGACTGCAGGATTCAGTTCTGTAGGAGAGCTGGTCACTGCAATGGATGAATCATTCCAGGCTGCTCTGAGCCAGGGAATGCAACTGCACCTTCAGGATGGAAGGCAGCTCAGAGGAGATGGGCAAGACCAGTGAGCTCAGGGAATATTGCCAAGGATGAGCATCAGTTGTCCGGTCAAGCTGGAGTGACCTCGGTGCAAGGAGCCTTGGTGGAATTTGGTTTTAGGAGCACTGCTGCACCAGTGGGCCACGGGTTATGTAAGAGCCTTTCCTGAGATAAGCTGCTCTGCTTGCTCTGCTCTGCTTGCTCTTTTCATAACCAGAAAGAAGAAATTTAATGAAATTAAGTGAGACCACCATAGGGCAAGGAAAAGTCGGCTTGATTTCTCTTTCTTTCAAATAGCACAAAGCCTTGTATTTGAGAAAGAAAGGATGTGAAGTTTATGAGCTAAAATACACTTTATTTTACAAAAAGACTGTAATGGTGTAAAAAGTTATTCTATACTTCTGAGCTAGCACTAAGTATGTTAAATCTCTCAGATATTTGATCGAATTTATGGTTTCAGTGCTCCTAAGTAAACAGAGCCTCTGTTTTCCCATTACACACATTAGCATATATCCAAAACGCCAGCATCAGCATTCACCAAAAAAAGGATTTTTAAAAAAAAAGAATTTGAAAAGCATGAATTTTTAAGAAGATGAAGAACTATACAGAGATAAATGTTCATAACAATTCCAAAGATGTGACAGCATGAAGTGGAGTGGGTTGATGAAGAAACATTGCAATTATATATCCCTGCAATCTGGAACAGGGATAGCTGATTCCTGTGATGGTGTAATTCTGCTGGTTTTAACATTACATTATGTAGCTATGGTATCTGATTAGGTAATTTACATGGAGTGATTTGACAGGAATTTTAAAATATCTTACTGCTTTATATATCTATTAGAAAAGAACATTTCTATTTTACTGTCTATGCAATGAGGCAAGGAATCTTACATATTTGAGAATATGAATCCAGCAGACCAGAATTTAATTACAGAGTACTTGCTACAGAGTAGAGACTCAGGTGAGATTTTTCTTCAAAGTCCTCCAAATAAATGATTTTTAAATTGGAGGGATTCACTCTCTTAAGTGCCTACCTTTTACTAAACAAGCCCTCAGACTACTCAAGATTTTCTGTTTGTTTAAAACTCTGGTCTCCAATTTCCATTTACTTTGGCCTTCCTTTAACACCACTATAATACCCTGTTTTGTTTTTCCATGGCTGATTCTCCCTCACAATCTGCCAGAGCCTTACTTTTTTTTCCCTTTAGAAGCTCCCTCTCCAACACTCCACAGCTGATCTCCTTTCTTTTTTTTATCTTTGTGCTTTTCTCTAACCAGTCTTAAACACACAATTTTCACAACTATTTCTAAACCTGCATCCCACAATTTTATTATCTATTTCTGACTTTCTTCTTCAAACTAATATTTAAGTTTCCTGTACAGATGTCTCCTCTAATGCAGCACAGGTACTTTCAAAGGGTTGATGCATCTACTTGTGCATTGGTCTGCCTCATGCTCTGCTTATTTTTTCAGTGGGAAATTCAAGAGAAGTTAAGAAGAAATAGCTTGTCGTTTCTCTGTCAGCTGTTGCCCAACACCTTAGACTAGATTCCTAGAATTGAAATGAACCCTACCCAAAGGTACATTTATGCTGGCAAATAAAACAGTGCCAGAAAAGGGACCACCAGTGTTAAGAGGCATTGAAACTTGTTTTGACTGTTAAATTGCTAAGTCTCAAATGGTTTTTGCATGCAGCAAATCACACCCCACTAAACAATTCCCTGGAGACAGCAGATAACAAGGATCATTCCCAGAAAAAACATGCCAGAGTGAATTTTGTCCACCTGTTCCTTGCGCTGGAGGGTGAAACAGTTCCATAGTGCAGATATGTTTTTTTTCCATGCCAGCTGCCCTCACTGTCTGAAAATGGTCCAAAGCACATCTAATTGAACTGTAGAGATGTAAGCAGTAAGGCCACCAGTATCCATTATCAATCCTGCCATTCTAAATGACTGTGGATTTTACTCAGGGGCAGGAGAGTGAGAAATACAAGAGTGATTTAGAATAAAATAGCTAAGTGGGTCTTTAATTATTGAATCCTCAGGCAACGCCATTTGGGATCAATCAATGAGGGAGTTTGCACTGAACATCACATTAACTTCTCCGAGAGCTTTATCTCCAATGTTAATTTCTTTTATACAGTTTAACCATTGGAAGTTTATTTTTAAATGTTTACATATGGAAGCAGGAGATAGCTACAAAAAGAGCAAACATGAGTGATGCATGTGAAACTTCCTACCTGAACTTTGCATGGGAATTTAGCTTTCATGAGACAGCTGCAGTACATCTTTATTGCTGCTGGCATACTGATAGCACAGAGTTATTTCACACGGACAATGCAGCATTCCAGCAACCCAGTATTCAGAGAGGCTGCATGGATTCAGTTCAGGGCTGTAAATCCTATCTCCCAGGAGTTTCATGCTGAGCAGCTGACATTTCAGCAACTCCCCCACCCCCCCCACCCCTCCTTCCCCAACAGAGAGTTTAAATAATAAGCTCAGCAAACAAACCTTGTAAAACAACAACTCTGTCATTCACTTACTTCATAAGAACTCTATGAAATACATAGATCTGACGAACATACACAGCCTTGCAGGCAAGCTAAAAGTGCATACAGCAAGAGTTTGGCACTCTTGTTCTAAACCAATAATATGCAGGTGTGGAAAAGTACATTCACTGGTGTTCTGTAGAGCAGTTCAACACTAGACCTAGAAGGGTCAAACCCAGTTATTTACAATCCACTTTGCAATACTTCAGAAAACTCAGGTTTTCTACAGCATCTAGGTTTTGAGTTTTCTGAAGCACTTAAGGCTTCCAAAATATAGTTCCAGTATTTAGTTATATTATTAGCTGTTAAAAGTGACCCATACCCCGTGATCTAGAACTATGCAAGACCCAAACAAGGCTATCAGGAATCCTGGACTCCTTACAGGTTCCTTACAATGATCCTTCTGCTGAATCACATTCACTCAGTGCAGTATCACTATTTTTAAATGTTATCAGTAAATACAGGTAATTTTTTCCTTTCCCAAATCTAGCATCTTGAAAGGTATGGGCCTGGCTGCACAAGAAACACATGTCTGTATTTTGTATTTGCAGTTTACATACCATGCTATTGAAAAGAAACCTTATGACAAGGAAGAGGGATGTCTCTGCTCCTCTCTTATCACAATTAAACGGTTTCATCTCTTACCCTTAAAAAGGTTCTCATATCATTCTCATTTCCATAACATTAAATAGTTCTCAAGTAATAAAAGAGATACAGCTACTGTTTACATGTCATTTAGCCTTACCTTTCTCCAAAATGAAAATCCTGACTCTAGCTGTACAAGAAAAAGGAAAAAAAAAAAAAAAAAAAAGAAGAAACAGCTGCTTTTCCCTTAAACATCTTTGGCCAAAGTCCAGAACCCACTGGTAGGTTCAGGCAGATTCTTCCACCTCTAGCAGCATTGAAAACCCACTTATTAATTCAAGAGACATATGGTGAGAGACTCCTTCAGGAAAGTCTGTGGGGAGGAGGGTAACCCTGTCTGTTTAGATCCTTCCTTTTCTAAACCTCTATGTCCGGTTGAAGTACTGCATTTTTTAAACTACTTTGGCAACTGAGGCTGAAAAATAAACAGCTAAGCTATGTGAAACAGGTGTGGACAAGCAGTTTCCAGTTTTGTACAATTTTATACCAGTGTAGAGCACTCCCTCTATAAAATAAGCTCTCAGCCTCACCTCACAGGTGGCAGTCACAGAAAATGGACACAGAGCTGTACTCAATGGCACAGGTAAGAACTGGTGGAGATTTCTACCAAAGTTCAAATGAATTCAGGTGCAAACTTAAGAGGACCACAGAGGGAAATCTCTCCAGCTTCCCTGGCTGTTGTCCTCTCCATGACAGAGCCATGGAGCAAAGCTCCCAATTAGTCCCTCAGAGACTCATGACACCCTCTCAAATGAAGTTTTGAACAACGCACTGAGATCCCTATCTTTGAAAAACCTAATACTCTAGATCTTGTCAATGAAACCCAGAGGGAAATACCAAGCATAATACTAATTAAAACAGGAAAAAACCCAAAGGAACTGTCCTAGAAAGAACAGTGAAAAAAAATTCCTCATTTTTTCCACTCAAAAAGGGATTTGTGAAATTCAAATGAATTCCAAAATAATTCCATGCAAGGCTTTAACTAGCTTTTGAATTTTTATCATTTCTAACCAATAATCACTTAGTAGAGCAATAAAATTTACATCTGCTGCTACCTCTGTCTGAGAAACCCAGATAATTAACAAAGGAGTGAACACACCATTTAAATGAGGAACTATGGGAAAAGAATTCTGAAATAATGAGCAAGCCTGACCCTCGGAAAATTGGACCTGTTAAGAGTCACCAAAATCTGAGGTAATTATTTACATTAATCAGTAACTAAAAACAGAGTTCAAGGAAACCTGCAGAAGGGGTAGTTTGTGAGAAGAGGCACCACCAAACAACACATCCATGTTTATCTGAGTTATTCACCCAGAATTTGCACACAGCCTTTTGGATGGCAGAGCCATGAATGATACCAACCCTGTTCTGACAGTTTCAGGTGGTATAACAATGTAGTATGGGCATAACTAGCTAGGATGGAAACAAGATATTTAAAAGCATGAATCTAGTAGTAATTTACAGTTTCCATCAGCAGCTACATAATTAAGATTAAAATAGCCCTCTGAGGGGTCTCTAAAACTTTATAGCATAAATAACCAAAAGAATTTTATGTTTAAACATATGCTAAAAGCAGGAAGAATTATAATCTGTTTGATTAAATGTCTGATATTCAGTACAGTTATACAAAATGTGAATCTGCTTTAAAGTCCTGGAAGATACACATGTTCTAAAGAAGAAGCATTTCAGAGATAGGAGACTGTCAGCAGCTGGAACTAACCAGGAACAGAAGCCTACAGGATAAATCAGCATGTCTTCAGGCTGCTGATTTTTCAGTGAATTAGAGGGAAACTTTCTATTCATACATTTTGGGATTTGGGCAGTTTGCCATTAAAAACAAAACCAGTGAATCAGTAAAATTTATGTCCCACAATCTGCATGATATTCATGCTAAATCTGTCCTCTCTCATCATGCCAGCTCCTTTAACACTGCTGCAGGTGTCAACTTTGTACACAAGTGGAACAACTGAAGACAAACTGTCTTTTTTTCCTATCTTTTTTCAACACAGGGTCCACTGATAGATGACAAGAAAACCATTCAAGCAGTAATTAAGTTCTGATTGCTTGACTTGCGCCAAAAATATGGGAAACCATAAAAGCTCAACTTAAAATTTCGTGTTCCTTTTCTAACTAAAACTTTCACAGTGCCCTTATTATTCTGAACTCTTTCCAGCATAAACTAGCATGAGGGAAGTATTCCCTTTCAGTCAAAACCCTCCAAACTGAAACTAGCTCCTCCTCCTTTTCCCACTTTCTCCAGAGTTTATGTTATTTATGAGGGATCTTCAGCTAGTCATTTGCTCACACTGCACCTGCGCCTGGAGTTTGGGTTTCCTTGATCTTTTAAACCCCTGTGATGCTGACTTTATCACACAAATCTAATTAATTATGCATTACCACAACCACCTCTCCGTAGAAAAGAATATGTCACTTTCAACTCTTGGGATTTTTAGAAGGCCTCTGGCAGATGAAATTCCTCCTCATTCCTTTTTGTCTCTTCTATGATTCAGTTTGTAGGGGAAGAACGAAGAGCAATGATGAACAATACTTGAGTGTTGTAATTCATCCTCTACTGGCTGGAACTCTGCCCCGCAGCCAACATGTTAACAAGTGTCCCCATCATTACATGTGCAGTTATGCCATTGCTTACATTAGTAGAGTATAAGGCATCAAATTCTATGTATTTACAGAAAACTTGCTACAGGAAGATGCCATTTCTTGTTCGAGACTTCAACAAGCTACTGAAAGAAAATTTAAAACTTTTATTCCGTCAACAAAGCATTTTTCATTCTTTCCTAAACAGCTCGCTGTAGAATCAAAAGATTAAAGATTATTTTCTTCTTTGAAGCTAGCATGTAGCAATGAATAAAGATGCAAACAACTGTAGAAAAAAAAATGCAGAGAGAGGAAAAGAGTAGAGGTCTATGCCAAGAATGTCAGTATGAAATAAGACTTCAAACATCAGTAAAATTCCAAGTCATATTCTCCTTCCAAAATTTATTACCAAGTATAGTAAGTGGTAAGCAATGAAAATACTGAGAAATGTCAAAGTTGGATGAACACCTTTTTGTCTCCCTGTGGGCTTCTTATTTTTTAATCGAAATTCATTACAACACTGGATTCCTAGAATATAAGGTCAAAATTCAAAGGAAGAACTGCTCTCTCAGCCCATTACATTTATTTCAAAACCTGCTTTAGGACTGATACAGCTCAGCAAAGCAGAACCAAAAGTTTAAAATTGGGGAGGTTTGTCAGATTTTTCGGCATCTACCTCCTCCATATGCAATGACTACAAACAAATTAACCCAGGACTGCTATTTAAACTGGCTCTCAACTCCACTGGCTTTACAATACACTGACTGTAACAAGATATATTGCAAGCATCCTCCTACAGTTAGCATTAGAAAATGGAAAATAACCCTCTTTATCAATATTTGTATTTTGTGAGAAGGGATTTTTTGAATCACTGCCCTTTGAGCTATGGCTATGTTCCAAATGTTATTGTCAGATAGAGAGGAAAGCCCATGAGATCTCACTAAAACCAAGAATTGCTTTAGAGTCATATTGTACAAGTTGAATCTAGAAATGCAGGCCATTCCATAAAGCTTGACACCATAATTCCATCAATAATTGACCCCAGAAGACAGAAAAAGTAAAAAACCCTGCATGTCTAAAACAAAATACTGCAGAGCATATATATGTAAAATAATAAAAAAAGAAGAAGAGCTGATTTTAATTGCTTCCATTAAAATAGAACTTTGCAAATGAGAACAGAAAAGTGACTTGTTTTATAATGATCTAAATGTAAATCAGCCTAAATAGCTTGACTATATTAATCAAATTCATGTAAACGTTACATTGAATCATTTAGCTTGGAAGAAACCTGTAATCTTATGGAGTCCAAACATTAACCTGATACTGTGAGCCCACCACTGAACCGTGTCCCTAAGTGCCATATCTAAATTTTTAAAATACCTCAAGGTATCTTTTTACAGGTTTAGGACTCAGTCACTTCCTTGGGCACTCTGTTCCAAGGACTGGCAGCCCTTTCTATGAAGAAATTTTTCCTAATACCCAATCTGAACGTACCCTGTTGCAGCCTGGGGACATTTTCTCTTCTCCTTTCATTGTTACCTGGGAGCAGAGACAATCCCCACCTGCCCACAGCCTCCTTTCAGGGAGTTATAGGGAGTTATAAGGTCCCTCCTGAGCCTCCTTTTCACCTCAACAATGGCAGTTCCCTCAGCTGCTCCTCTTCACACCCTACACCAGCTTCACTGCCCTTTTCTGCCCCCTAATCTTAGAACTGCATGATGAATGGACAGAATTACTATTTGAAGAAAAACTAGCAGGTATCAAGTGATTAAATATAATAATGTTCACGTTAAATGAGCTTCTTTATTAAATTCATGAATCAAAATTAATTGGCTAAGATAAAAACTTACCAAAAGACTTAATCAGTTTTTTATGTTAGTGTGATCACTTAAGAGATCAATCAAAAATTAGCGTAAAAAGTTAATTTTTAACAATATTTATTACTTCACTGAGCCCACAAAAATGTTCAGATGTAGAAATTCAAGTCTAACAAATTTGTGATCCTCGTGTGCCCCTTCCAACTTATGATATTCTGTGGTTCTATGAAATCACCATGAAAATCATTATGCACGATCAATGATGAATTAGAGACACCCTGAAACACAGTACAGTGTTTTACAACCCTTTTCTGAAGCCACAAGTCATCACACACATTCAGCTCTTCTAAGATTACTTCTTAATAGTAACCTTTTTGTTGCAGGTTCCTCTACAATGCAGTAGAAAGAAACAGTATCCCCTCTCAGTGTTCTGACAATTATCCGAATTATAAGGTGGCTCTGGATGTAAATAACAAGACTAAATAAATCAGCTTCCCAAATTCTCCACCTTGTGGAGTTAGGATTGTATTACACCTCCCCCCAAAACCCCACAGATACGAATTTAACAAGTTCTCCTTAGAAGCTATTGTGTTGGGAGGTCCGTACCAGGTGAGATACTCTGGTGCTTTATTTGCTGGCTATAATTATTTCTTAACTGCAGCACTACCGAAACTGAAGGAACTGTTAATTCACGTTCTCAGATGAAATTGCACTGCTTTACATTCCTAAATAATCACCAAGCCTAGAGCAGGTAATTTTACCTGTGCAATTCCAATACTGTAATATTGAGACAGTGAGTGCACAGAACTCTTAGATCTGTCTCAGAAATTTAGTCTTATAGTATCCATTCCATCATTTCATACCCAGCCTGGATACTAGATTCCTAACAATATGAGCTGAGCTTTTCCTGTTCCAACAAAGTGACCTGTTTACATTCATACATACAGTTTCCAAGATACTTCTTTTTAATAAACTCCCTTAACACATACATTGGGCATTTTGCTTGCAACAAAAACACCACACAACTCAGCACCATTTACCTATGGGGTCACAAAAGACAACTCAAGATGCTGAGAGAGATCAACAATCTCCCGTCCAGAGCCATGAAGGATCCTTTTTTATTTCTGTTTATGCCAAATCTGCCTGTCTGACAATAGTTACAGTTATCACTCCCTTAAAAGGGTAAATGCTAAAATGTGTATTCATTTTACTATTAGGTTACAGAGATGAAAGGGATTCCTTAAAAGTAGCAGCTATTTCCACAGCTGCTTCTTCACCCCATTATATCAGGTTTATGACTGTAGCATTATTGATATCAAAATGGGCAATCAGACACTACCTTCTACATCTACCAATAGTTGCTTTAATTAGAACTCAGTATATTAATAATAATTACCTGGTAATGGTATTCATCACCTGTATGCCCTAATTTCAAAAGCAGTGCGTACATACCACATTAAGCAATTAATTCTCAGAACAACTTTATGTGACAAGAAAATTCTATCTCCATTTAAAAGACAGGAGAGCTGTAGCTAAATGATACTCCCATGAAACATCATTTAGAAGTAAGATTAGACCATGAATATGACAGTATACTCATGCTTTCATGTTCTGCCAATACAACACAGCTTTCAAGGTAAGATTTATAATATAACTATGCTAAAAGAGGTATAATTTGCAAGAAAAATAAAACAGAAAATTAACAGATAATGTAGCTCAGCATATTATACTTTCAAATCCTGATGGAAACCTTGGGCTATGTTTCAGCCTTTTACACAGCAGAAATAAACCACCACCATGATTTCCCAAGTATTCATTACAATATTCACTCCCAAAGTGACAAGTTCCATGGAAACCATTGCACTGAATTTATTTTCATTTTCACTCCTTAGTCATTCTAGTATTAAAGATCTCATTTCTAAGCATATAAGGATTTTTTAGATATCTGAAAAAGAACACCAAAATATCTTCACTACTAGAAAAAATAAACTTGTTCTGTGACTCTGTATTACCTGTGGCACAATTTGATGCTTTTTGGCTAGTTTAAAGAGAAGAGTGAGGCTAAGATAACTTAGTTACCATAGCAATATCCTTCCAGAAGCAAGACTTCATTTGAAGTAGTTCCAGGTTCTGCTCTTTTTTGCCAGATGCTCCTCCAGCAGTGCCAGACTGAACAAATTTTGGTTTCATATGTGTCAAATATTTGACAGATGCCTCAGTATTTCCATACTAGAATTGATGGCCAGGTTTAATCTCACCTTTTGTCTCTATGTACAGGAGGCAAGCAGCTGGGATTAGTTCTATTTGTCGTGTCTGTACCATGCAGAAGTAATTGACTTGCTGTAGTTTCTTGGTTCAGAATTTCAGGTTTCCCACCTGCTTCATTTACAGATGGATTCCACAGTCAGGCAAACCAAGACAAGGGTTTACAATTTGGTTTTGCATGTTGCCTTTTCCCCTTCCTCTGATCCCAATATTATTCAGCAGGTTTTATAGTTGAGCTCTTCTATTTGTGCATCTCAAGTCACCACAAAGGAGTCCTTTGAGCTTAAGTCTCCTGTCACATATTCAGACTTCCATAACTACTAACTCCAGCAATCTTCATTACCAGCTGTGACCATAACAACCTTGTTTCCTTCCATATTATTCCCGTTGCCTTAAAATATTAAGAAAAATTCTTCTGACTGATGGTACTCATTAAAGAAAGCAATGCCAGGCATTTCTCTGCATAAATTCTGTTTGGTTGGCTTTAGAGAAAAAAGAAACCACAAGCTCTGTACCTTTCAGATCAATTTTCCTCTTACTACTTTACCTGGCAGATTATTAAAAGGCAACCATGCCAGCTAAATTATCGAAGCATTATATAAGCCCAGTTCTTCATGCAGTTAGGAACACTGCTGGACAGGCATTTCCCTGCTCTTGTCCATATGTTAGACCCTTCTAACCCAGCTGTGTGGAGCAAGGTGACCACAGGAAGGGAGCTTTACTGAAGACAGGGAACTCCCTCCGAATGCCTGTTGAGTTTAGGCATAGGGTTATGGCTACAGCTCTTGTATTCCTTGTTTGGAATCTCTGAGTAAAATAGCTCATCTCTAGCAGGAGAGGCTGACAACAATGCCCAAGCCTTGGGAGGCCTTTTGCACAATGATATTTGCAGTTGTGTGCTCCCTTGGCCGAAGTAAACTGTGCTCTAACAAGACTTCTGTAAGATCTATAGCCAAATGACTGGGACAAGTGCAGTACCTATGATCATATCAATGAAATACAATGAAGAGACGCCTCAGGAAAATCACAATTAATTTGAAAATACACGTTTTTACTACAAATCTTAATTATAAGTATAAATGCAGCTATAGAAACACGAAGATGCCCACCCAATAAAAAAAGAAACAAGACAATGCCAGATAGGTGACCATTAAAGAGAAACAGTAAACTGATGGACCCACATCTATAACACCATACCTGACCACTCCAGTGCTTACTGTCATCACATTTCCTTCTCTGAAGCTTGCTAAAGCAATGCTGCAGTACCACAACACACCAGAAAACAAATCACCTTTCTCACCTCTTATTTTACCATTCTTTTCCAGAGCATTCAAAATGCAAATGACTGAAGAGGGAGGAGAGGGGGGAATTGGTTGTGTGAAGAACAACAAAATCTTTAGCTTTTGAGTAGACAAAGGAAATATTTCACATACACACAGATGGAAATTTTACAAGGAGGTCAGGTTTAGTTGTTGGTTTGTTTTTTTCCCCTTTTAGGTAATCTATGCAACAGTTACAGATACTGTGATAAAAGAAAATAGTTATCCAATGTAAAAATAAACTTCCACAATGCTTTATTCATAATTTTTTTTTTCTCACATTGAACCAGTTTTATCACCATTATACATAACAGCTGGAAAAAGATTTCATTATTTGAGTGATCAGGCAAACAATGCAACAACAAGCAGAAACTTATGAGAAGCTCCATGAGGGTTTCTGGTAACTCAACAATTTATAACAACTCAAATCAAAAGAAGAGTACAAATTAAACCCCAGAAGCAAAACCAGCAGGACATGTTGGTACAATTATTTCCTAGGTAGGCCTCAAAAGAGCCCTCCCCCAAGTCAAATGCATACTCCAATGAAATACTACAGATCCTGCTAACACTTCTAGGTCAGCATGTCCTTTCCTTTCTGCGTCACTTTAGCTTGGACCAGTCTCAAGTATGTGTGAAGAGCTGGGTGTCAGCTTCTCAGTAGTAGTCCATGCTGATATAATCTGCACAAGAGATTATAGAAGGCCTAGAAAGAGATTTTATGTATTGCCTAGAGGCTTTAAAATATGATAAGTAGAAGAAACTGCAAGTTGCAGATTAGTTAATGCTATTAAAATGGACAGTCATCCTAAGGGATAGTTTTGCACTGAAATGTTTAGCAAGTTTGTTTCTTTTTCAGCTGAAGCAGGAGCTAGAAAATCCCTGCCTGACATTCGGATAATTGGGATGTAGGAAACTTTCATTAGAATGACAATCCAAGAGTGCTCTGTTAAAATACAAAACTCTATTTGCATTTGCTGCTTGTATTGAGAGCAAACCAGATGTTACTTTCATATTCAAAATTTAGAGACTTTGTTTGAAGTAGCCACACATTAGAATAAAAGTTCACAAAACAAACCAAGAAACACAAAGAAAAATCCCCTCCACTGCCTGACAAAACAAAAAAACCTCCTATTTGGAATTCAAGCTAGGCAACACTTGCAGTGATATTATGTGGTATGAAGGACTTGTTAGCCTGAGTACCCAAAACTCCATTGGTACTGCAGAGAGAACTGAAGCAAGAAAAGATTACAAGGTGCTCAGATTACAAGATTACAGTACACCTGGGTGCTCCAGGCACTGTTCTTCTTTCACTGTCCTCACCCAGGAATGTCTCAATGTGGTCAGAAAGACATTTCCTGGTGCACCAGTGGGCATTTTTAAATGTTTTCCTACAGTGACTTGCCACCATTGCCCCTGTGCTGCCCAGCATGCAGCTCCTGAGGCTCTCCTTGTCTCCTTACTGGCAGAAAATGCTAAAAAGACACTGAGCTACAAAGGTTTTAAGCTGACCATGCCAGCCTGTTTGGTGTGATTGGTAACACGTCTTTCTGGCCCTCAGCTTTCCAGCACATGCTGGCAGCAGAGCTCTGGTTCCATAGCGTTGGGTGGTGAAGCAGCCTTGCATGAGGAGATGATGGTCTGCATTCTCTGGAGTGGGATGGGCCATCTGGCATCCCATCATGTGGAAGCCAAGCCAGCACGTTTGTCAAAAGCTAAAGTGTGTGAAGAGGCTGCCTGGTTGAAGGGTAACAAAACTACTCCATGTAAAAGAGAGGAACCAGGGCTGCTCCAAAACTGACTGAAGGCAAAGAGGGTCTCACTTCCAAGCCTCACCCAGAGATTAGGCAGAGCTTGAAAACAGCTTAGGTTGTTATGAATAACCATCTGACCGTAGAAGCTGATAACATTCACCCATTAAATGTTCCTGTAAAATAGGAAAAGCAAAGTACAGAGCTCAATTTCTCCACACCTTCCAGAGTGCTGCCAGCAGGGCTGCTCGGGCTTCACCAGCTGTGCCTGGGCAGAATGCACCAAGCCAGTGGTGTTTCCTTGGCAGTTGCATTTTACATGTTCTGTCGCCATTTTCCTTGAAATACAAATCCCTTACCATGGAAGCATGTGGCATTTTTTTTAGGTATTAAAGGATTTAGGGTTTAGGGCCTTGTGTAATAGGATTTCCATTTTATGGCCTTTTCCCTATATTAAGGTGTCCCTTGGCACAAACCTTTTTATCTAACCTTGTGGATACTTGAGTTTCCATACATAGAATTGCACAGGCTCTAGAGTTTGGCTGCACTACATGCACCCAGTTACCCTTGGTGTGACAGCTCAGGGCTGCCTGGTATCTGGGTTATGCTCAGAGTCTCTGCCAGTGCTCATGGAGGCTTTTGCTGCCCGTTTTGTTTGCTGGGCAGGTTCCGTGGCACTCAGACTGCCCTGGCTTAGGAGTACAGAGTCAGAAGGGGCTTCCTGACCCCCGGGGTCCTGGCTCCAAAACTTTTTGTTAAAAGTGCCAGAAATGTCTCTTGTAGAAAAGTCCAAGCACCACTGCACCGTGGGGAGACACACTGCCTTGTGCCCAAATGTGCTGTATTTTCACACAAATGAAGCAGTAATAATAGAGTTCTGGGGCTAATAACATCCCTATAAAAGCAGTGGCTTTCCTAAATAAAGCTCCCAGGTGAGCCTGGTGTAATATCATGACTCAGTCTATAGAAAAGGGTAGTAAACAAACCTTAATACCTGCTCATGATCTGATGCAGAGACAATTCCCATTTGGCTCCATATCTATGCTTGTCTTTATGCTAAGTGGATTAGCAAAACACCGACCAAACACATCTGAATTTCATGCTCTTTGGTTTTTCTGTCAGCTTGCTAACACGCGTTCTCTACAGAATTCAGATTTTCCTATTGTGTGAAAAACATAATACATCAAGTGCAGATTACTGTGTGTACCTTGCCAAAATCCTACCAGTAACTGAAGCCAAACTGCAATGCTGCAAAGGATAGTAGAAATTATGTTCCAAAGCCAAACAGGATATCAAAATAAATAAATAAATAAATCTTCCTGATCTCCCATAGGCATCTCAGAAGAAACATGGAGGCCTGAGATTAACGTGGTATAAACACAGTGAAAATAAACCATGTGATTTCAAGCCTTCTGTAGTTCATTCACAGCAGGAAACTTGATAGTAGGAAAAAACTAAGGGAAGAAATATTTTCTTTAAGACTACATTCTTTATTAAAAAAAAGCTAGTAGCCCACTTCTCCTATGCTGTCCTTTCCTCAACTTTATCTTTTAAATTAAGTTGCTTTAACTGTATGCACTTGCTGGATTTGAATGGCAGTATTTATCCAGAGTCCATCTCTCTAAATACAAACCATCAGGCCCATCTTTGTGACAATACTTTTTCCAGAAGTTTTTGGGATGGCCCAGCCTGCCTAGCAGCACAGTCAGCCAGACTTTCTCCCTCAAAATAAGGAGTGGCCCTCCAGGCACCTTCTGTCCTCTAACAACTAAAGGATGGAAAAAGAAGTAGTCACCTATACTTGAATTTGGCACCTGTTCTTCATCCTGCAGCACACACGTAGGGAGCAGGTGATGGCTGAGCCAGCACTCAATAGATCAATAGATCTCCCAGACTCACATCACAGCACTTGGATACCTCACAGAAGCACTAGTTGTAGGAACTTCTGAGTAGTGAGTGCTTTTAACCAAAACCTTTGTTATTCTACTGGTTTGTTCGACCACAGTTCAGGAAAGCACCATGGGAATTTCATTTGAAGGTCTGGGTTGACAACTTGTTCCATGGTAGACTTAACATTTGGCATACATTTCTCAGCTAGAAAAAGTGCTGCTGTTTCAAGAGGTTGTTTTTTTTTAAACTATTCCTAAGTAATATATATGTAGTTTATTGGTATTTGTGCTGAGAGTTCTTAAATCTTTGTGTAGAAATACTATCTTCTTCCAGCAGCTTTGTGTTGACACTACAGTGTACTACTGAGCTTGGGTTTGGTCACCGTATTCAGATAAAAGACTTTCAGCTGCTACAGATTTACTGATAGGGGTTGGCCACTGGGCTGGCATCTGAATGAATCAGTGTATTACATGAGATTGTTTTACTGTCACAAACATTAGTCAGAGATTTCTTGTAATTCCGTGGTATTCCTCGAGCATGATTGATGTCCAGTGTCATCTCACTTAGACTTGTGTTTTCCTTACTCTCCCATGTTTGAGGGACTGCATGATGTGAACCACAACAGAACCTGCTAGTAGCTGATTTTGGACCTACAGACTCCTTTTAATATAATTACAAAAGCAAACTAATTGACATAACTTGGATGAAACTCTCTCTGGCCACATATGAAAGTTTTGAAGTATGCTTTGTTTGCTATCTTTAGAAGACCTCATTTTTGGAGAGGAAGAAGAGAGAGAGCAGCCATCAGACTTCAAAGCATTTCTAATATTTGGGATAAGGGATTGCATTAGGAAGCCTAATGGTCATGAAATGCTTCATGAATATCGTTTCCTCTACTCTTATAATCCATGCTTGTGTCTTTCAAAAAGCTTTCCCTTCAGTTGTTACAATAACATAGTGGCACCAGAAAAAAAGCTCAGTTAGAGGTTGCTTATTCCTGAATTGCTTTTGTATGTTTGTATTCATCATGGGCATCACTAAACACCTTTTTTCTCCCTTGCCTTGCCTTTGTTATCTCTTCATTCTTCCTTCTGTTCTTTTTCTTGCTCATGAGACACCTTTCACCCCCCAGAAGTTTAGTTCTGTGTAGCTGCGCAACTGAAGTGTTGTTTAACAGCATCTCATAATTCAGTCTGGATGTGTTATATCTGTGGCCATTCCATATATTTTGTAGAGTACCTGGGACAAGGTGAAAGGGCTCCCAAGCTCAGAACGTAAGTGTGAATTTTGGATGATGCTCCTTTTGCTCAGAAGGGCAGAATTAAGGGGTACAACACTGGTAGCACACTGAGGGGCCCAAGCAGAGGCCAGGAACTATCCTGTGGGCCAGAAAAGGGATTTAAAAAGCCTTCAGTGGTACTCTTATCTAGTCTTGTCAGGAATCAGCTTTAGATCCCGACAGCTGTTTTAGGATAAGTGGGAGAACTCAGTCACAGTTTCTTCCTTGGCATTAGAGGAATTAATACAATCTTTAATAATCTATGCAAAACTAAGCTCTGAGGTTTTATCCAGCACACATGCTAAGCACTGAATCTGGATCAGGACTCATGTTTTAGAACTATCCATTAATCTACTCTTCTGTAGGGTCATCGTTTTTAATGCTTAATGGGGTTTTGCTGCTCATTTAGAGAATAAACCTTTCTGTTTGCTGTCTTCTTCTCCATTGCTTCTCCAATGCTGTGCTGTACCTCAGCCTTTCATTCAGGTAGCCTGGGGGCTAAGTTTTTGAATGGTAGCTGCACACTGGGTTTGCTTTTAGGATAGCTGTGCAGCCATTAATTGTGTCTGAAAGACTGAATTGGTTCCTCTGTGCCTTTTTAAGGTATCATACAGATTAAGAGTGGCTCTCATTTTTCTTTCACTTGCTTCCCATCAGGAGAGCCTGTGCAAATATTTTTAAGTCATTGATGCTGAGATCATGTCTGTGAGGAAAATCCGTGCTTCCTGCACAACTCGCCCAAATTTCAACAGATATAGCCCCCTCCCCAGGCATTTCCAAACTGCAGCCTCATGCAGTTAGAAGCCAGAAAAAGAGTCATGCATGTGCAAACTTGAATAGGTGGAAACTGTAAAGGATACTGTAGAACTTAATAGAAAACAAAAGTTAAATTATTATTACAGACTCATTTGATAGATGTTCAAAGCAAATACACAGGATGAAAATGATACCACAAAACACACTGTACTGACAGTCTTAGAAAAACAGAATTCTTGTTTCTTAACTTGCTCCTTTAATTGAGAGATCAAGAAATCCCAGGGTTAGATGTGGATGAATCATTTTACAGATAGAAGCCTTTTGGATTAAGTCTTCCTTAATTTACATCAATAAGTTCAACTTTAAATCGCTACCCTTAGGGATATAGATTTAGGTTTGGAAGTATCTGCTTGCATTAGTTCAAGTTAGTGCTGCCTGGAAAATCCCACAGGAAAAAAACTGATCATCCACTGATTAGTCCCAACTGCAGTGTAGGTTTGGGAACTCATGTGCACTAGTGGGCTTCAAAGCCAGCATCTTCCTTCAGTTCAGACTCCACCAGCTCACAGACTCTCCATGATCACTCCCTTAGAATGGACAAAAAGGGAAGTGCCATTAAATACAGCCCAAGTAGCCCAAATCAAAACAAATTAGATCCCCCAGGGAACTGTATCACATGAGAATTAGCCAGTGGAAACCACCCGTGAGCTTTCTCTCTTACTCATTAAAATTAAACCTATCTTCACTCAGAATTCTTGTCTTAAATCACTTCCTCATCTTATTTTCACCATTTTCACTTTGCACTCTTACAGCATTGACTTGTTCTGCTGCCCATCTTGCCCAGGTTCAAGAGCTGCTCTGTTGTACTGATAAAATGCCACTGGTGGTAGCCTGCCAGTGAAACAGAATAGAGTGGGCCTTTAAAATCATTCCTGGGACACTTCGAGGGATGAAATGGTATTTTAGGGCTCTTTTTCTTGGTATTACCTACAAGCCTGTAGATTGTCATGATTTTTCAGTAAAACCATTCAAGACTGGAAAATAAACTGAGACCCCAATTGCTCATCCCCCTAGGAAAATGATCAGTTCTGCTGGCTGAGCTGACTTTCCTGGAGTTCAACCAGACAGAGAGAGATAAAAGGCTGGTATCCCTCTGCTAATAATTCTGTCCACTTTTACCTTCATACTTGCTTGAAAATGCAGAGAACTGCCTCTCACAGCAGTAGATTAGAGCTAATGAAAGAAATGGAGAAAAAAAAAATGTTAAGCAAGCAAAAACTGAAAAATATAATTGTATTGATAATGAAAATAATTATGTTATTAATTGCACTTTGGACTGTTTTTTCACATTTTGTATTATCAACTTTACCTGCACTTTAATCGGATTAATGATATCATCTACATCTTTTAAATGCCAAAAAGACTTTAATAAAATAGTCCCAGAGGAACTAATTGGTGGGAAAAAAACATCCACAGCTCATAGAACTACCACAATACACTAAAGGCACAAATAGAATTTCACACTCAAGAGAGAAGAAAGCTAAATGAGTTAAGCAAACCCATTCCTTTTACAGAGGGAAATACATATTTTAATGAACTGCAAACCTAAGTATTTCTAATCTTGTACAGCCTTGTTGTCAGAGAGATCAGGTTCCGAAATCATGTCTGCTTTGCATTACAAATGCAAAGGGTGCTTTGCATAGGGATAGAAAGAGGCACATCTTCTCCCCCAGTCCTCGAGCACGGTCAGTGGAGATAGCCAGGGGCAAAGCTGGGGCTGCCCATCCCTGGCAGGGCTGGGGGTTGCACAGCTGGGACCAGGCTCTGCTCCCACAGCTGCTGCCCCAGGCTCAGGGTCAGCAAATAGAGAGCATTTTCTGGCAGATGAAAACAACCATGAGTTACACAAGCAGAATGAGGGAGCACTTTTATAGGAAGCAAAGAATGAAGGAGTAGTCCAAAGTGTCCAGGGCTTGTGGTGAGAGAGGAGGAGATGTTCTGTGCATAGTAAACACTGAATTTATTGAAATTAATCCCAATCACTTGAGTGGGGAAATGAGTTTTAAATTATGTTTCCATGTCTGTTCCCCAATGGTTTCAAATGGCTTTTTCAAAGGAAATGGCTTGGCTTTGAATTTTCTTCCTAAAATCATTTGGTGTCAGATTTAGCTACTCATTACATATGAAATTCAAGATAAGGAGGTCAGCTTCTGGTGGATGTCTCTGCAGCAGCAAGTGGGGTTCCTGAACAGAAACAGAGCTTTATGAGAAGGATGGCTCTAGGAAATTTAGCTTTTTGATGACAGGATGAACTTTAAAACAAAGGCATTCAAAAGCTCCTTTTGCCTTTGTCATTAAAAACATCATGCCAGATTCATAAAAATCCATTTTAGTTTATGCTTCCTACATTACTGAAAGGAAATAGTAGTTCTAAGCTTTATCACATGGGAGCTCGCATAAAAGAGAAATTTGACTTTGCCAGAGTAGCATCTTCTGTCTTCTCTGCATAATGCATTCAGTTCAGCTGCAGGCTGCTCTTTCTCCTGGCAGTCAACATATGCAACAGTGTGTTTATGCAAGTTTGACCTTCCTGTTCTTCCCTGTCTCATTTCTGTTTGCACGAGCACTGTGAGCTGATAAAATGAAGTACATTTTTAAGATCTCTCTATTTTGAAAAGCCTTGAAAAGAAAACCTCTCTTTCCCTGACACAGAGCTGTTATAAATAGACCAGACCTGTTCTTACCCAGCACAATCATAAACCAAGAATTAAAGCCCTTCTTTTGTTGTTCATGGGGGTGAAAAGAATCCAGTGCACTTGTGCTGTGCCCAGCAAAGCCTCCGTTAAACACAAAGTAAATTGATAACCCTGCCCTCCCTGCCAGCTGGAGAAGTGATGGCTCTGCATAGACCCTAAACACTGAACGTTTTAAGGAGAGCAGTTACCATAAACCCCTACAAAATTATAACCAATGTTGGTTTAATAATTTTCCTTCTTCTCCACTTTAAAATAAGAAAACAGTTGCTCCAAACACAGCTGATGCCATGCTCCCACATGTTTAGCTAGCCTATGGATCATTTGATTTTAATCTCACTTGGTTTTATCAGGGTTTCAAATTTTTTTCTTTAATCTATATCTGAATGTCCCTTTCCCCTAATAAAATTATGCCCATTCGTTAACCCAAAAATTAGAATTAGTTAATTTCCACCAACATTACTGTAATATTAGATTCAGAGTTATCTTTTCAAAAGCTTGTTCAGTGTAACTCAATTAAATTAGCTAAATAAATAATGGAGATTTTTTTTCTGACTTTTGAGCCAAAAATCAGCTTATAATCAGTTATGAGAGGAAAAGCCCAGCTGTAGCTTTACTAAAAATCAACATGAAATAATGAGAAAGATTTCATTTCCATGTTCACATGAACATAGTTAAATGTTAATGATTCCTAGAGACAAAAATACACTAAAAAGGGATCACTTGCCCTGCAGACTGACTCATAGTAATACAGGGATTGGTCCATTTGATCAAGTCAGCTGGTTTTCAAATTGTATAATTTCTTTGAAAAATTTCAAAGATGGATGCAATAGTCAATGCTACAAAAAATGTAGAACATTACAAATGCCAGGGAAAGTTTTTCCTTACTGGAGATTATTGATTTTATTAAACCTCCAAATGCAGCACTTCTAGGTTCTTAACACTGCCAGTTATGGGAACCTATTATCAGTAGCTTCTGGCTTTGCCACATTTTGCAGAATATTTTGCATAAGCTTTACCAAGAGAAACTCTTCTTCTGATGTTTCTCAGGAAGATTCTGGGGAGAGAGCTCATAGGTTAATCTGTAACACAAGTAATTAAACCTGCTTAATTGGGAAACTTAATATCCCTGTCATTTGGTAAGTGACCTTAAAATATTGTGACCCCAAAATAAGAACAACAAACAAAAAACCCAACTAACCACAAACAAACAACTCTGAGGACATTAGTAAATTTTGCATCCACAGAGAGTCATAGTGGTGCAGCAAATAAGGCATTGAGGTCACACAATGAATGAAAAATATGTAAAAAAAAGATATTAAATAACTACAAAGTAAGTGTAGAGCATGAGAAAAAATGGTGAAGAGCAGGGAATGAGGTAGGAATCTGGTGGAAGAATAAAGCAAATTGACTTAAACAGTGAGTTAAATGGATGCAGTGATAACTTTGATACTCTGTAAACTCTTAGAAAATTCATTTTACATTCTTTTCTTTGCCCTATCATAAAAATGTCAGCAGTGCTATTTTCCATTCCACAGATTTGCTTTGTACTAGAAACACATTACATGCAAGCACTTTTTAACAAATAGGTCAGAGAAAGTATAACAAAGTTAGAATCAACAAATGTTGTAATTATATTGTACTTCAAGAATAATAAATCACTCTTAGAAATACTTCAGCATATATATTTTATTTTTTAACACATGAATTTACTGTTCTTGCAGCACTCTGCTCACCAGGTTTTCTTTGTTAATGGAGAGTGTGAATAGGAAAAAAAAACAATGATAAAAAACATAGCAGAATTATTCATGATAATGATTCACACCTAAATATTATGTGAAAAGCACTAACTATGCTGTTAAAATAAAAGGCAACTTGACTTACTAAATGATTCTGAGAATGTTTCACTTGTGAAAAGGTCTTCTGTACATATTACTTGATGCAATATAATTGAATATTGAAAAAAATTAATTCCAAGGCCTTGGGTGTTGGGAAGGCATCAGCAGGTAGTGGGTTTGCATTTATATTCCCTTAGGGGACGTGGACAGCCATGCAGTGATCCTTAAAGAGAAGGCAGCCTAATGACAGATTCAGAGGTAATCTGAATCTCTCCTGGATAATTTGGGAAGTTTTAAATCCTGGAAAAAGACTGGAAATCACTTGCTTGGAAGACCTGGCACGAGGTAGTGATTTAAAGGACCTGCACTCAAAATCCAGTCTAAGGCCCAGCCTCATAAGCCCACGACCCACCTGAAACTAAATAAAACAAAATATGTGGATTTTAGCACCAGAATGGCAGTTTCACATGAATGACCTTAATAACATCTGTGAAAAAGTTAGAACTAATTCTCATTGCAGCTGGGAGCTTAAAAGATGAGTGGGCTTACAGCTTAAAAACATCTCCAGAGAGGCTGTCTGTATACAGCAGAGAGCATTTTGTGCTTTTTTTTTTTTTAATGTTTGTCCAGAACTCTGTGCTTCTCTTAACACAGCCCTTTCTACAGAAAAGGACATCCCTGCTCTGTTAGTCATGGTGATAAAAATGTCCTGCAAATGCATTCTTGCTCCCTCTTCCCAGTTCTTAAGGTAGGGTGGGTTCCACAGTGTGAAGCTGAAACTAATGGGAGGGTCCCTCCAGGTGGGACTTTGGTGTCTGTGTAGCACCACAGCTCCTCACCAGCTCTTTCACACCATGCAGCCAGGATGCTGAAGTGCTGTCACTGCCCTGATTATATCTGGAACCAAAGCATCACCACAGACTCAGGGCTGAAATGGATGCTATGCTGGTTCTGTTGTCTTCTCTGTTTTATCTTCTTTCCCTTTGCAGATTCCTGGAAAATATCTCATATGGTGGTTTTTGGCTTTTAGCAAAATATTGTAGCTGAACTATTTTCAGCCTCAAAAAAATTTACGTTTTCAATGACAAATTTAAACTAATTGCTGGTTTTGCTGTTGCTTCAGAGTCTTGTTTTTTGTTTGAGCAGTTCAAATATTTATTTGTGAGTGCCACTCAGGAAGCAATTTAGCCCATCATCTCTTCTACAGCTGAGTGCCATAGACGTGGTTTTAAGCCAGAGGTTACCACCACAGAGTAAGTAACAAGCACAAGTGATGATTTGGCTCAGGCTGAGCCCTTCCTGGGATGTTGGCTCTTGCTCAAGGAGCAGTAATTTGGCGTCCCTTGAAAATGGCAGCCTTATCTGGCAACTACAGGACAGAGACAGGTTCTTAGGACTCAGGTTTTTCAGGCCTGGAGACTGACTAACCTCAGGCACAGAACTGAGATGATTACAGACTTCTCATTTCTTTAGATACAACTGAGTTTTACAATAGTGGTGGGATGGGAGAAAAAGGAAGTAAGGGCTGGAAGAAAGGAAAATTCAGAATTAAAACAAATCTTTGGTTGAAGGAGGAGTTGTAAAGGCAAAAGTCTGATTCTTCTGCTGCCTTAACACTTGACTCATCCTCTGCTGTAGACCATCAGAGACCCTGCTGGGAACTTTGCTGGACATGTATGGGTCCTTGTGTTTGTGTGAGGTTGGGATCCATGCCCAAAAGCAAACCTTCAGCCCTTTCAACACTTAGGCTACAGCTTATGTTCCTGAATTCTAAAACCTGAAGGAAGCTTTCCTTTAGCTGTTACTCAAACTGGCTGCCTCTCCTGGGGCTGGGAGCTTGCCTTAGTGAGAAATATGAGGGAAAATAAAATTTGTACTTAGCTCACACACAGGGCTGAAGTACAGCAGAAGACTGATGCCTAGCCATCTCACTGGAAAAATAAAACAACACCATTTGAACAATAACAACCTCTATAGGCTCCCCTAATTTATGGTAGATACATATATATGTGCCATTGCAGTTTGGAAAAAAAAATCCTTCAGTCTGAAGTAGGAGGAACTTAGCACTTGCAGTGAAACATACCATCAATTTTGTTGTGATTGAAAATGAAAGAACATTTCCTCCCTATTTCCTTTCAATCCTCTTAGTTGTTATTGTTTTTTAATAAAAGGTTCAACATGCATGAAAGTGAAAAGAAAAGAAACAAGACCTGCATTTTAGTCCTTTTTTCCTGCGCGGTTTAAAAGTGAAAAAAAATTAAATTTCCTCGGACAGGCTCCAGTACTTTTTTTCTTTGCCTCATTGTGTATAGCATATGTTTGCATAAAGGAAAAAGAAATCCTGTCTGAGACTTCTCAACTGAAAATACGGGCATGTAATTGGAAAGCTATGATTTTTTTAAATTTCAACACCCCAAAACAAGATGCATACATATTGTATCTGGCATGAGAGAGAATAAAATGAGGTAGACCTCACTGGGACTTCCCATTCAAAAATGTAGGAGGGGAAACAAAGGTGTCTTCTGAGTTGCAAGCTATGTCACACTTTAGGAGAGCAGTTTCATGGCAGCAGCTTAACTGCACCTGTGACAAAATGCAGAGCACAGGGTTGTTTTCCTAGAGAAGGGACTAAGTCAGACTTTGATTACTTAAAAATAAAATAATATAGGGAGGGGACAAGAATATAGAGAGAGGGAGGAAAAAGGGGAAAAACTAACTGAAATTGGAGAATTTTTCTGACAGGACAGGAATGAAGATCGCCCAGCAACAGAGGGAGTGACTGTAGCGTTCTGCAGCAGGAGGGTGAGGCTCAGGTGATCATCATGATTCAAATTTTTCCTTCAGAGCCTGGGTTTCATATTCTCCACAGAACTATCTAAAACATGCCAAATATATAGGTAGATATAGGCAGTATTATCAGGAGTGCCTGAGGTACTTCTGCTGAGCCTGAGTACTGAGGGAGCATCCCAGGGCCTGGGAAAGCTGTGCTGCAGGAGCTGTAGAGCAGACAATACTCACATCAAAGATACTCACTAAATATGTACTGAAGTAGCAGATCAGATCTTCTAGTTGTACATCAGAAGCCTGAAAACCTTTTGAACTCCAGAAGGAGAAAATAAGAGATGCTCTGTGATGTTTGCCACTCCTGCTTTTCAGAAGAAACACAGATCTCAACACAGACTGAGCCAGTGCAATCTCGTGTTATAAATGATCTACTCATGCAGGGCTCTGACTGCAAGTCCAGATTTGGGAAACACAGAAACTGAGGCCCTTGGTTATTCATAAAACTCCAAGGAAGCTTTACAGGCAGGACTGCCTGCAGGACTTTGGCCAAGGACTTGGTATTGTCTGAACACACCTTCAATCCCCCTGGAGCTGGGACTCGGCTCTACTTGGTGTGAATGGAAGGCAATTAGTATTTTCATATCATCTTAAATCAGGTGCTCAGAATTGATGGATGCTTGCCTGGAGACTCATATTCCTTGACAGAAGTTATTTTAACCTGGAAGAAAAGACAAAATTTTGGTGAGGATTAATTATTTGCCAAATAATTTGTTTACTTTCAGATGTGTGTGATAACCTTTGTGGTAGGTGCATATGAGAACATGACATTTTAGATTAAGAGGAGCATCATTGTGTTTAGCTGAAATGCCTCTTGGCAGGCAGTGAAATGAGTGGCTGCATATTTACATGCAAAATGTCATTTATATAAATCAAATCTTGAACACAAACACCTGGAGATATTGTTTTCCTGTTTGCAAAAGTTCATCATGATATTTTGTGTGTTCTTGAGTGTAAGGCATGAATTAATCATTCGAAATGGCATCCAGGAGCTTTAGACAGTCACTGTTCCTATCTTGGGCAGCAGGCAGAGAAATGGCAAAATCTATTCCCCAAACCAAGGATTTTAAGATTTTGTACCAGAATGGCTACTGTGTGAGAATGCCTTGCAGAGCAGATCCTATGCACATAGGGAATCTGAGCTGGAAATAAGCTAGTTAATACCTTAAAAAATAACTGATCACTCTTGAGAGCTAAAAACAGAAAAGAAAATAAAACGAATACCTTAGGTGAAAGAAGATGATATAAGAAATAATTAAGTACAGTGCTACTCACTTCCTCACCTGAGATTAGACCCTCTGCTATGATCTGTTCTGTACAAATCTCTTAGGTTTAAAGGAAAAGAGAAAGTTTTGACTCAGAGAAGGAGTAAAGAGAATGTTTTTGAAGATATGTGTATGTTTGAGGGTGAAGCTGGTGGCCTGGTGTTTACAAATTGTGTATTTTTAGTGGAGTTGACTCCACGGACTCTGTTATTTGACTCTGGACCTTTGATTTGCTGCCTATTCACTCAGAAGAGATTTTATTGCTGTTATTTGAGGAATATCCCATATGGACTCCATGTCTATGACAACAGCTGCTCCTCGGTTGAGCAGAACCTGAAATTTAGCAGTGTCTTCTTCATGAGAACATTTCAGGTTTTGTTTCTCCTTGAGTCATTCATTGAGAATGGACTGCACCAAAGTACTTTGCACTACTGAGCACAGCAAGGTACAGAACAGGATCTGTCGTGTCTTATGTCCGTAATTTAGAAAGTCACCTGCAGTTTCCAGAGACAAACCATGGCTGAAATTTGTAGTTATCCTTAATATAAATATAAATCCTTTCAAATGACCATTGTAACACCTCCCTATCCTGAATAGTGGGAAAGGGAGGCAGACAATACTTTCATTCATCCTAAGGCATTCATCCTAAATGGAACTGACAACTCTTACCAGGAAAAAGAAAAACTAGCTTTCCCCTTGAATGGAGGCTTCTATTAGCTGCTGAAAAATAAGGTGGAATAAAATATTTTTGTTTCAAAGTCTCTAGAAGTAACTGCAATGACTGCAATAAAAGGGGCTTGCTCTGTGGAATTCTGTCCTTTCCATCTGAAATGTCACAGGTACTCAGATGATTTCAGCCCTAGTTAGAGGCATTATCCTCCTAAAAATTGCTTTCTCTGAAGTACTCAACAATTTCAAACTGGATCCAAAAGCAGCAGGAGATGCTGTCTCCTTAATGAGGCAAAATGGAGAACTGGGATGTGTTTGAACAGGTGGAGAAGAGTTATCACAATCTTAATTTCCATTCTCTAAGAAAGCCCACAAGCCTGATATGAGTGAGTTTCAATTGAATTTCCACAGTGGAGTCAGTTGTTATTTTATCCATCTGACATATGGAGAGATTGTATTGTCACGGTCGTTTCAGCCACGGACATCCTCTCTTCACGCTGCTCCATTTGTTTTCACAAAATGTCTAGTTTCTGCAGGAAGGCTGCTTTTGCTTTTATTTCTTGAGCTGAATTTCCTTTTGGTGCCTTGAGCAATTTTACTTGGAGAATCTAGCACACGGGGATAAGGGTGCCCTTATCCTGCTGTTTGCAGGATGCCTTCCTTATACAAAAGATTCAAATCTGAGTAAAAAATGTCAAATGACTTTTTTACATCCTTTTTTTGTGCGCTTGTTCTATTAGCTACAATATGATTGTTATCAACAGATAGGGGATCTCCCTGTGTTATGGTTTATGGGGAAAAGTAATAGCTTTCATTGACCCATCTGATACAGCTGGAAAAAGAAAACCCAAAAAGATGTTTGCTGGGCCCATCACCTCTTTTGAGATCTGGAAAATAATTTGCATGCTTGCAGGAAGAGTCCTAGCTATGCAGCTGTCTCTTATCACACACTGTTCCCAGCTTCAGAATGTATGAACAAATGTATTTGGAGTGATGAATAATAAATATTCTTTATCTCAACACACTCTTTTAGTTCACAGAGTCTCGAGACACTTCACAAAAAGTAATAAACTTCCTATAAAGAATAAGGACCAATGTGCTGCCACCTCCACAAGGGGAAGTGGAAAATCAAATATACACAGGCACACTCTACAGAGGACAGATACACACTCTCACTCAGAGCTCTTGTGCATTGAAGCATGCACAAAAGATAGGAAGACCTTTCAGGGTTTTTCCTCATATCCACAAGCACTTGTCTGTTGATGAGAAGAAACTGGAAATGAAAGATAACCAAGGACAAAGGTTGCATTATCATGATTTCTAAATTGAAGTCTTAATTAGATTTAAAAAACAGTAACCCATATGTTAGGTGAACTTTAAAAATAGAGTGGAACTGACCAGCTTGACATTTGCCCAGAGCATCAATTTTGAGACACTTGCCCATTGGGAAACCATCCAGTTTAACATCTGCATTTCTCTGTATTAAGAAGCATAGCAGCTGCAGGAGGGCAGTGCCTTCTCAGGCCAGATTCTGGGCATTTGCTAAGTGCCAGCTCAGTAGCCTACACACAGGAATTTCCTGAAAATGTTACTGAACTGCAATGTCATGTACCTGTCTTGCAAATTTTCCTTTGAGCTTTATTCTGCAGTTCCTTCTGCCATTGGGGCAGCTAATGTGAGTAGGGTTGGAGATAAAACCCTTTGTGCCCTGTGGCTGAGAACTTTGGCTCTCTAGGTGCCCCAGCCTGGTTTTACACAATTTCCACCATGGCAGAGCTTTAAAGAAAAATGCTGTGTAGGAGTGAGAAAACCTATGAGATAAAGCCGTGCAGGCTAAGAAAAGCAAAACAATAGGCTCAACATTACTTGCTGAGATGGGGTTACGTAAATCTCAGGGATTCAAGAGGAAAACACTGACATGAAAAGCTGCAAAATCCTAGGGAGAGAAAAGCAAAGAATAGGAAGACAGCAAATCTGCAACATCAAAGATCAGCCTACACCAAGGAGCAGAGGCAGCCCTCTCCCTCACCTCTCTGTTCAACAGAGACTCACCCAGAATCACAGGAATATTTGTTTGGCCATGTAGTCCCAGCTACCCACTGCATGTATTCACTCACAAATAAATGTTGTGGACTCTGAAGTTGTTTCTCTTGCTTGCAGACTCAAGAGATACCTGAGCAAAAGCAATCCAGAGGTGAAAGGCTAAGGAAGAAATGAGCCTTTGCAAGGCTCTTTTTCCATTCTTCTTCCTCTCATTAATACCCTAGTATCCATTTTCTCTGGGAATCCCAAACTATCAACAAACTCTGTGTTCATGGCAGCTGGCAAGGCAAGGATGCTGCTGGCTGAAGAGAAGAAAAGAAAGACATTAGTCAAGCCTTTTCTCTCTCCTGCCTCTTGGCTAAGGGAGCAGGAAAAAAGAACAGACATAGGTAAGGAAAACCAGCAATAAGATGTAGTTCAGAGTAGAAATAAAAATTAGTATTGCTACCTTTGGTATGATGGCTGTGGAGACTCAGAGTGTGCTTGTGCTGACCCAAAGAGACTAGAGGCATATTTCTGTTTCTGAAAGGAAAAGCAGGAAAGAGTCTAAAACTACATGTTCCCTAAAAAAGGAAAACAAATGCTTTTGTCCCCCTCTAAATGTTCTTTGCAGGAATTCAGTAGTGCTCTATGATTTCCATCTAACCTGGGCTGCAGGAGCTCAGGCATTTGTTGTCATCACCTACAGGCTTTCAGTAGTCCAGATAGGAAGGAACTGCATTACCAGGGCTGTGGAGAAAGCCTGTGCCCTAGAGAACTGCCACCACTACCTTCTGCAGTACAGGCCTGTTCTGTGAAACCTGGCTGACAGCCCGAACTGGTAATCCCTCAAGCAATGCAGATTTTCTAGTTCAAAGTAAGTGTTCCTTTCTTCCCATTTTCATGCTTTAAAAGCCTCCCTTTTTAAATCAGGGTTAAATCACAAACAAACAAATGCTAATAGAAAAGTTCACATGCATAACCCCTGCAGTGTATTTACCTATGTAAATAACATGTAATTTTCACTACTTAATTACTGTTTCATGTCCCATTTCCTGCTGTGGTCTATATTTAAATTGCATATTTGCTTCTATCTACTTTCTCATAATGTGTCTTGATATGAATATTCATACCTTCATTGAGTGGTTGATTACTTCTGTGCTAACCTTGAAAATACTTCCCTTGCAGCACGGCAAACAGCTGGGTGCTGTGGTTGTATAACAGCAAAGAAAAGAAAATACAATAAATAATGCTCAGGCTGTTTTGGATCAGGCCATATTCTTCTTTGTTTTTTCCTCTTTTTATAAGTTAAGCCAAGTTACTCCTGACTACGGTTCCCTGAATTGTAATTCTAGAGACAAGATTTCCATAGAAAAGGAGTGGAGCAAGTAATAGACAATGCAGAATTCCTGCCCATGGTACAGCCATTTCAGATGGGAGAGAAAAACAGTTTCTCTTGCAGCTGGATGCACATTTCCTTTTAATCATGTGAAATTTGAAAGAGCATTTTTACTGTTCTAAATCAGAAAACAGTCTGGAGGAGTTATCTGAGGACAAAAGAAGGGAGAAAGACCAGCAGAATTAAGCCTGATAAAGTAACCTGGAACCATTCTCAATTTGAATTTATATCCATTATGACTGGTTTATATCATGAAACTTTGATGTTCAACTTACTTTTCAAAACAAAAGCTTTTTTCTCTTCTTAGGTGAACAGAACAATTTAATTTGGAAAATGAATGAAGATACATTTTTTCAACACTTCAACACTTCCTTGTTTCATGATCCATTATAGGGAGAGAAACAGGCTAATTTTCCCTGATTTCTTTTGCAGTTTAATCCCTAGTATGGAATGGGCCATGGCCTGGCAAAGCCTGTTTTCCCCACCCTGACTATGGAGAAAGTCTGGAGTCACTCTGAACCTGTCAAACACAGCCAGGTGTTTCCTGGGCTGGGTGACTCCACATATCCAGGACCATTAACTTGTGACAGAAAGACAAATCTGCAGGTAGTGGGAAAAGGAATTATCTTATGACAATGTCATATTGACGCAGGCACATATAGAACAGTCTGTCACTCTTCTGCCCTCATTTACTGCCTTCTGAGCAAAACCTGCACACCTCAGTTTCCCCACCCTGCACAGTTAATCTCCTTGGGGCTGGTTTCAAGATGCCTACAAAGCAGCTGCTGCTCACCTTGGAGCACTGAGCTCAGAGCCAGGTAACCCATCCTGATTTTTTGTTTGAGAAGAACACATTGCTTTATTCTACACTGCTTATACCTTCACCTCCAGGGGTGTCTTCTAAGTACCTTCACACCTAAGGCATCATTCCCTGACAAGTTTGCAGTTATGACTCAGTGACTTCAGAGATTTCCAGCCTACAGAAGAGTGAAAGCCGGGCTGAGGTATGAATTTACTTCTGCGAGAAGCCAGGGGGTGTCTCCTACTGAGACACGATTTTATTTCCTGGCCTCTGTTGGTTTATCACACACTATGGAGTGGTTGAGGAAGTGAGTTATAGCTGCTGAGATAATGCAAAAAGTTCAGGCTGATATGGATCTTCACCTACTTGATGTGCAAGGTCTGAGCCCTGCTGTCTCTCCTCTTTGCTATCTCCACTGCTGCCCACAGAAGGCTCTTTGGATCTGTCCAGTGTTGCAGCCCCACAGAGGCCAAATATATTCATTCACATTAAGAACACAAATGGACACTCTCAGTATGGCAAGGTTTTGATATGGCAGCTTTTTCCTGGGTCCTTGTCATCAGATTTGTTTCAGCATGGCTAAGGACCAGGCCAAAATGTAGCCCCACCATTACACTCATGGGGGTTTAGTGGAAGGAAGGGTGGACAAATGAGCACTCATTATCAGTGCCCATTGTTGAAAATCTAATTTAATCACTTTATTTTATGCACAGGCGAGAGCATTCTTTGATGAGGACCACTTCTTTCCCACCCAATATTTTAAAAGAGTTCTACTGGGACATTAAAATGTAAAAATACAATTACCAAAGTTACTAAATTAGATCATTGTTACATAACATGCTGGCATTTTTTAATCTATGCAATTTGCTCTTTTACACAGTTCAAAGTTGAGATGGACAAACCTTAAGTAACTCTATAAGGAGCAGCAGGAAGCTATAAGATCCCAAAACTGTTGTGAGCTTTAAATAAGTTTCATCTTTAATGATTCTGCTCTGCATCCAAATAAACTGAAAAATGACTAAAATCTAAAGCTTATTTAGGGAGTTACCATAGTAACAATTAACTACCTCTAAGCCCTTCAGCTTTATTTTATCTTTTTTCACTGAGGTGCCCTAAATTACTTGAATCCTGAATTGCTACAGTAATATATCCATGTCTTTGAACTAAATGACATGGTTTTGCTAGAACCCTCATTATGTGAATATTGATTGAATTTCTAATTGGGACTAGACATCATCTTGCTGACAGCACCACTGCAAGAAGCTGTGTAAGACCAACGAAGATTAACAGAAAAAATAGAAAAAATAAGAATGTTTTTTCTCTAGGGAAGCAGCTGGGATGATCAAACTGAGGAAACAGTGAATGAAGTAGAATTAACTGTAATGATTGAGTTTATATGGACAACAAACCTCCTCCAGATGCAGTGGTGTTTGTTTCAGCTATTATCCTCTTATACTCTATTAAATAAAAAAAATATCAGAGGAACCCAAAGAGACTGATTTTGACCTGTGAATTAAATAATTATTCATTACAATTCAGAGGGCCTACTAACCCTTATTATTTTAATTTAGGTGCATTTTCCACTCACTTTGTCCTGACATGGGCAGTTCTGATACAATAAATTGTTTCATGAAATGTTGTGCCCTATATTTTACCTTATTACCTTGTCTGATGTCATTTGGCTTTATCTTTGATGAAGCAGAGTCTCTGAAGACAGTGTTTCTGATGTAATAAAAATAACTGTCATATTCTCAAGGCTTGAAATGTGCCCAGACACATTGGTTTTTTTCTACTAACCAGCATCAATTGTCATGTGGATAAACATGAGTTGCAGAAGCTGCATCCAATCTGGAATGTGGAGATCATTCTTGGGCTGAAAATCTTTGAGTGCTCCATGCCTGTGTTTTGTCTCCTTTAGAGACATCAAGTGCTGCTGAGGGCAAACTGTGGGAGAAGATGTCACAGCAATCCCACTGCCCTCAGCCTGTGTGTGCCACCTTGGAGTGCTTCTGTTTCCTGCTTCTCTTTTCAATTACTTCTGCTGTTGTTTTCTGACTCACTTGTAGCTGTAGTTGCCAGGATTTGCTAATTTACCTCTCCTGGGCATGGTCTGGTTACTAAGGAGCACTTCAGGGTCTCTGAAAGAGCAAACAGTAACCCCTCTCACTAATGTGGGTGCTTGTGGGGCAACTGAGGTTCCCCAGTACTTGTGATAACTCCAAAATTTAATTTGACTCTGAGGACCCTCAGGGTAGCTGTCTCAAACCTCACCATTTCTTCTTGTGCTACTTCTACATTCAACTTCGCAGTAGCAGCCAGCAGCTTTAAGAAGGAGTTGAAGCATCTCACTCCTGAGTTGTTGCAATTGCCAGTTTGCTGGCAGCCTCCAAGGATCAGAGTTAGCACCTGGACTGTTGCATTCCACAGTCAGTAATGCAGGAGCAGCCACAGAAGACAGGCATTTACCCCCTGTTTCTTAGATGAGACTGAGAGCTGTAGCATTAATGCACGCTGCTATTCTCGTATCTGTTCTGCCTTCACATCTTTCAAATCTCTCTGCATAGCCCTTATTTATTTACTGTTCCAGAACAGGGAGTTAATTCTCATCTTATGGGATTTTTTTGCCATAAAGATGGTATGTTTTTAACTTCCCAAGTGAAAGTGGGAAAACAATACCTATCCATGTCATTTTTCAAAAAGGAAGTACTCTTTCTTACGTCAGATAACTACAAGCAATTACTGATAAAAATTGAACTTTAAAGGAAGTGGAGCAAAATAATTTCCAGTTTCACTTGGTATGCATTTACTAACGTCAGTCCTAAGGCAACACGGAAAAGGCAGATGACTTTACTATTGCTTTGATGAAAACAATAGTCATCTGGATTACCCTTAAACCTGTCCTGGGGTTTAATAATCACTTTAACTGCAGATAGCTTAAAAGGAATAGCTCAATACTGGTTTCATATTGTTTTCTCCATGTCTGAAAAGAATCTCTGCAAGTCTGCTGAATGCCTTTTTTGATAATAAAAGAACAATATCCTAAAGCAAAGATGTTAGCTTCATCCCTGTATCTGACAGGAAGAAACACAATCATGCAATGCAAATAAAATCTGGAACAAAAGGGTAAGATATGGTCATTTCTGAACCAGGGAAAATGATTCAGCAGCAGAAGATTTTTTTTTTGGTCTGTACTGCAGTTCTCAGAATTTTCATAATTTACATGACTAAGAGATGTTTGGCTGCTCAACCTTGTAATTCACAGAGAAAAAGCATCTGGCTATTTAGACTGTTATATTGACCTTGGAGAGCTTCTTGTACATATTTTTCTGTTGCAAAAACGCCTATTGCTATCACATAAAGCAAAATAGCTGTGACACCAGTTTCAGAACATTACATAGCATAGAGCAGACCCAGTTCCTGGGCCATTCACTATTCACACCTGGCACAGGACAGGACAATCACATGGCCTGGCAGAATGAGGGGAGTTCTCAGCCACAGCTACACTGCATCTTGAAAGGGGCAAATTCGAACATTACAGAAATGTATTGCTCACCCTCACACAGCCAAATCACCCTTCTCCCTTATTATTCAGTGACTATCTCCTCTTATTGTTTTGCTAAAATTGTTCTAACAGACTGTGCCTGCCAGCACAGGACAGGATAGCTGGAGGTGGCTGAGGTGACACATCTGACTTGAATTACAGGTAAAATGTATGAGTGGAAGAGGGAGAGCCACTGAGGCGCGGGACAGAGTCAATGTGGCACTGGCTGTGGCCATTACTCACTGACTGCAGTGGGCTGCCTTACTGACAAGGGGCTGGGCTGGGCTGGCAAGTCTGGAGAGTACAAGCACTATTCCCTTGGTGGGTGCCCAAGGCAATGTGGGGCTGGAAGTGGCTCTGAAGGAGCTGAGCCCAGGCCAGCCAGCCGTGAGTGAGTGCCCCCCACTCTCAGCAACACTGGACAAACATCACTCCTACAGGCAGCTCCTGCAAGGGGAAGGCAAATTACGGCCAAAGGGCGGCTGTAATACACACTGTGCCTACTCAGCAGCAATTTTCAGAAGTGGTTTCTGATAGACCTCCCTTTCTCCCTGTTTTTCTCCACAGGATGGATGTGCTGTATTTTCTGAAGACATCTCACTTTGGAAGGAGCTTTTTACTCTGGGCACTAACCTCATAAGCAGCCACAACCTCTTTAGGTCTTTTGGCCCTGGCTCCTGAAGCCCTCTGTTGCTCTGTCCTCCTTGTTCTCTGCTCCTCTGGCTCCAAAGGAAGGCTGTTTAGTGGTCCTTTCCTCTGAGACTTGTAGCAGTAGCAGAACTTGTGGTAGCAGAACAGACACGCACTACAGCCCCAGGGGCTGCCCACACCTTATTTTCAAGGAAGCCTGCAACAGCTCACATGAAGGGTCTGTCTCTCTGTCTTTTCCTCTTTCTGCTCTGCCTTTCCTGGACAAGCTGCATGTGATGCTCAACACAGAACCTGAATGTACAAACATAAGACATAATGCTTTTTTATATATATGCTTCATTTGTTCAGCCTGTGTGATTCAGACACATTGATTCATGCATTTGCTTTCCTTGGAGATGTATTAATACCAGCTCATACATACAGAATGAGAGAGGAAGTAGCAATAGCAGTGAAATTGGCCTGTAACAGATGTTAGTAAAGATAGTTATGATGTCTGGCAAGCATCTTTTTTTTTCTTGGGTGATGTGAGTGGTAGAGAAATAGAGAAGAAAGAGAGAGAAGGATTGTAAACCTGAGGTGTGTGTCTGGAAATGAAACAATTTTGTACATTCATTGCTTCTGTCTGGAGAGGAGACATCTTAAAACTATGAATTACACTCTGAACCTGAGGAGAAAAAGCTATACCTTTGATTTCTTGCAGAAATGTGCTGAGGTTTTCCTACAGTGAGCAGAGAGCAGAGTGTGCTTTCAAAAGTAACTGGCCTCAGATACAAAAGGAATCAACTGTTAGAGTCCAGCTGGAGCCTGGTGCTGAAAGGCAAAATTCTCAGTAAAAGCCTACTTTGTATCTTCAATGAAAATAGTCAACTTTAAACAAATGCACAGGCATTTTCTTTGCTATTTGTGAAAGAACATCTGCATATTACCAAGGAAAGCATTTATACTTACTAGACATGAGACATGCAGTCAATGAATGACTGGCTGTCAAAAATCAAGTGTTGGTTGAGATCGCTGAAGTGTGGACTTTCTTTCTCTTTTCCTTCCCCCCTTTCTCCCTTTACTTCTGCAGTTCTCAAATCCCAAAATAATGGCCTAATACCATCAATGGATGCCTCATATCACTGCAAAGATATTTGTGACCTCTAAGTTTAATTATGAATGGCCAAAATGTGTGAGCAGTTTCCTCTTCTATGCGATTTTGCAACCTATTTAAAAAATGAAGCATTACAGTGGGGATAAACATATTCATGATGCATGAGAACTTTGGGCACAGATTCTCAGATTTGGGCTAAATGCCCCTCCCTGTTCAAAATATATGTGTTCAGACATATGCTTCATATGCTATCATAAAATTCCAAAGGAGTTAAAAACCTTCCAAAAACTTTCCCAAAGCATTCTTTGGGAGTATTGTGCTGAGGACTCTGAAAATAAAAATGCCTGGATGTCACTTACTGTGTTACTTGTAGTTTTGCCTCCCTCAAAACACTCTTCAAGGTGTCCCACTAAGGCCCATAGCTTTTGGAGCAAAACTTTAGAAACCAAGTGTTTAAGAACATTTTTACCATTAATTACGGGTCTCACAGGAATCAAAGGCATTTCCAAAACTTAAAATTGTCCACACAATATAGGCATTGATAGGTGTTTAAAAGTTTTGCTGCGTCCAAGTCTGAGTGTGAAGAATTGTGTTGCTACAGGACAGAAGAAGCTTGTTTTCATAGCAATTTACTTGGAATTGCTCTTTTCAAATAGAGTTCCCTGGCTGAATCAGAAAGTATTTGACTGGGTACCTAAAACAGCATGTCTTAGGAGGGTTCTTAATCTGCTTTTAAGACCCAGGAATTTGAATATTTGAACAGCCATGCGGCAAAGTGCAACCCATTGCTCTACCTCAGAACTTGCAGCTCAGGGCACACGGAGAGGATGTGCTGCTCACATGCACATCTCCATCACTTACCTGCATGCCCAAAGGCAGCCCCAGCTGAAGTACATTACCATGCTGTGCTCATGAGTTAATGATCAAAGCTAGATTTGAAGGAGTCACTCCCACATGGGCACAGCCCAGAGTATTTCTTCAAAAATTCATTATAAGGACCTGCATGCCACTTTCCATGTGCTTTGAATCAAGGCTTACACACATCTGAGCTCATCCCAGATGGGGGCCGAGTAATCTTGAGGCACTGACATCATATCCCTGTGCACACTGCACAGGTTGCTTAGTAATTTCTTGTTCATATTTTCACATGTATAGATTTCTATTCATATCCCTAGTGACTGTGTATGTATTGGGCTAGACAGAATGCCAGACTCACCTGGGAGGGCGTGATTTATATTCACATGGAAAGCCTTCCTCCAAGGCAACATCAGCTCCCAAGACATTTCAGATATTAATCTCAAAAGGATGTTGTTCCTCTCCCTGGGGAATCCTGTTTTCCATACTTCTTTGCATGGTAAACCCCTCTGTCTGTTACAAGCAGGGAAGAAGCTCAAGGAAGAAAGTAAAAACTGATAGACTTGTTGGATTATTTTCTTTTTTTTTTTTTATGGTTAGCATCCACAGTGGATGCTCCCAACTTCAATTTAATTCACTATTCTAATTTTCATCCTCTCAGCAACACATTGATGGCAAATAAATTCTTCCCAGGGACTCAGTTGAGTATATTGGTGCTTGAACTATGCCTGTTGCTAAATATAGGTAAATAGTAGGTAAAAACTGTTGTAAGTCAGTAGAAAAAATATAGTGGCAAGATACTGTTTTTAACAAACAGATCATATTATGTCTTTAGTTGTCTTGGACTGCATTAAGAGAACAGTCTGGAGAAAGAAAGTTTCTCTCTTTTCCTGTTCTACCTCCCACAATTCTCCATATTGGTGAATGACTCTTATAACTTGGAATTTATACCAACAGCTGCACGGCAGATAATCACTTGAAGAGGAAATGGAGGCTGGCAAATTTTCTAGAACAACAAAGGTAAAAAGATTTCCAGCTCAGCACACTCATGAGATCTTTATATTATAACTGGGAATCTTGGAAAAGATAAAATCCAAAGCAGAGTCTTGCTGCAGTTTCTTCTGAATTTTAAAAAAAAAAAAAGTGAAGTGCTTACATTTAGCACTGTTTACCTAAGAACTCCTTTACAGAAACTCCTTTCTGGTGTTGCCTTGCAAGAATATTATGGTTGCTATTGGAAGAAATCAGGTAAAATTCCGCTGTTCAGTGTTTTGCAGTTGATAATTGCTCCTTTATTTATAAACAATAATTATCTTAGTGTGCAAATATATTCATCATGGATCTCTCTCGCCCCTCCTATTCATATTCCTTAGTGTCAAATACAGCTTGCAATTACATTTATAACTCTCCCTATTATAGAGCACTCCAGTTCCCTCTTTTTAAATTTGATTTTGGCAAGCTGACTGCACTTCAAACTCATGTTCCTTTTGATGTCGTACACTCTACAAAATGGACACTTTGATAACGTTTGGGTTTAGAAGGTTTCACAGTTTGCACAAAGTAATCCAGACAGAACAAGGAAGTAACCATCCAGAATTCTGATGGCACAACTCATGAGTGGATTTTCCCCTGTGGGGAGGTTTATATTTCATACAAATTCAGAGGTTCCAGTAGTATTTGAGGTATTAGCAAATCAGAACTATGCCAGAATTCAATCAGCTTCACTGTGAGAAACAACAGAACTGCAAGCAGCTCCCATAAGGCAGAGAAATTGATGAAAAAAAACCAGAGGAGTGAGATAATGTTAATTGGATCCTTGACATGTTACCATTTCCTGCTGAGCCAAGTTTGCGATAAGACATTTGAATGTCTATAAAATGTGATAAGCCAGTTTTGGATGAGTTACACAGAAATTACGTTTCCTCATCTACCTACATATCATTACGCTTTACCATTAAAAACACTCGGTCTAGATGTATCTACAATTTAAATATTTGAGAGCTTACTACGTACTGAAGTGTTACATTGCCTCAGATTTCTCACCTCTGCCATAAGCTTCTTGAGGAACCTGAAGAAGGAGCTGTTAAAAGCTACACTGAGTTGTGCAGTGTGTGAAGATATCCATGTGCAATATTAAATACATCTCTGAAGTACATCTTCTCCTACCTGGTGAAATTCAGTGGTGAGAGGAGGGGGGGGGACCTCATAAGAAATCATTCAGAGGATCTGATGCTGCGTGAAAATCAAAGGAAACAATGCAATCATTAGTAAAAGATAACCACTTTCTGGTTAATTGCAACTTTGGAGAAACACTTCATGGATTATAGATCCATGAGAGCTTCTGTTCTGAACAAAAAGAATAATGAAGGTCAGGATGTGATTGCTTTCTAACTTGCCTTGGCCAGTAAATAATGGGCCTGATGGGCTGTTATGCTCAAATTCTTTGGAAATGAGTCCATGGATTCCTTGGGACATGGATCCTAACTGAAGTAGGATTTTTGTTCTTAGTGTATGAAAGCATCAATATCCAATGAACATTACTTATACGTAACACTGCCTACCGGTTTTAACACAGCAGATCAGAAAAATAAAAAGTATTTTGAGGGCATCAAGGGGATCAGGACCTATTATGTATTATGGGACATCATCATGTATTAAATCACAGCCTCCTTAAATCTCCTAAAGCAAAACTCAAACTGTTTTGTTTGACAAAACCTCTATCTGTTCCTCTTCAATTTTATAATCCCCATTCTCCTCAGGTGGCCCAGTGGTAGGATGAAATAAAACATGATGCAATGACTAAAAGATTGATTCAGACAAGAGAAAAATAAAATACAGAGCACTACTTTTTAAATTATGAGAGCTTTTAAACATTTTCTGCAAGAAGATGCAAAAGAGTTTATTTGGTTCCTGGCTTTTCAGCCATGACCAAGCTGAATATTATCCTCAAAACTTTGCTCCAACTCAGCCAGAATTCATAAAACTGTTCAGGGCACCTGGCAGGTGAAACCCTCTGGCCTCTCTTATGTAGAAAGTCCAGTTTATATCATATAGTCCCTTTTTGGTCTTAAAATCTATTAATATCAACCATTTCAAGTGCAATAACTCTTCATACAAAATGGAATCTCTGTTGCCGTTATTCTCTTGGCAGTGGGTCCTGTTAGCTACAATTTAGCTTGGCAAGTGAAGAATCTAGAAGACTGACATTTTACTCCTTTTTAGACAGCTTGTGTTAATTCTGAGAGACTGCCCTCTAGCCAGCCCTTGCATTTCATACTCTACATCTTGCGCATAAATATTTTACTGTGCTCTAGTATAAAATTTTGATAGAATTTGAACTGAGGAAGCATGGATGACACAAGGATATTCAAGCTTTTCTTTATAAAATAATTTATTTTTTTTATCTTGGCTCTCTTTTTCAAGCAATTTGAAAGAATGTGTATTCGGTGCTCTGAGTTTTGCAGGGAGAGAGATTTTATATTCTCATATTAATCACAAAACACTTGTTTGGATATTAAGGGATATTTGCTAAACTGTTCTGAGCCAAAGCTTTAGGAAGTCACACCTTCAGAGCATCTTTTCACTAAGACTGAAATGTTTAGAGGGCAGGCTTTTGTATAAAATGATACTAATTTACTAAATGTCTCTGTGATAAGATTTCTCTCATTTCACAGTGAGCAGAACAGTGGAAGGAGATAGAGAAGAAGGTTTAGAAGTAAATTACTTATGAAATTCTAGGTATTTTGCTGATAGAAAGGAAACAAATTATGAGCTTGTAGGTAGATAAATATACTCCAAGCTTGAAAGTATGGATTACTGAACTGAAAAATTATATCTTCTTGACTATAATTGCATAGCCCCTAAAAATAGCAAGAAGTGTATTTGGAGTGTGGCGTTCCAAGAGTCTGAAAATTAACGATGAAGAAGTGATGTAATTTAGGACCAATATGCTTCAAGATATCAAAATGTGAGACATGTCAGGATTTTTCTAAATAGAAACTGAAAAATGCTGCGTGCCTTGCAGTTACCATCTCTAAAATAGCCAATGCTATAAATAGTAATACAAGTTTATGTGCTCTGTCTCCCTTTTAGTAGAAGTTTTAATGCATTGGCCTTGACACCATACACATACTTCTGTCACTTAACTTTGTTTTTCCCATTTCCAGAAACAAGATGCCTGTACTGCAAAATTTGCCCATAATAATCCCTTAATATATGGTTTATTTTTATCCTAAGAAAGAACCTTAAAAATTCAAGTCACTATACTTCCCAAACTGCTCAATGCTGTTAACATTCTCCTTTTAGGTTTGCATCATATACAATAAGCATTTCATTTGCCTAATGAAAAACATGTTTAAACTAATGAGTAACACAGTGTTTTTATTTACATATGCAATTAAAATTTACCACTATTAATAGCTGACAGAGGGGAAGAGGAAGCGTGATTTATTCCAGTAAGTGCACACACTTTCAAGAAGACAGCGCTTCACAGGCAGTTTTTTAAATTGTCATCAGTGAGGAAAAAATGAAAAATCTGGTGTGTCCTAGTCCCCACGGTCCATTCCTGAAGATGAGGCTCTTTCCCCCTTCTGAGGTGCTCTGGAGTTAACAATCCCCAGATCATGTTTCTCCTGCATTCCTGCAGCATCCTGGAGGAGCGTGGGTGGGCTCCCAGCAGGACCCGTCCTGGTTTATTCTGTGAGAGCTCCTCAGAGCCTGGTGGGAGCTGGGCTAGGCAAAGGAGCGCACTGCTCTGCAGATCTGCAGGAGAGGAAATAACACCAAACGTACACAGAGGGAGGCAGGAGAAGCAGGGTTACTTACTGCAAATTGCACAGGAGGGAGAAGCCTGGAGATGGGGCTGCCTGCAGCAGGCAGCTGTGATCTGGCATTGACATAGAGATGGGCACAGTGAAATGAGATTAATCAAAAGGCCTCAGAGATACAGCGATCTTTAGCCCACCCCATTCTTCTCAGAAACAGAGTTCAAAGACAAGCATCAGACATCAGCTCTCACAGCATGGACAAACATGGCAAAGGGTGCTAAATCTTCCACCTTTCTGCCGTTATCTCTCACAGATGTTGCAGAGCCTGCCAGGGGAAAGCAGATTTCTGCTTCAAGCTGCACCATGTGCAAATATGCTCTTGCTGAACAGGGCTGTTACTACAGCACATTCTGTTCTGGAAAGTGAGAATTTTATCAACAGCACCATAAAGGCACTCAAATTCAATCCATCCTTACTGATATGCACTGATATGCATTTTTCTAAACATTTTGTGAATGGTGTAATCATAACTAGGACATTGAAAATATTAGTAGTAGACATTAAAATAATCTTACTGCAGTTTTACAAGCAGCAATAATTTTGCTTTGACTTGAACCTTTGTGTTGAGCTGCCCATTTTTTAATTTAAAGGAAGACATATGAAGAGACAGCAGAGAAAAGATGAAGTCTTAATAAGAATACATGTACTGAACAGTAGGATTTTTTTTTTAAACTGGCATTCTTGATCAAAACCTTTTCAAGTGGAAAGAGAAAGCACAGTTGAAAAATCCTGACTACAGAAGCATTACCTGCTTATCGCAGCTGAATGTAGGTTCCCTTGCAGATGGCTGGCTGCAGTCACTCCATATTTATGGGATGTGCTCCTGTGTGCAGTGGGAGAAGGGCTGGCAGGGCTGGTACCACGGCTGATCCAACTGATCATCCCTACTTTGCTTACACAGAGAGACGCTCACATGCTGCAATGCAAAAAGGGCTTTGAAAGGTTGAAAGGATGTGGAAACTCCAAGTCGTAATGTTTAAAGATGGGCTGTTACTGCAGTGACCTCCCCAGGTGGGTAGCTTTGAAAAAAGGATAATTCACTGAGAGATGCATCTGCAGTTCTGAGGCAGAGGTGATTAATGACATTAGGGATAGGTTTGCACTCACAATTTTGGTGCAAATAGCAGGACATGATCATGGCTAACCCCTGCAGACCCCTGGCTAGATCCTTCACTGTGTGCTCAGACACATCCTGTGGGTGCAGATTTAGTGCCTGTGCCACTGCTGTGTCTCCAGATGAGGCTGTTACAAATGCAGCTGTACACTGGATGGAAATGCAGGGTTTTGTGCAGAAACTTTTCAGTTGTGAAGTTCATTTTAAGAGCTGAAACAGTTATTTACTACCTATGTTGTGCTGACACTCAGCTCCAAGGTGCTGTTGCTGTTTACAGCATACAAGGAAACAAAAGGAATATCCAATACCAAAAGGAGATTCACTTTTGAGTTACACAGGCTGTAAGGAAACAGGAGAATGATAGAAAATAGGCAAGCAAATCTGTAAACACAGACCAGAGGAATCACCAAGTGCTATGTGCACTATAAAATCAATGCTCTCATTCACAATGCCAGGAGACAGATTCAGGAGCCTACACTTAGGTAGCAATTTCTCCCTTTCTTCCTCTTCTCTCTTTTTATTCCTGGCTATAATGTACATGTTGGGGGGAGAATACTCAAGAGGGTGGCTATGTAAAAATACTGTACTGTGTAAAAGGTGCTGTAAATCTCTGATTTGTTTGTCTCTTTCCAATTATGCAGCACCATGAAACAAGAGCAGGGTTTTCAGCCCTACAGAGTCAATATTGCTGTGAAAGACTAAATTGTATTGTTTTCCACCTTTTGCTGCATTAACAAAATTGCTTGCTAAGTTTTGATTCTAGGACATTTGCAATTTGCAGTAGCTGATGATGATTCAGGAAGCAGAAAGGATATGTTGATTTTTAAACTGGATTCAGTTTTTACAGTAGGAATATTTTGAAATTATTATTTCCAAACTCTTAAGAGTCATAGTGGAGTGCCCTAATTATATTAATTATGGAATACCAAGATGTTATTTTAAGAGAGTTAATTTTCTAACTAATCACTGCACTACAAATGTAGTTATTAGATAGTTTTGAAATCTCTTTCCCCCTCCCCTGGCAATTAATTATTATTTCAAATTTAAATAAACTGTAACGTTCTGGTTTAATGACTCAGATTCTGGATGGCTGTAGGTGATACAGGTGCAATGCCTAGGTTTTACTGACAGCCTGAGTTCTCAGGAGAAACATTTAAAAGCAGCTCACTACATTTTTTATGCCTAATGATCATGGAGTTCCATTAAAACATATATGTACTGGTTTGAAGAATATGTACGAAATGGCTTTCAAAGAGAAAAGAGCTACTCAGCACATAAGTTACAACCCTGTCCTTCATTTTCTTTAAGCTTATGGATTCTTGTTAGGGTTTCCCCCTCCTCCCTCCAGAAATTCATTGATGGTTTTGCCTTTAAAATTCAGCATAGTTTGACAAGACTCTTTTCCAGAACAACATGTAAAATATGTTGCTGAAACGGAAGGATATCGCACACAAAAATAAAATGGCCAAATAATGTAGCTGCTCTGAATTATTCACAGCTATCTAGCAAGCATTGTTTGCAATAGAGCAACTAAGTAAACAGGATGGAAAATGAGTTTTGGCATGATTCTAGGAATTAGCATTCTCCATTTCTATGGTAACATTGATAAAAAGTTGTTACTAATAATAAGGAAATACACGCAGAATAAAAATAAGCGCGCTAAATAGGAGGCATCTATTGTAAGCTTAAGAGTTTTTCCCTTTTCACTGGGAAACACAAGTACAAGCTTGTACACATCTCAACTTTGGTAGAGTAGCACAGACTATTGCATAGATTATTAGCTCAGATTGCCAGCAACTAAAGACGGATGTTTGATGAATACGCATGTGACCTAGGATAGCTGTAGGAAGATTATTAACACAGAAAAAACCTATGATGAGTTTGTGTTTGTTTCACAGGCATTTTGTAGAATCACAGATTCATTACCAACTACTATTAAATCCAGGGTACATTAAAATTCCTGGCAGTTTTTCTCTGACAACAATGCCCAATGATAAAAATACACAGAAGAAACTTTATCAGCTCAGAAAATTTGTCTAACACATATATAGCCTTAGGTAGAAAATAATTTTCTTTACCTCCAGCTAATAATATAATGTATTTTATAATTCTTTTCAGTATGCATATACATATTTATAAATTTTTATTGTTTTATAGATGTGTATCTAGAAAAAAAAATTGCCTTACCAGGGTTTCTTAAATCTCAGTTGCAATAGAAGGAAAATAACAAAATACAATAATGCAAATATTACCATCCCTTCCCTTAGTAGAAAACTTGTGAAGGTTCCTGATGATACAGAGGGCAGAAGTCTGATTCCATCATCAAATAAATCAAAATCCATTACAGGGAAACAAGGAAGAGAAGGAGGGACAAAGAATTACAAAACCTCATCTCCATGTTAAGGTTTGCCTCAAATACAATCTGATTGAGCAGCAAAGCTCTACCAGCTTTACATAAGCAGGGTTTCTCATTCATTTTCACAGGGTTCTGTATTTTAAGTTCCAGAGAGAAGGAAAAAACACTGAAAGTTGTCAAATATGTTCAGCTTCTGGGTGGAACTGAATGCTTGATCTGAAAGACAGATTTAGCAAGGTTTCCAGGGCACACTCAAAAAGTACAAATAATTTAGAGACACTGTGTGGGAGATGAAGCATCTAAGTCAACCGGCAGCAACGAGAGCAGCCAGGGGAGAGCATTGTCTAAGCCATCTGGAGAAAGGAAGAATACACTTAACTGAATGTATGCTAGGGGAGGTAGAAACAGCTTTAGGCCAGAGTAAAATATGTTGGATCAAAGATACAGTGTGAAACATGACAAAAACTGCTGAAAGCAGCTCCAGCCAGTGCTGCTGGAGTAACTGTGTGCGTCAGCCTGTGCTCCTCAGGTGCCCACTGCACCTCCCTGGGCTGGCTTGCACTTTTGCTCCTCCTCCTTCGGGGGCCAGACTCTGACTGTCACCTTAGATGTCCTCACGTCTGTACCAGGGTTCACTTGCACTCTGGGGAATGGAGTTTGAAAACTCTCTCCATGATAATATTTTTTGTTTGGTAGACTTATTCAGGACTAGGGACAGGAGCTCCTTTGAGAGATCCAGCCAGGAGGGTGGCTGGATTACCACTGTACCTCGCCATGGAAAGCACCCTGCTCGCCTTGCAAACCAGATACAGCACACAGCTGCACAGTTCAAGGCAGAAAGGGAAACATTGCATAACACACGCTCATTTGGCATAAAAGTCATGAGGTTATTTAATCCTGCTGGCCCTTCAGATCGGTAGCTATTAAAAGGAATTGCATGGCCAGCATCTGCTGGTCATCCTGGTCGTGCCAGGGTGGGCCTGCACCTGTCTGGACAGCCTGGAGCATTCAGGGCCTGTGGAAAGAAGCTATGAGCCCTTGGACCAGATTGGTTTTCTCTAACAAAACAGGTATATAAGCACAGCTTGGAGAGGAGTGAAGATCCCCGCCTTGCTCCTTGCCTTTCTCTTTAAAGAAGTCTTGAGCCCTGCAGTTTTGACCATGGAGATTAAGAAACATCAAAGGCCGAAGCCACTGAAGACTGAAATACAACACTGGAGTCTTGATATTGTCACTTGACTAATCTGTTTGATAAGTGCTTGCTTTTTTAGTTGTTATCCTTTAGATTGTCAGGAGCTACTTGGCAAACAAGTGCCTGCTTGGAGTTTGGAGGTTTGCCTGGTTTCTCACTCTCAGCCATCATGGCTGTCCCCAGTTCCCTTATCACAACAGCTGTCACAGGGTAACATCGGAGAAGCTTTATTTCCTTCTAACCCTATCACTGAAAACCAGAGTTAACACTAGAGGTAAGAAAGTGCTGGCAGCTCTGGGCTGCCTTGAGGTGGCCCTCCTAGCCCAGGCATGTCAGTGGGTGTCAAAGCCTACAAGGGTAAAATTTGCAGCAATTACAGCTAATTGAACATGTCGTCAGGGTATCAGTCCCTGTCACTTCCCACCGTGCATCAGGGCTGGGGATTCCGTTTCTCACCCTTTCCCTATGAAAGGAAACCTTTCCACTTGCTTTCCTGAGAATGCCATCTCCTAAGGAAGATGTTGGGAAAGGCTGGGGAAGCCATGTCAATGAATATCTAAACTATTTGCAACGAGTATTGCTATGTGATTAAGCTAATTTGGGGAATGAAACACAAAACTGAAGTTACAATCTGTAATTTGGTCAGGGAAAAAATTTCAAAAGACCATCCAAAATGTTCTTTGGTGAGGGATCTGGAGTACCACTTAGATGCCATGTATGTCAAACCAGTTATTTTGGAAATTCAAGCTGTAATTTTCTCTAGTCATAGCTGTACACAAATCAAGATAATTAAAAAATTATAATGCATAATATATGGGTCTTTCAGGAATGAAGAAAACTAATTTGGAGGGTAATTTTCATAAAAATTAAATAAAGAACAGATTAGAAGATGCGCAATCCATGAAATATTAAAAAGTTTCATTTCGGTACTTGCTATAGGACTTAAACTTCAAAATATAATAAAAAAGGTAATTTCAAAGATTGACTAGCCTCACAGGTGAGAGAGACAAACATTTGGATTATTAGTTCTGACGGATTTTTCATTTTGTTTCTTTTGCTTCATCCTTTTTCAAAATGCTAATAATTTATTTCTTTACAGAACATTTTAACTTGTTCTTAGAATTCCTTATGAGGAGAGGTTTCTATTGGGTTAATTTACACCCAAAGCATGGACAGAATTCTCTCCCTTTTAGTATCACACTGTAAGTAATGCAGACGGTATTCACAGGACAAGTCCTAGCTGGTGCCCTAACTGGTCGATATCCCGGGTGAATCTGGCTAATTAACAAAAACCAAAGCCATATCATAACCTCAGCACTGTTTTTGTAAAGTACTGAACAAAATCAGATGAACAGGATTGACACAAAAGTTAAAGCGGAATTTGCCACTTATCAATTCTATGTTTTTACCCCAGGACTCCTGAATTTGCTCCTTTCTACAAGGTGACTACTTTCACTCTGGTTTGCACATCTGTCTCTATACATACTGATTTATAAAAAGTGCTTCTATTTCTATAGATAATAATCACACTTCAATATTTTACTAATACAATAGTTTTTCTCCAGAGTAGCTCTATTTATTCCAATTATGAACTCTCCCAAGCTCGCCATTCTCAGGTGCTTCTTACTAAATTCACTTTTTTCATCGCTTCTCATCTGTGCTTCTCTTGACATATAAACTCATTAACCTCATACATTAAAAAAATTCTATTATTACATCAGTACTTTATTTATAAACACATATTGAAATTGGTAGAGAATTACCTTTTCTCTTCCAGTAACCAGTGCAGCCAAGTCTAGATTAATGCTGGGACATCAGCACAGAAACACAGCCACAAATCCTAACATCCTAAGTATTTTCTCTTTTTAATCAATTTTGCCTTTAGCCAAAATTGAGGTAATGTAGAAATAAACCTGTCAGATGTAATTTCACTTCTCCAGTCCCCCAGCTGGAGAGCAGAGAGCCATGCTGTTCATCAGCGTGGGCATAACTGCTGTGAAGCCTCTAGCCAAAGTCCCTTTTTCAATGTCTCTCTCCTTGCATGTTTTAATTTAAAAAAAGAGAGCATTAAACTAATCATTTAGATGTAGAACTCTTCCTCATATTCAGAGGGAAAGCAAAGATTTCATTGCTCAGCTCTTGCAGCGTCCTCTGGTCATCCCATTAAACATAAGTCCCAGAACAGGACATTTTTAAGCATGCATTGATTCACTTTACCAGAACAATTCTTTGCCGTGATTGCTTCTCTCATATCATTTATCTCTTCAACTAAGAATCAGAGTTATTCACCAGCTGAGATTTATTGAGCCTCACCTCTGCTGGAGCTAGCAGTAGCAGTTAGAGGCCACGGTGGTAGATGGAAACCCAGAGAACTGGAATGGCACACCAGAGAGTGAGAGTAAACCGCTGAAGTGATTTACGAATAAAACCTGGGATTCAAGGAAGGGAACAGCTCTTATCAGGCTACTCACATGAAGAAAAAAAAAACAACCCTGCTCTTCCAGGGTGCCAGCGTGCCTTGATCTGACAGGGCTGTTTGCAGTCCTGCCTTTTTGTGTAAGAGCAACCAGAGGATCACAACCCATGACTGTCCTATTGTCACAGCCAGTGCTGCTTGCCGAGCCTCCCGCCCCTGGCCCTCATGGGCTCTGGGCCATCACTGGTGTTCCTCACAGAAACTGCCCCTTCATCTGAGGGGCAGCAGAAGGGGAATAGGCAAAAAACACACGGAAAACATCGCAAACCTTTTAAACTGGTTTTTCCTTTAAGTGACTGCCTGGCAGGTACCTCAGGGCAGTGTCTCACTGCTGTGCCTTGCAATTGTACTTCCTGCACTTTGCCAACAGCCCTCTCACTCAGCTTAATCCTTATCCTGCTAAATCTTAACATGAGCATTTACAGGACAGACATGAAGGATTTCTCAGTTAGGATTATGTTATATGTACAGATTTTCCCAGGAGTTCCTTTGAGTCTCCTGTATGGGTGCAGTGCAAGGCAAAGATGCAGTAACAACAACCAGAATTTGGCCCAGTTAATTCACCCTTAAAGAAAACCAAAAAGCTACTGAGTGCACTGAATGACAAGAAGAGGTTTATTTACTGGACTAAAGCCTGGAGTTCCTTCCTTGGTGCAGATAGTAGAAGCAGCTTTTGTGATGTGCCAGCCAAGAAAAACATCCATTGCTCAGCATGGCATCCAACTAAACTAATCTTTGTTTTCCACGGGAGATGTTTTTTCAATAATTTCTAAGAGCTAAAGGACTTCATTAAGAATCATGCAAGCATTGATCCAGATGTTAAACCTCTCTGTACAATGGGAAGCCCTCTTGGAAAGCAATAAAGAATAATTGGTCCATTGTTATCTGGTCTTGAGAAAAGAGAGCAATATTGCCTATTTATTTAATGTAACTATACAGAGGAATTTATTTCATTGTGTACAGATTGTTTGAAATGCATTTCATTATAACGGGTTTGTGTAATTAAAGTGTAGGTAAGCATTCAATTTCAATCTACTGTAAAAAAGAAATTCATTATTGTTCCTAAATCTTATCCAAAGAAAAGCTTAACACAAGAGAAGTGAAAGAGAGCTTCTTTTGAAATAACCAAAGCAAGGCAAAAGTAATATTTCTAAGTTGCTCCTTGTGGACTTTTCTTTAGTTCATATTTGTATATTACTTTTCTATCAACTTTGACTTTGAAAAATGATAATATTGCAAAAACTATTCTTAGGTTGATAAACATGAGCATATGATGTTCAGCAGAGACTCAAGGCAGTGTGAGACCATGATTTCTTTCTCACTGAATTGTGATGTGTCTGGCAGCCACTCACACCAGTGGGATTCTTCTCTTATGGGGAGAGATCCTTAAACAGAGGGATCCTTCTCTGAATTAGAAAAGGTTGTCCACAAAACGTATTAAAGGTCTCTGATCCCTTGTTGAAAATTGCCTTTTCAGAAACTGTGGAGTCCTTTCAGTGTGAGGGTCTGGACATGCTTCCTCCTTGGAACACAAGATTTTGTCTGAAAATGTGCTTGAAAACCATAAGGGAGGGCATGGCCAGAGTTCAATATTGATATTTGATATTTTCTGTAATTAGACCTTCACCTTCACTGCTGCTTTATTAATAAAGCAGAAGGATATTTAAAAGCAATGAATGAGAAAATTAAGGGACTGAACAAATGTAAAGAAAAGAAAACTAGCATTGTAAATTTTAGAGCATGCCAGACTCTAACAGGCAGTTTAGAAATGCTTATTAACACAGGCAGAGAGAGACAGGAGGGAAAAAGGTATAGATCTAGAAAGACTATGGACGTAATTATGGGTGTCCTTAGAGTCTGACTTATTAGGCAATTTTGAAACTAATTCCTAATGAAAATCCTTTTAATGAAACATATTAATGAAATCCACATTGATATTACTGTTGGGGTGTAGGCAGAAATTTACTTAAATGAATTAAATAAATGCAAACAGTTTTTCCAATTTAATTTGGAGCTGCCTGAATTTACTGAAAAGTACAAAATGGATTGATTTTTAAAGATCACATCTTGTAGAAAATGGCATTGTTCTGTCTGGGGAAGGAATTTGCCATCATTTCTCTCATGTTCTTGCAGGGGTTGGATCAATGCAACTTCAAGCAAGAGCCTTGACTCTGGCCTTTTTTCTGGAGAGCTCTCTGGAGACTGAGCTGTGCCTGGTGCAAGGTCTGGCTGAGGGGCAGTGCTCTCTCTGGCTGTGGGAAAAAGTTCCAAGCAAAGCAAAGCCATACTATTCCTCACAGCCACAGACAATAGAAACACATTTAAAATTTCTGTTGTTAATCTGAACTTTTAGATGTCTTTTGAAAGGGTTTTTCAGGTGAAAGCAAAGCAAACACAGATGCCTAAAAAAAAAAAAAAAGGTTCTGTTAGGTTTTAGGTGGGGGAAAAGATTTTTTGTTCTTTGTGGTTAAATCATCATCACTGCTAAACTTGAACTCTAAGCCACTTCTGACTCATACAAAATAAAAATAAATGGTAACTGCTGATAACTATCAAAACCTAAAGGAAACCCATGAACACTTCTCCCATGTCACGTCTAACTGGAAGAAATAGTTATGGGAATACCTTCCTCCACCAGCAATGCCACAGTAGATTCAGGGAGCTACATCACTCAGAAAACAACTCATGCAAATACCATTAAATGACCACAACAGCCTTTAGAAGTGGCTGAGCAATGAACTCAAGTATCTGCACTCCAGTTATCAAACATCTCACTTATGACAACACCCAGACAGAGGCTATCTGTGTCATGGCAAGCTGTCAGCACATTCCTGTATGAGAAAGAACCATTTCCCAACCCCCAACGTTAAAATGCAAACCCAAAGCTGTGTCCTCTTTGCACCTGTAGATCTGCTACAGAATTCACACAGATACCAGTAGCTAAAGCAGTAAAAAATGCTTTAAAAAATCCAGCTCTATATTGAGAACTGTTTCTTTGCAGATGACATAGATCCTGGAAGCAGTTAAAAAGCATTTACTAGAACATGCATTTGCAAACACTCTTTCCTAGCTTTCAGAAGTGTTCTTGATTATAGTTCTGCCCTCTGTAGCAGGAAGTGGGTATGTTATAAATTGCTGGGGTAAGGTTACAAATATTATGTTTTACTATTCAATACAACTCACTTCTATTTCAGGCTCACACACGTTCAATTTTAGCCTGCAAGCAGTCATCCAGAGACACCCCCTGCCTTAGCTTATCAGCTGGGGCTGATGTTTGATTCACCTGCCAGTGCCCTACTGCCACTTGTGTTTCTTTAGGTTATTACAATAGGCTTTCCACTTTCTACAAAAAAGAAAAAAATTCACCTGACATGTACTTTGAAAGAGAAAAGCACATTTGTTACCATAAGAAATACAAAAAACCCCACCCTCCTCTGCTTCAGACATATAAACTGAATTTCTATTAAAACATTTTCTTTACCTGACATAGGGAACTGTGGCCAGAAGGGATATTGATTGCTCTGTACGAATGCTCTAGTGTTGGTTTTAACAATACTGTCAGCCTGCTTCACCAATCATGCTAATACATTTAGCAAAACCCCATCCGTAGTCTGTCATTTACACAACCACTACACATTCACTATTTTAAATTCTCATTCCATCACATTTTAGACGGTTACCTCCATAGTCCCCCTCACTGCACACAGATTGCCATATCCATTTGAATTTCTGAAGCAGGCAGAAAGAAGCCTGAGGCAAGGATTTTAGTACAGCCACACACACACACACCTTTAAACTCCTTTCCCTTTTATTGGAAACCGAGCTTCACCCCTCCATCTCCAGCAGCCTTTAGACATGGGTTTTGCTGAGCAACAGAGCTCTGCCATTTCTGCTGTAAAACTGAAAGTTTGGCTCATGGACTCTGCCAAACAAGTCCATGTTCAGACTCAGCCCCTCAGTGGGGCCATGGCCCCCCCAGGTGAAGGGACCCTGCCCACCTCTCCTCTGCCTCCTGTCACTCCCCCCCCTGCAGCCTTTTCTTCCTGTACCACATGACAGGAATAGTGACAGTTTCAGAGATTTATTTCCTCTGCACAATTCTTTTGGGAATCATATGTGTAATCAACATTTAAAGTGGGAATTATTTATAAAACAATCGTTGTGAGGGCTGAGGACTCAGTAATTATTCTGTGCAATTAGTCCCTGAGTAGTGTGAGACTGCATTCCCTGGTGATCTGAGCTATGGAAACATTATGAGTGCCTGAGAGAAAATAGCTCTCTCTGAAAGAGCTTAGCTGCAAAAAGCAATCATTTTGCAAAGGAAGGTAAAAGACAGACAAGGAATTTGAAGTTATTTTCCTATCTTTTGAATCCTCTGTCTCTCCAAGGAGAAGCAGACCACTGCCATGAGGGGAAGCAAGTGCTTTTGCTATGGCAGCCCTTGATAAGAGCACAAAACTGCCATAAAGTTAGACATTATCAAAGCTGAACAGAATGGTTTCATGCCCCTGAATGCTGCTGCCATCTCCTCTTCAGTGGGCAGCCACTGGCTCACACACTAATTTCCATATTTTTCCATGTGAAAACTTCATTCCAAACACCTCTGCGAAGAAAGGGTTCATCTTGGAAAAGACTGCCTATAATTTTGTTTAGGTTTTTAAACTAAAATATGTTCTCCTGCTCTACTTCAGGATTTTATGATTAAACAAGCATAAGATGAAGCATTTCTTTCCTAAGAGGCGAAGTAACAAATGGTAAATCTTTCTTGTCCCACTGAAGAAATATGGCAAATGGAATTTAAGTACTGTGCCTTCTAGGATGACACAGATTGTTCAGGGTAATGCCTGCCACTCAAATGCATGGCATCTGCCCCCTGAGAGCAGCCCAGCACAGCTCTTGGAATTCCTAATCCCTTCTCAAATCAATTTCTAGTCTCCTGTTTGTTCTAGTTTAAATTGGCAGCAGAAGTGAAGCATCTCCCTGGGACCTTGCCCCTCCCAGACTGTATCCCTGCCACCAGAAACCTGAGCTAAGCCTCAGAGAGCACAGAAAGGTGGTGCTTGCCAGTGATGGGATGATGAAGTACCACAGATGAATCACGTGAAGTGTGGGTGGCTGTTTGGGGAAATGCATTTTGTGTGAAGTGTAGATGCCTGTGCTCAGCTGAGTCGTGCCCTGTTGTTTTCAAATCAGTGATTTGAAGGAGTTGCTTGCAGGTGGGATAGACACCTCCATCAGGAAGCTCATCCCCCACAGTAGCCAAAGAAGATCAGGTGAGAGGACTGCAAACAGCAGGATCACCTCTGCACCATGGTCAAGGGAAACAAGGAAGGTTCAGAGGTTCTTTAAAGACTATTGGTCACTGGATGGGAAAAAATATGTTTCCCAGAGGAAATCTTCATTTGAATACCCTGAAAATATCTAACTGACCTTGAGAGGAAGTAATACAGGAGTTAATTAGGATTATATTAAAACTTAAATCCTGACAGTTTCATCTGTTGCTTCAGCTTTCAAGACTTGTGTTTGAATTTCTACCTACCCTGTGAACTATGACAAAGTACAGACTATCACCTGCAGGCTCTTGGAAGTAAATTCAAACAGAACCATGTCCTTGCAAGAATATTATTTTATCTGAAGTGTGACTAACAGGAAGGTCACATTCTACCCTTTTTCCTCCCCTCTCTCCCTTAAACACCTTATTTGCCACAACTATAGAGATTTAGAAAGAAAAATCAAGGCATCATATAATGATTCATAGCCAAGCAGAGCAGAAGCATTAATCATTCACATCTTTAACTCTAAAAGCATATAAGCTTCCAAGGATGATCAGTCAATGCGACACATTTATATTTTAGCTGGAAATCAGATTTAGGAATGGAACATCCTTAACTTCTGACCAGAGAATAAAGTATGTGAAATGCCACAGAACTGTTTTCAAAGAGTCCAAATGCATGGCTTCCACTCATGAAAAGAGGCAGCCTTTCATATAAGCAATCCTATTATTTGCAATTCAGTTCATGGTTCAAGAAAATATCAGGAAAGATGAGCCAGAGGAGCAGAACAGAGCCAGGGATGCTGGGTCTGTCAGTCTCTCTTAATAAGAGAAGTAAAGGAAGGACGCTGATGCTTGACAGAAGAGTTGAAAACTTGGGAGACCTTGAGTGATTCATTCTTCTTTCTGAATAGACCTTGCTGATCGTTCTGATGATTCTCACATGTGTTTCTAGGGGGTCTTCTGGAGTTAGATATATCAAAAGAGAAGGCTCTGAATGTAGTCTCAGTCCTGGGATACATGGCAAAGTGAAAAAAAGAAAACATCCCTAGGAAAAAGCAAACCCAGCAGTGACAAATATCAAGTGCTAGTAATGAGCAGAGAAACAAACATGCTATATTATTTTTTAAATATGTGTAGTATCAATTTATAAATTAATCTGGGTTTCATTGTCTGCAGGGAATGATGCAGTGATAAAGGCAGGTGCCCATGCTACCAATGGGCACTGGAAAGTCAATGTGTCCCTTTTGACATTCTGTACCTCCCTTTCTATTCTTTACAAGGAAATAACTTTAAGCTGAAAAAAGGAAAGCCTTGACCCATAACACAAGCTGAATTTCTGTGTAAATCAGAAACTATCAAAGTTATCATGCACTTATGGATTTCCCAATTATACAGAATACTGTAACTATTAATAGGGGAGAGGGAAACAGAATAGGTGACAGCAAGACCCTGTTGACAACAACAAAAAATTTAGTTAAAATGAAAGTTTGGATTCTCTTCATACAAGTAGGTTTCTGATTAAAAAACACCCACATCTTATAATGTGCTATTTACATTATTTAGCTTTGAAAACAAAAAGTATATTGAAAAAGCAAACTATATTTTTTCCTTTCTTCCCTTTTAGGTTTACTGTATCAGTAACATACCATGAATCATATTTGAACTCTAAGGCTGTTGTATCTTCAGTTGTCACATCAGCAGCAGTATCTTCTGGGAACAAGGCAATAGGAAAAGAACCTTAGTGATAAGAAAAGATTTATTATACTGTTGATGTGACTGTTTTGCATGAAATACTAGAAACTGAAGTAGGAACAATGAAATTTAAAACAAGTTTGGAAAGGAGTAGCACAGAAGTGGCGCAGAAGCCTTGGGAGAATATGTCATTGTTGAAAGTGTTTGTTGTTACTCCTGAAGGAAAGATTTCCTGGGGGAATTGATACCCTGTAAACTGGGGGCAGGGTGAAATTGAGCACTCCCCACCAGACAGAAGTCTTGCTTTTTGCCTGCAGCTCTGCATGAAGACAAACACAGGGGGCAGCATCCTCCATACTCCAGAGATGAACCCACTGCTTGGGATGCAGAACATGGGCCTCTCCCACCCACAGATGCTTTACCCACATTTGCTGGCATTATCTTGCTTCTGTTACTGAGGAGAAACTCTTACAGGGTAACAAAAAGCCACTACTACAAGATAAGGACTGTCAGTGGGAAATCATCTATTGGTGCTGAGAACTGCCTTGGCAGCCCTGTCCTGCTGACTTGGCTGCTGGGGAGAGGTGGTTCTGCTTTACATGCTCAATAATGCTACAATTCATCACTTTTCCTTCTGAGCTCCAGTTCATTTATCCCTGTATGGATAGCCTGTCATCTGTGCTCCTTTTTTCATTTATAAAAAAAAAATGCTAAGATGGTAAATATACTGTCTTCTAGGATGTCACTCCATACTTATTATTAATACATGACCAAATGTTAGAATTACTTAAAGGAAAATCCAAAAATTTAGCACAACCTTTATCATAAAACTTGCTAGAGAAAAGGTCATGGTGGTTGGGGGCCCATAATGATCAGGAACCTCTAAGTAGCAAAGGAATTTAGGACAAATTTTGCCATTTGTAGGGTTGGAAAATAGCTGAAACAAAAAATATAGCTCTGACAGCATGTTATTAACAACAAAGCCTCTTGTTAAAAGTAGGTTTAGTGGTACAGCTGTGGGTCAGGCTAAGGATACCTGGAAGAAAAGTTATAGAGCCTTTTTAGCTCAGAACCACAAACCAAATTGTAGGGCATTATTACTTTGCAGTACAAGGCATTTCAACATCTCTGATGATTCTAGGAATTCAAGCTTCTGAGATTTAGCCAATGACCTGCGTAAGGGCAATTGGTAGTCATCAATTCCAATTAAAATTAACCCTGCTCAAACATTGGTCTAGCAAGACAGGATGGCAAGAACGCCAGAAATAATTCCATTTATCAAACAACTAAATCAAAACAAAGTGACATAAAAATTACTTCACCATTAGCATTTCATATGCCTGAAAGGTGAACACTCAAATATAATTTTCTGCATTTATATGGAAATCAAGATAGCCTCCAACTGAACGGGTTATTGCATTCTGCTTTAATATACTGACCCTTGGCTTTCTGCTGTTATGAGCTTTGTCCCAAACAGGCCCGCGGCAATGGCAGTCTGCTCTCCAGGCAGAAAACTCCTAAATATCCCCATTCGGGCCACAACTGGTAAAAAAAAACTCCAGGAAGCGGGTTTCCGTCAGAGAGAGAAGGTGGCTGAGTCACCTGTGCGGGAGAGGAGGGATAGGAAAATACTCGGGAATACCCTGGGGGTGAGCCGGGGGAGCCAGCAGCACTGGGTCATTCCAGAATTCCAGCAGCACAGGGGAATTCCCGTGGCATTCCAGAATTCCCCCGGCATTCCAGCATCCCCCCCCGGCTCGGCAAGCAGGTCTGCGGGCAAGCAGCCACACGGCTCAGCTGATGAGCAGCCTCCCCTGCACAGCCACCTTTCTCCTGGGATTCAAAGCGAGAGTCCTTGTTGTGCCTGCCAGGAGAAATCTCCCTCTGATTGCTAAAAGCTCAGATGAGCCACTTCAAAAGAAAATAAGCATTTGTTGTTCCCTCTCTAGCAAAAACATATCCTGGAGCCTCAGGTGTATTACAGACTCCCATATTTGTGCTCCAGCTCCTAAAAATACCCACGGTGAACGAGCATTAACAGAGAGAGAGGAAAAACACGGGCAAACAGAAAGCCAAGCAGTACGCTCAGGAACAGTGCAATCAGGAGCTTCCTGCTCTCTGCAGGTATCTCTGGAGTGATTTTCCTGAATTCTCGCTGGGAATTCATCAGTGTGTGAAGCCCTAGAGAATACAGTTGGTAGGAGGGTTGAGTGCATGCTGCAAGCACAACAGAGGTGAGGACAGGGAGCCCAGCCCTTCCCCAGCTCAGCTGGCTCAGGCAGTGACAACATAAGCCAAGAGGAGAGCACAAGGAGCTGTTGAACCCAAATTGCCTGAAAAATTTATTCCTTTACCTTCACTCTAAAGCATCACAGGTAGTATCTTTAGTGAGTCTTGATGAGACATAAGTCTCTTTTATCTTTTAAATTCCTCATTATTTAAGCTTCTTATTGTGATCTTGATGACAGATATGATTTGTTAACCCACACCTTTTCCTAATCCAGCCATGAAACAGAACCCAGGTCCATTTCATGGGGATGCCTCTCAGACATAACTGCACACACACAGGGAACAATTGCTGTGCTCAAACACACTTAAAGAGGAGTCTCCAATGCAGAGAAACCATTCTAGCATGTGGGAATATGCTTAACTTTTCATATGCATGAGTCCTATCAACTGCAGAGTTTGGCAGTTTTTGAATATCATAGCTGAATATAGATTATGGAACCCTCACTGCACAGTAACAAATAAAGGATCTTCAGCACGAATCTTAGAATTTTTCCTAAATCAGTTTACAAAGGAAACAATGCCATGTGTGGCCCACAGGAAAGGATTTTCTTGGCTTTACCAGAAAGTTACTGAATATCTCCCTCTATCTACACTGGCTGTTCCCTCTTCCCCCATGTACGTGCTTTTAGAAGATACCTGCCTAAGTCAGAGACTGCCAGCAGCATGCTGCTGGGGTACTGAAGTTTGCTTTTATTTCTGACTGATCAAATTGCATCTGCAGGAAGCAGCTGGACTAAAATAACTCGAGGTGTATACGAGGCATTTGGAAAAGAACTGACACGCTGATTAGTAAATCCTGCAGCCTTTGCCAACTGGGTTTTAATTATTTTTTTTTTATAACACCTTCAGAATAAATGAACTAAGTAGCAATTTCTCCCATTGTTAACCTTCTCCTTGCAGCCACACAAAATCATGAATGCAGCTGCAGTTTATGGCGTGTCCATACACAGCAGGACAGCTACGGCAGCTCCTGAAATGCTGTCACATCCCAGAAGGGCTCAAGCCTTCCAGCAGCAGCCACATCACCTCAGGCTGAACCCACTTTTTAGCTCTACTCACTGCTGAACCAGGGGGGTGAGAAGGCAGAAGACCTCAGTGTGAAAACCAACCCTGTCTGTCAATCCCTGGTGTGGAGCTGTCCTGCTCCCATCACCAACCAAGGAACCTGAAGAAGGGAGGTGCAGCATGCCAAGCTACAGCTATGAAATCATAAAGATGCTTCCCAGAGCATGCTACCCATTATTCAATCCACTGTTTTGATGCCATTTGTTTTTTTGCCTTTTTTCTTTTATATGTTCCCTGTACTCTTTGCACACATATTTGTAGCTCTGTAGCCTATTTTATTAGTAGCTAGTTTTCCTAGTATTTTCCCTAGGCAGAAAGACAAAACAAATTCCAGAACTCCAAGCCCCAGGAGTACAAAGCCCCAGTGCTATCTTGGTTCTTCCTGAGAACCAAGGTTGAGAACAACTCTTTGAGATACATTTTCATAAACAGTAAAGTACATAAAAGTACATAAAAGTAAAGCCAGTGCTGAGGGGGGGGAAGACTCTAGAGAAGGGGCTTGACCTGGGGAAGAACTGCATCACCACTTGCCCTCCTAACTGATGCTTTTAATAAATTATGCTAATTTCCTAAAACCTATAAATATGTACTCACCCCTGGAGACAGGGGGGGCTTTTGTGGACACCTTTCCATAAGTGCTCCTGAAGGTCTTCAAAATAAAGATCCCCTTTTAGATCTCGAGTTTCTTTTCCAAGTTGGGGGAAAAGGCAATAGTTTTGCTTCATGCTGTAGGAATTTCATGTGTGAGGGAAGTTAATTTTAGTGCCATGAGTGGTGCCAAAGTGTTTAATGATTGCCTGGCTTCATCCACCCCATAGCCCTGGTTCCAGCCAGTAAAATTTAGGGGTTTTTTGTGTGTTACTCCTATCCTGTTCCTTCAGCACTAAAAAGGCTAAGCACTGAAGGGAAATATGCCTATAAGATTTTTTATTTTTCATCTTCTTTCTCTGAACAACATAATATAATTAAACCAGTAAATTATTACAGAAGCACATACCTTATTATAAGGCTATTATGGGACAGTGAAATTAAATAGCCTTTGGATGTTCTTTACAACCTTCCTGCAGGGGCATCAGCAGGGAATTAGCAAGGACTGATACTTGGCCTTTGCTTGGCTTTCCAGGGCAGGTTTCGAGTGCCTGGCACTATGAGGGGTGAGTGCCTCCTTATCTAGGCTGCACTGGAGCCACATCAATTTTTAATTAATTGATGTAAAAGCCTGGTTTCCTGTGAGGTTGCTATCTTGGCTTGAAAGTGAATCAACACAAACTACATTTTACTGTAGCCTACTATACAAGACCTGACAGTTTGCACTTCTGTAATTAGAGGCTTCTAGTCCTTCTCACCCTCTTGAAAGAGCAGTTCCTTTCAGGAGGGATGCAATCTTCTGCATACAGCTCACATGAGCTCCAGAGTACTGCTCTTTCAAAGCCTGAAAAATAATCAGGAAAGGTGGCTTTAAGCACGTGGCTGCACCGCCTAGGAAACGTATCAAGTGACCTGAACTCAACTTTAGCTCCTAAGAGTCCTCATCATGTTTATGGTATTACTAGCCTGTGAGGAGACAGAAAACTGTACACCATTAATTTTTCTTATGAAATAATATTTTGAAATTTTGGATTGCGGACATTGCAGCCCCATGAGCACCTGGCTGCTATTTAATACAGGCACAGCATCCTCTGCAGACTTTTAAAGTAAATCTATACTTGGAAAAAAATCTCAGGAGAGGGGAGTCCTCATCTGTGATCAAAATGGTGAATGTCTGTACTGTGGGCAGAAAAAACTGACGAATGCACACTTGTATATACCAGAAACACATTAGCCAATATTTCTGCATGAGAGGGAGTCAGAGTCAAATTTATAGCCAGGCATTAAATACAGGGAAGAGATTTCTTTCTCACCTGAAGCTATCTTTGACTGATTTACACTCTGAAGTATGAGCAATAGATTCTGCCTCATACTCTGTCATGTATCCTCTTCATTTTTATCACTGAACTGGCACTACAAAATACATGGCGGGGATTTTTCCTGGTGGAGGAAGAAGCAACCCCGCTGCAGCTTTGAGCCTCAGCAAATCACGCTCGAATTTTAGAGGGGAAAAGAATTTGATGCTTTGCAAGACGATGCTTATGGACACTTAGAGATAATTTTCCCCTTCTAAGAGACAGAATACAACTCAAACCATTGAATACAGCATCAGGTTTATAGCTGCTCTGTTCTAGTCTTAAATTAATTCAGTATTAAGTCATGGGTGGAGAAATACTCTGCTCACTGCTCTGGTTGTGGAGGGACTCATCCTCCTCCTGTGCAGATTCCCAGCCTTGGCCAGATCCCCCCGGATTCCACCCAGGTCCCCGGGGGGGGGTTGATAGCTCTGGGGAGCACAGGAAAGCTGGGAAAGGGGACAGCAGCATCCTGAACTGTTGTTCCACTGGGAAAACCTTACATAAATGGGAATAGCTCAGAGCTCCTGCAGCAAACATGACACGGTTCTCCTGAAATAACTTGAACAGGATTTCCCTGGCACAGCAGTCATGGAGGCATTGTGACTGCAGCTCTAAGACACCAAGCACCCCTGCTAATGCTTGCTTTCCTGCAAACAATCCACCTTCTCTGCTCCCTCTCTGCCAACACACCTGAAGGATTGGCTCATCACTAGGAATGGTGACCCACTGGCAGAACAGCTGAAAGCAATTCAGAGTTCTTTGAAATTTGAATTCAGTGGGTCATTCCTGTTACAGTCAAATGATGGCATTTAATTTTCAGGAGATTACGCAGTGCACGTTTGAATTGTGGGAACAGAGTAGTCTAAAAACTGGAAAGAAATTAATATCTTTTCTTTCCTCCTTTAAATGTGCTTAAAATAGTGTTCAGTTCATAAACCATAAGTCACTGATGAGGTGAGTTAAACAGAGATAAGAATAGACTCATGTATAGAGTGGCTACAAAAATTTGATCTGTGACACCAAATGACAGAACCTTCAACACAAACTGACACAGAACCTTCAACATGGAACATACAGGCAATGAAAAAAGCAAAAGTACAAAATAATAGGCATTTCTTGATAGCATCCTGGTCTTACACAGAAAATAAAATTAAATTAGTCTTCAGACACCTAGAAAAAATGCATTTGCTTTTCCAAATGCATTCAAAATATTTTTTACATGCTTTTAAACCTGAATGTCTGTTAATACAAATGTGATGCTTCTTTCAGTTTAACAATATCAAGACACTTTTCTTGTACTTAGGCAACACAGTTTTAAATGAGAGCTGTTGAAAATATGATAAACAAGAGTATCAAGGAGAATTACCTTGTAAATAAAGTTTATTATTTATGTTTCAGAGGTTTTCAGTGTGACAGACTGCTTTATTTCTGTGCTTTGTTTCACTTTTCTGCCTTTCTTTTCAAGTGGTGAAGAAAAAAATAAATATAATGCAGCTGCCAAAGACTTTTTTTTTAAAAAAAGAAAACTGCTGGAGCATTCTCATCTTTGAACAGACAGCATGTACCACAGTTGGAAAATTCATAAAGAAAAGAAACATGAGATGACATGTAAAGAAATTCAACAAATATCTTCCATCTCAAAGTGCTCTGAAGCCTGATTTCTGCAAACATAGCTTTGATATCTTTGCAGTTGTAGACTTCCCTGATAATTGTATTTGACAGAATTTCCTTTAGAAATCAAAATGAACCTATTACTAAGCACATTTTTCTACACGGGGGACAAAAAAGCAGCTTTTACTAAACTATTCATTCTTCCTGCATATTTTCACTGAAGTGCCTCTCTCTCTACGTTTGCACAAGTGTTCACAGCCTGCTTTTTGTTGTGCCATTTGGTCCCTGGCTGCTGCAGAAGGGAGGATCCTGTGTTTGCACTCCAGATTTCAGTGCTCAGAAAACAAACTCTGCACAGACCCCCACCTCAAGTTTCCAATGCTACTTTTAGCACTATGCACATGAACTGCAGCTCACATCCCAGGGGAATCCTTGCAGACAACTGTGCAAGTGGCACCCTGAGCTTAGTCTTGTTTAGGCTCCATCTTATCTGCCTTAAAAACCTGGAGGCTGAACATTCATCATCGTCTGGAAGAGGTTGCAGACACCCATCATTAAAGATTCATTCTAGAAAAGCTTCAAAGGGAAGGAAAACTTCCCTGGCTTTTCTTTTCCCTTGCTGTACTGGCTCTCCTGATGGAATTTGAGAGAGGTTAGTTTATTTTGCTTCTGGATGCTCTGCCTACCACTTCTTTGATTCTCTGCAACAAATTTGCAGTCATAAAATGTTTGAAATCAGCCTCCAGCCAGAATCTGCCAAGGTTTCCCCAGGTGACTTTTCCTCTCCATTTAGTTGCTATATACCCAGCAACACTGCACATGTACAAAAACAGACACACACAAAAAAAACCCCAAACCCAAACAAAGAACAAACCAAAAGAAACAAAACAAAAAAACCCCACCAAACAACCAAACCCACCCTGCATTTTTTGGTCTCCGTGGTGTTTAAATGACGACACTGATCTTTGAAATGTGACATCAAATGGGTTTTCCCCCTTTTAAAATTTATGCTTTCCCTTATTTGTATATAATCATAAAATACAAACATACCACACACTTTCCCCAGGCTTTTCTTAAAAGTAGTGCTACCAAATCAGAGTTAAATTTTTGTTAGCAACCATAGAAAGAAAGTACATGCATGAACAGCAATTTAAGCATGATTTGTAAGTATGAATTGCAAATCACCCATAAACAGGAAAATTTGAAAGTGAAATAGAGTGCAGCAGGATTTAATTAAGAGCAAATTAAAGCATTGCCACCACTTTTAATGCAACTTTTTGCTACCACTTTTGGTAGAAAAACAACTCAACTGCCAAACTGCAGAAGTAATCCAACTACTGAGAGGACACATAGAGGCAAATTTTATTGTGTTTTAACTTTTATGTGCATGTTCTTTGCTTTTTTTTTTTCCCCTCCTGTTCCTCACCTCTGTTTCCTGATTTTGCTTTCCCTACTCTCCAAGATGCTCTTGTGCAATTTTTCCCAGCAGGTACTAAGTGCAATCCTGGGGCTGGAGAGCTTCCCAGGAGGAGTGGTGGTGGCTGGAGGAATTCTGCTGTGAAAACTGAATCTGCAGGTCTCCTGGATTTGTAGCAATCCCAGCAGCCTTTCTCTGCAGCCTGGGATGTAACCTGTACACATTCCTGAGTTGCTATATTTCACTTACAGTCTCCTTACACTCCTATGAAAACTAAAAAAAAATAAATAATCAAAGTTTTCTGGAAAGCTCTCACATCTTGGGAAAAGTAACATTTTCATTGGATTTTGGCCAGTCAAAAAGCTTAGAAAAAAATCAGTGAGTGTATATTCAATCCCACTGTGGATTAACAGGATGCTTAAAGCACACCTGACCAAAATCCCATGCTTGGGGCTTCAACATGCTTTGAAAAATTTATTCCAGTCTTTGAGGCTCTGTTCCCTGGGTGCAGAGACTCTATTTTCTTCATGGTGTGCAGTAAAAGTCCGATAAAATATTCATTAGCACCACAGCAAATTTTCTATTAACTACCAAAAGATAAAATGGAAAACCATTCAGAAAAGTAACCTGAAGTCCATCCTGGTTTTCAGAAGCATTAAGGTTTTTTTTTTTTATTTGATTACTAACTGGAAAGGTAAGATTATTCTTTGGCAGAGTGACTCAGTGATTTCCACCTGAATGAAGCAGAATGAAGCAATCATTCATATAATTCATATCCATTCTAGCTATGGTCCTGATAAGAACAGTTGGTCCTCCCCAGCTTGCCATGTCCATAGGGAGTTTATATGGCATCCATATAGTAGTATCTCCAGTGTGCAACATCACTTAGCCATGAGAATGCAAAGAAAAAACAGAAGTCAAGTCTTTTGTACTGTTATTCTCAGTTTTCCCTAAAGCTACTGTAGTGAAAATAACCTTAATATCACATTTCCTATGTCCTTTTTTAAAGTGTGCTACATGTTAGATAACCCAAGGGACAAAAATTTGTTTCTCGGACCTTCATTTTACCACACTGTTAATAATGAAAATCCATGAAAGAGGCTGCTCAGGCTTCTGTTCAGTCAATACTTGTATTTAAACATTTAAAATTTCTAATAAATCAATTATCATCTTGAACTGCTGAAGAGTAGTAGCCACATTAAAAATTATTAAAACTACTTTTTTCTAACTGGAACTCCCACAGAAGACATTCAAAATATGAATTCCAAGAACACTCATTTGGGATAATTTTTGATGATCATTAGGATCATGGAAATATGCTTTTAAAATACACATGTATTATCATTGTGGTTGGTCTGTTCTTTCCATAAGCCCCACACTTTTAATCATTCTGTTCAAAACCCAGTGTGTTGCTCACAACGCTGCCTGGAGTTTGTGTGAGGCTTCATCAGAGCACACAAACTTTAAAGCCTGGGGCATGTTGGGCACCAGAAGTGTCTGCCTGGGCAGGGGGAGCACGGCCAGTTCTGTCCCGAAATAGATCCCTCACACCTGCCAGCATGCAAGAGAACTGCTTTACTTCCTTTGCTCAGTAAATCAAATAGAACTACATGGTTTATTAGCACACACTGGGGGATCTCTTGCAAGGCAAGCAGTCTCAGTTTGATCTGGCAGATTTCTGCTTGTGTCTCTGCCTGTCAGGAGCCTCAAAACTTGGCTTCTGTATCCTTGCCTTTGCAAATGCTTCCCTTGGTCTTTGTGGAATTTGTCTTGGAAGTCATTGCTCCACCCAGTTTCTCATCAAACAGTTGCACATCACCTTTAAGAGTTCTCACATGGGCTGGAATCACTGAAAAAGCTCAAGCAGAGTGCCCCTGAGAAATAAGTGTGGGTGGGCAGAAGGAAGAGATCTGGGTTAACCAGTAAGCCTCTCTCCTTAAAGGACACCAGAAGGCAGAAACTAATGGTGGAAAGACAGAAGGAAATCAAGGTATTTCTGCTCTCCATTTATTCAATTAATTTAGGTTACGTTTTACAAGTGTCAGCAGGTACTACCAATAAACGTGGGTTTGTCGAATACTAACTTGTAGTCCAATTTCCACTCCGACCAAGAGAAGAGTTCCTTTAGGCAGGAAATCCCCAGCAGAGTACATACCTTGATTATAATAAAGAATTCTGATATTCTGTGTGAAAAAACACAGAAAACATTGGCTAAATCAAACCACTGCAAAATGAAGGCTGAATGGTAAAACAATACTGGGTAATTATCAATTTTTCATTGTTGTAACTGGGGCAGACACTGACTGAGGTCTTGATGGAAGGGACTGGTATGAGCAAGGTGACTCCAGAAAAGAAAACACCTGAGGAGAGAGATTTGTAACAGTCCTCAAATACTCACAGACCTACAGACAAAGTGGAAAATGGAAAATCTCTCAGCATGTCAAAAGAGAAGAAATCAAATTAAGTCTTGCAGCAAAAGCATTAAAGGGCTAGAATATGAAGTGAGTAGAAGGGGCTGTCCAGGGAAATTGTCAAACTTCTCTTCAAAGCTTGCACAAACACCCATCCAAAGTCCTGATTTCACTTTGGCTTCTTTTTGTCCCTTCTTAGACCTATTTCCTGAAACTGCAGCATAGACTTCTTTTCTTAATCTTAGAAAGGGTGACTTATTTAACAGGTGTTTTTACTTCTAGGATGTAAGTATTAAACATGAGTGATGTTAAAAGTGATCAAAACCAGAGATCACATTTCAGCATCTTGGCAGTCCTTAACTAAACAACTTTAATTTGGCAGAAAGATGTTTATATGTCTTTGGGACTCATACTTCACACACACAGTTTTTATTACAGTCAACAGTAGATTTGCTTTCAAAGGTTTCAGTTATTTTAGCATCTACAAAAATATCTGTTAAAAATGTAGCATCTCTTTCCACAGCAACCTGTAGAAGTAAATACCGTTATTCCTTAAGCAGGTTAGCAAGAGAGCACATGCATGAACTTTCTAAAACTCTGCCATGTTGGCTATTCCATTAGCACGCTGAGATACACAATTGCTGTCTGATACAACAATTTTTTATGATTATTGATTCAGCTATTTGCACTGGTGCTTAAACTCACTGGGCTGGTGTTATTTAGAACATGCTAGAGAATAGTATATCCCTCTCCACCTGCTCATTTTGAGCACAAAATTGGATCACCTAAACAGTAGTAATAAAGAATAAGGAAAATATTATTAAGGCAGAAGCAGAGAAGTTCAGCAATTCTCATTATAGCAACAAGTGACTTCTTTCTTCAGGTACAGACACAACAGTAGAACCACACTCTTCCTTTGCTCAAAAAGCTGTTTGCAACACCTCAGAAATCTGACTGACCTTCCCTGTACTTGTCCTTCTCAATCTTGCCCACAGCCACTAATTTGGTGACGGCACTGCATTAGAAATAAGAGAAACAGGATTAGGAGCTACCTGGCTCTATGGGAAAGTCACTCCATGTCACGCTTTTAGCAGACAGTGGTTCCTGTGCCAAGGTCCAGGGCAACCCCCGAGTCCAGCTTCTGGCTGAGCAGAGGCCAGCGTGGCTGGTGGCAGAGCCTCATCCCCAGAGCTGCTGTTAAGGCACACACATGATTATTGACTGCTGACAAGGCACCAGGACCCATCATCAGCTTCATTGCTGCTTTTGGCACGCCTGCAGTCTGCTGCCACAGCTATTTGCTACATTTAGAAGGTTTGATTGTCCTCCTACATGGGAACAGAAGCCGGGACTGCTCATTTCAGGACACAGAGGCAGCCCAGCACAGCCACAGGGCTTTGCCAAGCCTGGCTGCCATCCCCATGCTGCCCATCCTCTGCTCTCCCAGAAAGTCACAGGTGCTGCTGCTTCAGCAACTGCCAAGCACACAGACACTCCAAACACTCTCAGAACAACGGTGCCACCATAAAAAGCCTGTCAATGGTACCAAATGCTCCTTCTAAGCCACATGGATGGCAACACCTCAGTGGAAGGAGGGGCATCTCAAAGCCCACTTGTAGGGTCTGAAACAAAGGTAAAGTAAGAGAGACAGACTAACAGTAATAAGGAGTAACAGAAATGAAATTCCAGGATGTGTTTTGAAACAGCAGCCACAGCAGGAACCCTCCTTTGATGCTAAAGCATCTCAGCCCAAAGAATAAAATGAAAACTTGATTCAGGCTCTCCTGCACATGTAAGCAATAACAAGCCTGATCCAAACGGAGCTCTGCTGCAGCAGCTGCTGTGACAGCAGGGCCAGGGTAGGAGCCAGGCACACAGGGACACTGCACAGCCTCAGAGGGTGCTGGCAGCTTTGCTGCCTTCACCAGCCCTGATCACTCAGGAGGGCAGAGAGGTGGGCAGCCAACACAACTCTGTGCACCAAAGAGAGGGACCTGCACTGGTGCAAGAGAGGGGCATGCACTGGTGCAAGATGCCTGATGAAATCCCCTCTGCTAACTTCAGGCTCCAAAATATCATCTCCACTTACCCCGTGACGGCAGAGAATACTGCTTTGATTTGGAGGAGCTCTTCTCAGTGTAACAAACTGTTTTAACAGCTGGCAAGCCACTTTTGTGAATCTGAAGAATCCCATACTCTGGGAAATATCCCACTAATAAGGAAAACAAGTATTCAATACCTCAGCAACACATGGCACAGAAAAGCCAGAACAGCCCTGGAAGATTTGGTTCTGGAAAGATGCCATCACAGCTGGGGAAATGCCATTCCCAGAAAGCTAATCAGGATTGACATGAGTGTTTCTGCCCCACAAAGGGAAGAGGTTGTGGCTGTTAAATCAGCACGTGTCTTGGTCTCAGGTGGTCTCCCACACCTTTCAAGATGACAAGAACATGATTTTCAATATAAGAAATAAGGTAGGGGAGCCATTTCTTGTCCTCCTGTCCAAGAACCCTTCCAACCCCTTTATCTTTGCTTTTCCCACATTCATTAAAACCCTCCTTTCCATATCACTAGCTTTTCAGTCCTGCCTGTCATTAAGCTCACTTTATAAGACAAAGAGAAGGTTTTCTTTAGTTTCAAAGTAATGTTTTTCCATACATTCTGAAACTAAATCAAAACTCTGTGTCCCTCCACACTTTTTGTGTATTGGTGAGGGCCCTTCTTGTTAGTCCTGGTTGCTGCTTCTTTGGGACTGCTGGAGCTGGGAATGATTGCCTTTGCCACAGTGGTTATTGCAAAATGAGAATGGGGAAAGAAAGCCAAGGATGTTTTTTTCAATCTGAATACAGATGAGGTTTACCACTAGTCCTAGTCAAAAATCACCATGCTTGGATTAAAAATCTTCAGCTCTCACTCACATTCAGCTGAGAGCTGCTCGATCCCCCCCTCCCCCCCCCATGTGCAGAGAAGTATTTTAGGAAAATGTTTATTTAAGTTTTGCTATAATAATGTCAGGCCAACCGTTAACCCCCCATCAAGAATCCATGGCAAAACCTGGATTTCTTGACTAATAAATTCCTTCAAGATGACTAATAAAACTAATACCTGTGTCTTTGATCAAGTTTCCAATTCTATGCTAGCATTGTGAAGTTAAAAATAAGACTTTTTTCTTGGAGGTGGGGGGAGTGAGAAGAAAATAATCTGAAAACTAGAGCAAGAGGGCTGCTTTCCTAATCAGGTGTAATTTATCTTCCGTCTGACAGAAAGCCCCCCTTGCCAAGGTCTCTGGCTGGATTGATCAACCTTACAGGTAACTTCTTATACAGTTTATGGCTATTTTAGTTGCTTTTTGGATTCATTTTTATGCCCCTGATGCCTCTTATATCTTACATGGCCTATTCTAGTGTACTTAACACAAAAAATCCTTCCCCCCACCCCCCTTACCTGCCCCAAATACCCCAGGGATATGCTACACATGAGTGAGTCATGTTTCTTTCTATCTTATTCCAGACAGAGAAGCTTACACACTAACTTCCAAACTGGCTCTTATTTTTATAACCTTGCCCAATTCTGCTTTTCTTTCAGAGCACAAATCAACCACCTCTCCACTCCACTATGCATAGCTTTGGGATTTTGCATTGTTTAGATGTTTTTTTTTCCTTCTGAGACCTCCAATCCATTCTTTTAGATTTTATTTTTAAAACTGTGTTTAAATTCTTTCTTAGGTTTTATAATCATGGATAAACTGATCACCAACCATCAGACTTTTGCACTCTCTACTTTTATCAACAAATTTCATGCAAATACTTCTGTATCTGTAACACAAAATAGCAATTATTTTGAATTATACAGAAAGTTTAATCTAAGGAAAGATCCACATACTCTCCAGCAAAATAAAGCAAAAGCACCAGGGCAGATTATGCAGAGATAGTGTCAGGGACCTCTGACACCTTTCTAATGAGCATTAGTAGAAAGACCACATCCAGCTCTTGCTAATCAGTTGCTAAAGTAATGATGGTTTCAATCACCCTGATGAAGTTGATGACAATGATTAAGCTGGCTACTTAAAATGTCTTCTTGATTAAAGTGATATTTAATCCATAAATCATGAAATTCACTCCTGTTTGGCTTCATGATGCATCTTTCATGAAACTTAGGTGAAAAGTTTTCCTCTCGGGTGACAAACCCCTTTAACTTTTCCCCATTTAATTTCACAGAAATGGATAGAAGGGGGCTTTGCCCACCTAAGAAATCAGGTGTTAAGCAATCAGCAAGTATATTCAGCTAACACCTCTTCTTGCACACAAGAGCAGCCCAACATTTTACACTTCTAAACACAAAAAAGGGAAATTCAGCCTTTGGCACTGTGAAATTTGGACTCTAGGCACTCTCAGACTTCAAACATACAGTAAATCATAATCTTGTTTTTCCATCCTCTTCAACCAGGTAAAATAAAGTATTTCTAGCACATAAAAGAAACCCATCAGATGCTAATGGAGAACACTTGCTTCCTGCTCTCAAACATGCATTTGATTACATCAGTGATAATCTAGGGGAAAAAAGGAATGTTAGGGTATCCACAGCTATCTCTCTGGTAGTGCTGACTGAAATTCTCTCTCTGCACTGTTATTCCTTCCCAGTTTTGTAAGACATTAGCAGAAGCCGTACATTTCATCAGAAGTGTGCTAAACTGAAAGATTTCAAGTAAAACCTCCTGGTTTTACTTGAAATTACCTGTAATTACTTCAGGTCACTGTGGGCATATAAAAATAGTAACTTATTCAGGAAAGGAATTAATAGCCCAGTACAGTAATATAATTAGCAATGGCTTTCTAAGAAAGGTTAATCCATTTAATTCATGGAGAGAAAAAGATCCATGCTAGAGAATTTAAGCTACATTGGCTTAATTAACTAGACAGGAATAAAAAGTTCATTCGACATGAAATCAAAAGTTATGTATCTATATTTTGCTGGTCTATATTTGCGGTAAAAATTACCACCAATAAATTTATAAATGCTGTTTAATTTGACCTAAGAAATCTTCTAGAGCATGGCATACAGAGTTTGGGTCAAGAAGATGGTACAGCCAATGGTAAAATGCAGACTGTTGGGAGAAGCAATCAAAAAGCACCAGATTTCCTGAAGACTTGGCCAAAACCACAACTATCCATTTATTTTAAAGAAAGTCAGTCCTGGTAGCTGTCACAACTGTTATTCCTGGTATAAATCACAACCTAGAATAGCAGCTCTATTTTTAGAAAAACAGCAGCAACCTATCAAGTATGACACAGAAAAAGAACTAGAGCATGAGATGCCATAGGAGAAGCCCTGAGAAGGACAACTGGCAACTTCACATAGGACACCAAAGAGAAAGCAGGGGACACACTGCAGCTGTAGGGATTATCTGTTGGGGAGAAACCATATTTTCTCTAGTCCCATCAGCTCAGGGCCCAGTGCATTGGAACAGGCTCTGAAATAAGAGAAGTGATGGAAAGAGACTATTACAAGTGAGGAATGCAGAGTGCAGCATGACAGGCATGTGCATGCCTACAGTACCCAGTCTGATGGGGGAGTCAGTACCACCCAAGGCTACAAGAACTAGTTTTAAAAGTTTCCTTTCCCTAAGTTAGTGCCTAAAATTCAATCCCTGTAGCCTTCTCTGGCCTGACTTCAGAAAAAAAAAACAAACCAAACAAACAACAAGTAAAATAACCGAATCTCCCAAACTAAACAGTTTTATTTTTCCCCGCTCATCTAGTTTCTTTGATTCTTTAAATATAAATCAGCTCTGCTGAAGAACATCATCTTTCCATTGGATTAGTCAGTCTACTTCATCCATCACTCCTAGCCCAAGCCAGCTGCCAGTCTGAAGAGTTAGGAGGTACAGCTGTGGGTCAACAACATCCAGGCACCTCTAATCACAGCCTTCACTTGCTGATTTTGTTCTCAGGTGATTTTGCTGAGTAGAAATTTATATTTGGAGCCACCTTTTTTTCTGGTAGATAATTATCAAGAAGTATTACCCTCAGAGTAGATTCTCCCACCTGGTTCTGCAACTAGCTCCCCTTTACTGACCTGGAACTGTCCATCTGGCTTATACTCATCTGAATATGGAACAGGTTCCCAGATTTTGTCCTCCAAGTCCTTGGCACAGATATCCTAAAATATAAATCTTCATCTTAAGTGAGACCCACCCTTTCCCCAGGCCTTGCCTTCCTACAATTCCTCTGCTGTCCAGTGCTAGAGTCTCCCAAAAATACCAGCCTCTTCTTTGCATCTTGGTAAATCTTATTGTAATAACACTTATAAATAAAAAAGATAAAGCACAAACAGGGCAAACCCAGGATTTTGTGTGTGCTTGCTTTTTTGCTGCCTGCCAAACTCTAATTTCATCTCTTGCTGTACTAGAGAAACAAGCTCTTTAAGATTAAAAAACATCTAGAGCCTGTAGATATAAGTTCACTATTTTAAGCAGTATTAAATTAGTAGTAAACACTTTTTTGGGGGAGAACAGTGCTACACCTGAAACAAATTAGCTTCACCATCATCATTGCTTCAGCTGTGCAGGAGCAGAGACATTTTGCAAGTAAGCAAGCAGTACACTGTGACCTGCTTATGCAAGCTCTGGCAAAAAAGATACTTACAGTAATACTTATTCTTATTTTACACAGTACCAATAACATTCCCATAAGCATTTTGCAAAGCTTCCCATTAGCAGAAGACATAACTTTAACTGTAGCTCGAGATGTACCTGCAAGCATTTTTAACAGCTTGCTATGGATCTATGAAAGGCATGAATTAAAAATATTTAAGAGATTTGAGGAAATTTTTTGCTCTGCAGATGACTGCCTAAGCAAACTAGTTTCAGTTTTTAAGGTACAGAACATCACAAGGCATTCCTGATGTTGTGTGATACCTGCTGCAGCATTGCTTCAGAAAGCACTCATAATTAATGTGTCTTTGGGAAAGGACATACCATAAGAACATGAAATTTTAAGTAGGTATCAAACACGACTCTTAACAGGAATTTTATGAGCTTCTGTCATCATTGTTATTAGAAGTTGCACCCTTGAAAGTTCACAGAATTCCTCTGCAGACAGGATGTTTTATGTGATGGTTGGACAGTATGCAGTGCCTATAATGGCATAAACCATACTCTAAATAGGCTTCAGATTTTTGTATTCTGGAAGTGAGCAAACAAAATCTTAGGTGGAGTACATACCTTAATCCCTGCTCAGTCTAATAAACTCAGTTACTATGCCATAGAATAAATAAAATACCTACTACAGGAAACATTCAGCACGACCAAAGCGAGAAAACCCAACCAACCCAAATACCTCTTAAAAAAAAAAAATAAAAAAATCACATTTAGGAAAAAAGGCTTCTACCAAAACCATACCTCCAGAGCTGCCTCCTCCCAGCAAGACAGGACCCTTCTGGTGCAGGCACACCAGGATTAGAAACCTGAAAGGTGGGGAGACAAAGGGTGTCCTCAGGTGTAATTGGAAGCCAGGTGAACAGCTCAACCCAGCACAGGTGCGGACTGCCCGTGGGTGGGGGTTTTATCTGGGGCAGCATTATACAACTTCCCAAATTTGCCCAGAGCCCCAGGTAAAAAGGAGAACCTCCTTCTTAGCCCAGGGGACTTCAGCATCAAACTCACCCAAGTGCCTGTGCCCCAAGGGTATGAGGTGCCTGGAAGGGCAGCTTTGAAAGTCAAACTCTTCTTTTGCTATTTTGTAACATCAGTGTGTTCAAAAGCACTTGGACTAACACTGCTCAAGTAAGGCAGATTGTAAGCAAAATCATGCATAAGCAGGAGCCAAGTATCAGATCCAGAGAGCTTTTCTGAACCACACCGGCAAAGAAAAGAAAAAGCCAACAGAAAAAGCCCAAGTGCAGCAGGAATGTGGGGATCTGCAAAACAACACCCAGGAGTGTGGGGGAGCTGGAGTGGAGCTAGGGAGCACCCACAGCCCGGCACTCTCCTTCTCTTGCCTGGGTTCAGGGATGCTCAGCACACTGTGGGTAGAGTGGATGGTGTCAGGGACCTGCAGAGCCTTGGGACATTGCTGAGGGGTCCCTGGCATCATCAGAGATATATTCTGGAAGCACTTGAGCAGAAAGCCTCCTTGGGTCCAGATGATGAATAAGCTCATCATGAGGTGGTTCAGCACAAATTTATGGGGATGTGCTTGAAAACATGACCCTGGGCACAAGGGGAAAGCACGCAAAGCATGCAAAGCAGCACGTGGAGCTCTGAGGAGGGGTGGGCACCGCATCTGCTGTGGCAGCCCCTGGCTGGTTGTGGGTGTGTGACATTGAAATTCTGCCCCATCCCCATGGCTGCTGCTGTGACGCCTTCCCTGTGCTCAGGCAAGAAGCCATTTTACAAAGAACTTGTTTTTTTTCCTGTTGGGGCTCCAGAATGAAAGATGTTTCCATGTCTCCCTCTCTTCTCAGTTGATCCTCCTGGTGAATGTTTTACTTTGGATACTTCAGCCTTTCTACCTGGTTCATTCAGCCCAAAGCTGACAGGGCTGCAGGCAAGACTGGAAGGTCTGACTTCAGCAGCAGGCTCGGGCTTTCCAGGCCGGAGCCTGTGTGTGCTAAGAGGTCAGAAATCCCTGTCCCTTGCTGTCTCCAACTGCACATCCCACTGATCCTCCCACCAGTCAGGCTGAATGAAGAGCTGGTGTCTTCAGATGGGTTGGTCACAACTCTTTGTGGCTCTGAGAACAAATGAAACCTCTGCTTTGAGTGAGAGATGGCTGGAGACAGCAGGAACACACCACTCGAGTAGGGGAAAAGGACTGGATTTAGGAATGCCCTAAAACTAATTTGTGGCACTAAATAGAAAAATAACACTGTTCAGCTTCATTTTCACATATTGTAAACCAGGCTTGGGTGTGGGGAGTATAAAAACGAGTCAAAATACAGATTGATTCTGAAATAAGTTCTTTTTTTATCCTTTAGAACCATGGACAGGAATGTACAGCTCCACAAAAATGGAGGCCAAACATATTGAACCAAAACATTTCCTGGGATTCTGCGTGACAGTTTTTCTAAGGATATTTCCTTTCAACCACACTCAGTCTAAAAGCGGCTTCCATTTGCAGTTAAAGTAATCGTGGTACACATTGCACACTCCTTGAAACACAATCTTTGTCATAGGCACTATGATTAGTTTTCTTCTCTTTTTATTTGTTTTTACTGGTGAAAAAATAAACACAGGTGAAAATGAACACCTTTTCCCCCCTACTTCAATGTGTTTAGACTATGTGGTTAAGTGGATATTTTCTCCAGCTATTTAGATGAATAAACTTTAAGTTGGAGCATTCATTTCTGTGATCTAAAAGAAAGTTTGTGTATGTAGCTTTACATATATATATATATATTCTCAGAAGCCCCAAATCCAACTCAAGTATTTATCAGTGATTTTATTGACAACAAAATCCATTTTGTTGAAATCAAATATTTGTCTTATTTCAGTGAATGGTTCAAGACTTTCAGCTGCAAAAATTTTCACAAGATTCGCCCTATGCATTGAGAACACTGACTTCATGTTCACATTAGGTGCTGTTTCAGGCATATCTACAGATCAGTTTTAAGGTAAACATAATTTTATGTGATATAGAAAAGGTCTAGTGACCAATAAAGGAAAGCATGAAATCAGGTATAACTCTACAATAGGAGTTCATCTTTTTAAATGAAGCCTGATTGACTCTACTTGCTAAGTGCTGAGCAAAAGATCTGAAATACTGGATTTGTGACAGTTAAGATTAGTACTGGGAACCAATCATTCCACTTTTATTTCTGGACTTCTTAATGTCCTTGCTGACTAAATAGGGAGGACTGAAAAACTATTTAACCAGTAAATCAGGCACATAGTTTGCAAAGGCAACTCTTCCCTTGCAGTTATTCCAACTATCCCAGCTGGATATTCACAGTGAACAAACCACATTTCCATCACCTCTGTTCCATTTTTAAGTGCTTTTAGTACAGGGATTTGCTCCAGGCTTCATCAGCAGCCAGTGAGCAAGGAGTGCAGGGCTCTGCCTGGTCTTCTCTCAGCTAATTAAGGAAGACAGGCAATGTGCTAGTGCCCAGATCCTACCCACAAGGATGGAAAGTTGCCCATGAGCTACAGTACCTTCCTAGAGCACAGCCGTTCCCACAGTGATGAGCTCTCTCTGCTCTCTGAAGCCACCTAGAGACCGCTTTAAATTAATGGAAATGCAAAACTACTCCACTGCTTACCAGAGAAATTGAAATGAAAATTACAACTTTGTTGCCAATCTGCATGAGGAGCCTTATTTTAAAGGACTGATTTCTAGTGTTTTTTTCCAAGTTGCCCAAAACCTTGGGAGAGATTTTCATTTTTAGAATTGAAGGCCTCACTGACTGTAAACCCTCTTCCCTGCCTGGGAGGGTCTGAGCTTGTGGGATGCTTCCTCACCACCCAGACCACTGCCTGCAAGGCTTCAGGAAGGGCTGGCTTGCCTTGCTTGCCAGACAGTGATGCGGGATTTGGTACAGTCCCCATGTCTCTGGCAAGGGGGTGTCACTGCTGCCAATGTCACAGAAACATCCATCAGGGAAATGAAACGGAGATGGAAGCTAAGCAGAGTGGAAAATGCTGTCCTGAGCATCCTGAAAGTCTGCACAAGATACTGCAAACCACAGGCAATTTAAAAGGGTTTCTATATGTCACAGCCTGCAAATGAGCCTGACCAAACCGTACAGAGCCATTTTAGCATCACCTATCTGTGCAAATGCTAATGGAATCAGTGGAAAGGGTTTTGGTAATTAGCCCTTGCTTATGCCCCCATCCCTTCTGCAGAGAAGACAGAGCACATCTCTTGCCTTAGCTTTGCTTAATGTTTTAGGTTTTCAGGAATGTGGGCTGTTGGAAGAAAGAGGGTTTCTTGGTAAGAAAGAGAGATTGGATAAGAAAGCACATGGACAAAACTTGCTCAGAATAATCCTGCTCCTCCAGGGCAGGCCAGAATTTTAGAGTTGACCTCTTGAACTCCTTTAGAAAAAATCATACCATTGTTATCTGAAATTAAAATGCAGACAAGCTGAATTTGCCTTCATGCTTCTCTATGTAACATTCAGAGAAGCAGTACAGAAATTACATATAAGATATAACTTTGTTAAATAAAACTGATAATGAGAGTGATCAGCCTGATCATGCTAACATCTGAATGCATCCAATTGCTGCAAAACAAGCATGGAGAGTTCTGCTTGTACTGTTTCTTCCCTGTGAGGGTGAGGAAGCACTGGAACAGGCTGCCCAGGAAGCTGAGCCTGCCCCACCCGTGGAAGTTTTCAGTTCCAGGCTGGATGGGGTTGGAGTAACCTGATCTATTGTAAAGTGTCCCTGCCCATGGCAAGGGGGGTGAAATCTTTTAAGGTCTCTTCCAAACTGAACTATTCTATGATACCTACATGATTTTGGACTGCAAGAACCAGCTCTGATCTGTAGAGTTGGAGTCAGAACTGGTGGTAGCAAAGTCAGATCAGTGATGACAACTTTAAGACTTTGGAAGGAGCTTCACCTCTGCAATAATCAAGGAGAATATACAATGAAGTAAAAAAAAAAGAAAAAAAAAAAAGGTTAGTTGGAATCAAACTGCTTTAATGACGTTCTGAAGTTACCCTGATGGGCAGAGACATTTTTGCTTAAATTGCCCCAGCTCAGGTGGTGGGAACTAATGAATTAGGTCAAACCATGGGCCACAGCCTCAGAAATTATAAATCAGCACTGCTGCTGGCACTCCATATAACTTGGCAATACCTGGGAGAATCCCTCCTATCAATTTTTAGCTCATATTATTTCATTTTGATTTAATGAGAGCAGCCTTCACAGAAGTCAGAGCTGACACCTGCCTTTTGGCACAGTGACTGGTGGAGGAGCTCAGATACCCTGTGGGTCACTTTGGGTAGGAGCAGAGCTTAGCACTGCACAGGTAGAGACCTGGGGTTTATTTCAGGCAGCTCAACTGCTGAGCCACCATAAATATCTTCCTTTGGGAGCCTTCACATTAGCTGTGCTTGCAGTGAAACAGCTGCCACTTGTGCAACACCAGAGTCTGACCTGGAAGTTTTATGCAGTCCAAGAATCTTATTTACCTTTCCAACCCACAGTTGTCATTGATATACACAGAAATATCCAATTTTTTATGGGCAATTTGAAATAACTAACTTGAACACGGTTCATTATTCAGGTTGGAAAGTCATCTAGTCCAACACCCTTGCAACAAGCAGGGACATCTTCAACAAGATCAGGAGATAAACATAAAACACAAACCTTACCCATTCCCTAATATCATGATGTTAATATACATATTGCAATTTAAGTTTGCAATATCTATTTAAAAAAATAATTAACGTAATACACATATTTTGATGGTTTAAAAAGTCACAGAAAAATTTTTTCCTTTTTCTTTGGAAGTCTCTGCTTCCTAAATTCAACACTTCAAAGGATTGCAGAATTTGGAAATCACTAACTTAAAAAACAAATTAGTCCTGATGACCACAATTTCACTGAAATGAGGAAGATCTGAGAAAGAAAAAAAGGCAAGTTTCTCAGATGATTTGACTTGGCCCAACACAAAATCCAAGTCTCCTCACCCGTGGAAAAAGCTGTGCCACAGTCAGGAGAAGCTGCCTACCCTAGTTCTCCAGTTGTTCCCAGTGTGTCTTGCTGGGGTGGGCAGGGTGGTGCCCCTACCACCTTCTGTTTCCCCCATCAAGAGCAGTGAAAATTTCAGCTATTTCTAGAACACTGAAGTTCAGCAGACGGCTCAAATGATAATAGCAATTGGTTGATTTTTGAAAAAAAAGAGTCATCAAGCATTAAAGCCTCTCTTTTCTTTTTCGGATATTCTTTTATCCTTTCCTGGAAGAGATCAGAGATAATCTAAAGCAAGAGAATTTAACTTGAATCAGAAAGCCAAGTGACGCCTGTACTGTGTTTCTGTCCTGCTTATGCTGAGGTATGCAATGTGTAGGAGTGAATTTCATGTTAGGAAATCCTCTCAATGTAAGCAAGGGAAACTCCAAACCTGGATTTTCTGAAAGGGTCTCAGACATATGACTTATCAAACAGCCTCAATGAGTCTTCTTTATGTCCCTGATGCATCTTGGTAACCTTCAACTACTACTGTTTATTTCAGAGAAGGCAAGGAACTAGTTTTTATTTTAGAATACTAATTATTAGTAGTATTCTTTTATATTTCTCTATTATTATTCTTTTTGTTCCCCAAATATTTACACAACTGCGAGCTCTTTTTTCATATTCCTTCAAAGCAAGACATACATTTAAAAATAATATTTGCCATATAACTTTTTATGAATGCTGGCATCATTTATATTATGTAATTTAATGTCATGCATATTAGAGACCTTAACGTTTGGGGACATTTTAGCAGAAAGAGGCAGAAAGCCACAGCTGATGCTTGAGCTCAGGATATTTCAGATGACTTCTGGTCTTTGGTACACTGTAAGAAGTCTGAGGCTCTGGTCTGTAATCCCTCAGCACTGCCCAGAGCTGGGCAGAACTCAGAGCCTGGACATGTTTGTAGTGGCACATATGAAGAAATGGCAGGAAAGTGCCTTGCAGCACAAGCTGCATAAATCCTTCTTCAAGGGAGAGATTTCCCATCAGGTCAAACCAAAGCAGGCAAATGTTAAGTGCATTAAATTAAATGTAAGGCCTTAAATTTATTCAGAGTCCCAAATGTCAGGCTGCTACTCTTGATTCTGAGGGCAAGGTGAAACTGAACATGAATAAAGAAGCTGAATCGTTTCAAATTTAGTGAATTCAGTTGTAGCACAGCAGGCATGGGACAGCACAGCAGTGGGTCTTGCAATGGGAGAAATGAGGACAGGGGTACATCAGTGCCCAGTGATGTGGTACAGATCATGGTCCCCCTTAAGGAAAGAAAAATTATAAATTGCATGTAGGTCTTCTGATGGTGTGAAAAAAATGTATTACTGAAATCTGCATTATAAATACAGATTTCCATACTGCTGATATACATTATATCCTATAGTTTATTTACATACTTCAGTCATCAATAATCCTTGTCCATTATAGCTATAAAATCTTATATATAGTTTCTTATACTAAAAATTAAAATTATAGGTGGTCTAGCAGTATTTTAATTATTTATCTGGGAAAACTTGCGCAAGAACATCCCTGTGGGGTATTAGAAAATCACTCCTTGTTTACAGGAGTGTTGATCAAAGAGGAAACTTCCAAATATTTCCAAGAAGGAAAAGTCAGTGCAGGCTGTCAGTGAGGTCTGAGCATTCTGTCTCTGAAGCACTGGAAACAGTGCTTTAATAATACAGAACCAGAACATAATTAGATTTGTTCCAAGGGACATCACAAGCATTACAAATCTGGGAATTTCTGCCCCATTTCCTTTAATCAAACACGACCACTGTGGTCATTAATAAATTCAGATAATTTACCTTTCCTAGCAGTTTTAACAGGTAAACAACTGCACTGGTTTTACAATTAAGAGGAAAGCACTCTTACCCCCTGCAGCAGACACTGGATTGCTGTTTCCTCCTCCACTGTTGCTTTTCTAGGTCTGGGCTACAGCAATGACTTTCCACTGTCTCTAATATATTCTGGATTTCTTGCAAGAGACTACCAATTCTCACGACACAATCCTCTAATTGCTATGGAATAAAAAATTGAAAAAAAACCCAAAACCCAACCCCAAACATGAGCCTACTTTACTAGTAATTTTACTGCTCCTTTAGCTACTTAATTTCTATATTATATTTGAACTTTGCTATTGAAAATACAGAAGTCCTGCTTGATAACATGGTTTGGAAGTGCCAAGTCTAAACCTGAAAACTGGGTGTCAGTTGTTTTCCTGTAAGTAGACATCAAAACAAAGGAAGCACAATCTTGCTTTAAATTCAGTAATAATTCAGTACAAAACAAAAAAGAAAAAGTTTTCATCACTTTATATTTTCAGCAAGATAAATAAGTATATTATTCTATGAATAATTTAAAAATAAAACTCAGATAAAATCTTGATCTCTTTAAGGAAATTTAACAGTGCAGCTTTTGGACCACAAAAGAGGAGACTTTATGACTGTGTCAGACAATATACAAATAATGGGTTCATTGACCTGTTAGGCTGCTGAAATAAAAGTTTTTAGAAATTAAAACACAAAAGCTGAAAAAGCTATACTAAATATTTTCTTTTTCCCAATCTCTTTGAAGATAAACATTTTAAGTTCATGGCAAGATAATAAATCATTTTATAAACTCATTGTTTTCCCAAGGGATAAAGAGTTTATAGGGAAATTTCATTTTATTGATTTAATTTTATTGAAAGGCAATTGATATTAATACCACTTTCAAACCCAGTTTTTATTCCAGGTCTGTTTCTTCAAGTGTCAGATTTATTTACTGCAGGTAGGACTCTTTCAGAGCTCTTTGGTAGTCATTTTCAGAATTTCTTAAAAGAGTAAGAAATGTTCAAGTAATGTCCAAAAGGAGACTACAGGAACCTGGGGATGAATTGTGGAAAGGAATCCAGATTTTCTCCCTACTTACATGGGAAGTAGATGTGAATTAATTGAATATTTTTCCATTTGGGAGCATATTGAGCACAAGTCTGGTCATAAGCACATGCCATCAACTCTTTTTTTTTTTTTTTCAAATTTAAACTTGAAGCTGTAGGGTTCTGCTAAGTGACTTTGGGATCAGCCACATGGTGGCAAGTTCACTGCTGCTAGTGGCACTCAGGGACACTCAGCCCTGCTCCAGATGGACCTGGCAACACAATCACTCGGCCAAGGAGCTTCACACCATGCTCTGCTGAGAGCTCACACTCTGCTGGGATGCTCAAAGGCAAAATAAATCAGTGCAGCAGTGCTCACATCACATGGGAGACTCCAAAGCTTTGTGACACTACTTCACACATCACAGATTTGGGATGCGATCCTCTATTAACTGTCATGACTGCAGCAGCTGAGAGGTGGCTAGATACCAAAAGCATCCTGAAGAGCTCTTGTTCTACAGAACCACTTGTTGATCTAAATGTGACCCTGCAAAAATGACAACATTGCAGCTTTGGATCTTGGGATACTGAAGAATTTTTCAATGGCTAACACTATGAAATGTGCCCATACTTACCTACATTTCCTATTTCAAATGCTGGGATTGTTCTACTGTTTTTTTTTGTTTGTTTTTAGGGTTATTTTGGATTGTTTCTGAAGAAATTCTAAACAGAAATAAATAAATAAAGATCAGGATATACACCTCTCAAAATTCTTCTCCATGGTATTATGCTGGAGACACAGGCTTTCTCTCTGCTCAGTTCAGAGAAAGTTCAATTTATTTAGTCAGCTGCTCTCCCAGTTTGCTTGAATACAATGCTACGAGTGTAAATTTCACACCAGACTACACCTGGAACTTCTTAGGTCAGATAAAAATTTTTAATTACGTTGCACGTAAACGACCAAGTTCAGAGCCTCTTCTAGGGGGATTACAGACTGTCTCCAAGGCCAGGAACAGATGAAGGAATTTTAGGATTTTAGGAAAGAATTGCATTTCTCAAAGACCCTTCCAATCCACAAGTTCAGTGGCATCAGAAGCAAAGCAAAATTTGGCCTATCATGTTGGCTGTTTCAGTACGACTTCCATATGGATGCTTTACATAATTAATTATCAGACCTCAGAGAAAATGTTGCCCCATTCACTGTAAAACAGGAAGGTCCACAGAGGAAAACAGTTGCATTAGAGAACCACATGAACAACATTAAGGCTACATCCTAGTTGGATGTTTTACCCTTTTTGTTTTCCTCTGCAAACAATGACAGTTTCAATAAGATCTGAAGCGGTGCTCTGAACAAATAATACACTAGTCTGTCATTGGTTAATATTAACGTCTCTCTATTCAAACATGCTGAGAACTGAATAGAACAGTTAACATAGAACAGTCACACATCCTTTGCTGAGTACAAGATCGTATCTCTAACATAAACCAAAGATATCCTCACCATTTCAGACCTTCAGCTATCATTCAGTAAAACATTTCATTCTCTTAAATACATTGCTTGTCTCCTCTTTCTGGGTCTTTCGGGGATGCTGCATGAACACATTCTCTCCCTAAAGGCATTGCTTATGACATGGTTCTTTCTTCAACTGAAATCTTGCTGTGTGTTCCCATTATGTTGCCACAGGTGAATTTTCAGAACCTGTGGGAGGTAAGATCTTGCATCTGAATTGAAAAGATTTCATTTTTAAACATCAGTTTGGGCAGGATTCTGCACTGTATGGCAGAGAGACCATCTTGATGGAACTAATGGTGAACAATTTATTAATTGTGATCCCCATTTGAAAATTGTTGCACCAGAGCTTTATATAGTACCCAGTTTTCATAAAATATGAAAATTCAGGTATGTTCACAGGGCTTCTGGGTAGAGGCAAGCTCCCTCTGCCCATGTCTTGAGATGGGGGATATGAATTATGTTGGAAGAAAAGTCAAATGCTTGTAGGGATGTAAAACTGAGCCCCACCTAATGCACCCTGAGCTCCAGGGGGTTTATCTGGCATGGGCTCAGGGCCATCCCCACCACAGTCAGATCAGTGAGATTATGCCCTGCCACCACATATGGCAGGGAAACATCAGGGTGACACCAAGCCCCATGGGGATCCCACCTCACAAAAGTGGTGTCTTTGCAGGAAGGAGTCTGAACAACTCACACTCCATCCTGGGGCATAAAACAATAGTTTGCCCTCAAATATATTCTGTTGAAAACACACAGCAAAGATTGCAGCAATAGAAAAATTCTGTAAACAGGACAATTTCATCAACTTTATCTTTAAAACAAACCCCAAAACCACAAAAGCAACCCAAATAAGACTTGCTGAATGAAGACTGTGAATAATAATTTTTTTTTAGTGCCTTAACAAAAAAAAAATGACACACCTTCAGCATTTCTTTTCCAAATTTACTTGACAGAGGTTAAGATATTGCTTTATTCTGACTCAACATACAACAGCACTGTGTGATTGATTGTGCTATTTTGGGAAGTCTTGAGACTTGTGAACTAGAAAGTCTGGGGCACATTAATAAATTTAACAATTATTTTGCTTCAAAGGAATAGTTTAATACATTCTGTATATACTCTAATTTTTTAAAATCAATCTCCTGGCACCAACCAGGGAAGGCTGTTTAGGAATTATTTATTATAGTTTATTTTTTTCCCCCCCCGAGAATAAGCAGATATTTTAACACTAATAAACCCAGTAAGGTGTTTCACTGAACCCAATTCATTGCAAAATTGGCACATTTTGTTACAATTTATGGGGGAAGAGGGACTCAAAAGAAAGCTAATGCAAAAATTGCTTACAATGTGATTAGGATACAGCAACCAGGGAATGATACTTCCTCTCTAAGGCCTTGATGCCCTGCAGGGAGTGACTTGGTGGAAACCATCTGCTCTTAGAAAGCTCCATTGGAGTCAGATCTCTGCATGCCTGTGGGTCTGCCCATACTGAACTATCTGCAGGGCTGAAGCTTTAAAGTTCACAAGCCTAAGCCACAACTAATTGAAGTGACTGGAGAACAGAATGCAGAAACAAATTAGGCAGTGTGGACACTTATTGGCTGGATTTTGATCATACTGGATCTCCCTGACTCTTCTCTGAACAAGCCATAATAAAAAATAAGTTTAAAAAAAATACACACACATTGAGAAGTGCTCCATGAGAGTTACAAATGCCTTTAAAGTGTAAAAGTTAAGAAATGTTGAGGGGTGCTAACAAACAACAGAGTTTATGTTTCCACTTAAAAAGACCTAAACCAGAAACCAAAAGCAAACCTGTTGCAATAATGCACTTCTGCATTTTCTCTTTTTCTTCCTCACTCTCCACCAAGGCAGCTCTGATAGGCAAAGCTAAGAAGATGGAGCAGCTGTGGGCTCCTGAACACTGAATCTCTACAGATCCCAATCCTGCTCCCACTCCTGGCCAATCCCAAAGCTCCTAAACGATTCCACTGACTTCCTTGGGGTGACTGACACACCAATCTAAGGTTGATAGTTAAGCATCTATTCAATTCAGGGTTGTTGTCACTCCACAGCAGGTACCAGAACTCAGAAGGAGGTGTCTGTGTGCCTGTTTTCATGGTGTGAACCCAGAATCAAGAGCAGAGAGGGAGAGGGGAGTGGATCTGTGTTGGGCCCACAGGACGTGTTCCTCAGGGTCTGAAACCCTGCCCAGCAGCTCGCTGCAGTGCTGCCCTGAAACCAGAGATGCATCTGAGAATGGTACTCTACTTTACTGAAGAAGAGATGCACAGCCTAAGCCTTCGGACAGCTGAACAGGACCACGGTAAAATCTTCCATAACTGAAACTGTGTAATCCTGCCTAGAAAGCACCTGAAAGCACGCTTCATCCCTCCTGGAACTTTTCCCTTAAAAAAATATTTTGTTAAAAAACACTATGATATGAGGGCGATTGACTATTTGGTTTCTTCTAAGTAGATGCTCTTAAATTAATGCATATAAATAATTTGTATTTAACTTCCTCCCTTCCTGTTTAGCAAAGCATCGAACGCACAGACCTCTCGTTTCCCCTCCCACAGCCCCCACACGGAGTCACTTGGTCAATACCGAGTCTCTTTGCGTTTCACTCTTTAAGACAAACTGTGCCTCCCTCTCTGCCTTGGCCGTGGGGCTCATGGGCAGGAAGGCGGTGTTCTCGCTCGCGCCGCTCCCCGCCTCGATGCTCGCCAGCTCCAAGTCCTCCGACCGCCGTGCGTCCCTCAGGATCCGGATCTGCTCCTGCACAGTTTCCAGCAGTATTTTCACCTCGTGTTGTTCTGCTATTAGACAATTACTGACCGGGGAACTGACATTGACAAGTTCAGCAGAATAGGAGTTTTTGCACCATTTGATGCCTGTTACTTCAGGAACATTTTGCATTTGCATGCAGGCTTCGTCCAAGCCCACAGATGGGATGATGGGAACGGAGTTGGCCCTTGAAGAGGGATAGCCGACCAAGTCCTTCTGATCCACGTTATTAAAATATGGGGTTGTCTCTCTTGAAGGCAGTTGCATATTTATTGAAGTATTCTGAGGAGTTTTTAAACCACTGGATGAATACCTGAAAGAGTAAGAAAGAGTTCTTGTTGTACATCAAGAGGTCAGATGCAACTAGCAGCAGGGACACTGTGAGATTCACTGAACTGTGCAGAAGAGATACACACGACCCTTGGCCGTGGTGTGGCCCTGGGGAAAATAACAGGCTCTGGAGACTGGTTTTGATTCTCAAATCTCCAGTGGCAAAGCACTGCTTTTCTCTCAGTTTCATTCCACTCACCAGTATATGAGAGTAATAGAAATTTATTTTAAAATCATTTCAGAAGCTATAATGTATTATTAATTTTCTTTGAAATTACATTTGGAATTCTATTCCTACATTTCTGACTGGGGAAATGGATTGATACTTTCTTCAGTGTAAGAACTCTCAATGTCAAATAGTTGTTTTAGGAAAATATTTTAAAAAAGTGCAGATAAAAAGAACATTAAACACTCATGGCTGTGCAGTCTTCATTTACATAGAAATGATTGTCTGTACTCCCCTTCAAATAAGCAGAGAATCTAAGTGCAGTGTACCTCTAAAAAATGTTTGCTTTCCAATAGCCATACTCATAATGTTGGCCTGATTTGTTTTAGATTTCATCTGGAAATAGAGCTAATATATAGGACTTGAGCAAATGTCTGTGTTCTCTTGATACTGTAATACCATTAAAAAAATCCTTCATCCTCCACTAATATGTATTATAATATGATTTTATTGATTGTGAGGCAACTTTGTGAATTTTTATCAACATTTCCATTTTGTTTCAAAGCCAAACTCTTTATTTACAAGAAATACTTAAAAAAAACAGAAATGGAAAATATAATAAATATAAAATAAACAATGATAAAAAAAGGAAAAAGAAGATGTTTCCCATCTGAAATTAGTACTTCCAGGAATATGGTGCTCTAAGAGTTATTAAATTACCAGTCATGATTGCTAAGGACCACAGACATCACCTCAGTACCAGAACATAATTTATTTATAATCAGCTTATCACTATTTAATAAGGCACAGTAATGGTGAATCCAATATGATTTATCCATGGATGAGGAGAGCAACATTTAGATCTGGAGTGGAGGTAGGTATTGATGGGTATTATTTCAAAAGCTCCTTAAGCCTGCTGGACCTCACTAGGAATATCCTTCTACTCACAAGTGCCTCCTGCTTTTTGGTACGAACTGAAAAAGAGTTAAAGGAAAGAAACTGAATCACGTGAAACTGCCATAGTCCAGTACTGGCACAAACAGGAATTAACTGGAAAGGCTTCCCTTGGCCCCATGCTCCTGGCAAGCTGTCAGACAGGAGGGAGGAGGGAGTAACTTCAGGCTCATTTCCACACTGACCTGTAATTAACTCGTGTGTGGAGGCACTGAGTTTGTACCACTGCTGCAAACATCCCCCTGCCCATGGGCACACATGGAGCTCCACACAGCCCCGAACCTGAACTCTCCTGGCACCCCAGGAGCTGCATCTGGGAGCTCTGTGATAAGGAGGAAGTGCTGGGAACTTTGCTGCTAAGTGAGGGAAAGAGATACTGCTTTGGGAAGTGGGACCCAGGGGAATAATAGAGCAAGCAGCTTTCTGGGATGTGTGCTAGAACTTCCTGTCCCTGCTCTACAGCTGCAGCTGTTTTACATCTGGGACTCATTCTTGGTTAATCGCATTGGCACTGGGCTTAGACACACCTGTGGCCACGCACGGAGGGGCTTTTTACACCAGCTCTCAAGACTTGGGATGAATGAAATAGTGATCAGGGATATTATTCCTGAGGGAGGACAATTAAAAAAAATAAATGAAAACAAAACAGTGCAGACCTTTGGGTTGTGCCCATTCTTGTTTCCTTTGCTTATATATAATTGTTCAAACGACTATAGCTGGAGAGATCGCATCAGTTGCATTAGTCCCTTTTTTTGGTAATTCAGGCCCTACATATATTCTGGGCTGCACCCTGAAAACAAAGGGAGTGAATGTTTTTAAAGAATTTCACATGCAATGTATGTATTATATGGATGATATATAAGCAAAACCAAGAAAAGACTGAATTAAAATGGGTTTGGTGAGAAAATAGTAACACTTGCCAGTTCCACAATAGAGATTCAATTATTCCAGGTATTTTGAAAACTAAAAGGCAGCAGCAGTGACATGTAATGCAATGCCTGGCATTTTTCCACAATATTTTTTGAAATACAGATAGACACACCAATTTTCTGCCAGAATTACATGTTTCTGCCATGTGCTCACAGGGCTTTCAAAGGAGAACCGAGGCTGAATTAAAGTGCATACACTGAATGCAACAGGTGAGGTATTAAACTAGAAGGGATATTACAACTAAACCATGTGAGACTTGGCTTTGGTTAATTACAAACTGATCCATGCTTCTGTGTGTGAAACCAGACTGCTGCTGTTTTCAACAGACTGAGACTTAGAACTATAATTGCAGAACCTTAATTACATTTTCCTATAATTAACTTTCCCAGAACCACAGTTCCTCCAAAGAAATATATCTGGGCTTTTATCTGAAAAATTATTTTGTCTGAATAAATTAATTCATGTGCATGTGTTTCAACATGCAGCTCTCTCTCCACACTCTTCCTAAAACCAAGCAACAAAAGCAAACATTTATAAATATTCAACAGTAATTATGTTGTACAGCGTGTAAGAGTCTAAATTAAAGAATGAAACTGAAAGAAGCACAATAATTTTGCTGCTCCTTTTAAGAACAGATATCAAGGAGAGACAGAAGGGACTGAAACTTTAAATATGAAATGGATTTTATTTAGCATAGCTTTGCTGTAAGCTCTGTGGCTAAAGGTGTGCAGTGTACAAGGCTGACAACAAGGTCCATTAAGATGGATGGGAATCATTCCAGGGGCTCTGCCAGGCTTTGGGCCAGCCTTGTAAGCACTTACACTGATTTAACACACACACCCATGTTCTACCTCTAGATATGACTACACTTCAGCCAAGCTGCTGGTGGATGAAGTTCAGAATGCTCAAAGAATTAGGGACACCAACCACTTTGATTTGTGCATCCCTGTAGGGAAAGATGGAGGTGAAAACGGAGAAGAAAGGAAGGACTGTAATTTCTGCAGGGAACAAGGGAACTTTCATTTTGAGCTGGAAACCCAGTGAGACACCAACACTGTGAAACCAGTAGATATTTAGGGGGTAAACATCCTTAGTGCTCAAAATATGGATGACGTGCTTGAGTGGACTGAGGCCAGAGGAGGTCACAGTCTGGTCCCAATATCAAATTTTGCAGAAATGCAAATTTAAAGTACAAGCTGATACTGATTTCCTAGACAAGAGTAAATACAATAACCTACAGCTTTGCTGTTCTGTACCTCACTCCTCAGCCTGGGAGGAGGCTACAGCACTTCCCAGAGTCTGCCACTGGAGAGGGAAGGCTGCCAGCTGCTCCCTACTGCAAGGCGGCAATTTCAGCAGGAAATTTTCACCAGGAATTATATGCACATATCACACAAATGAACAAATATATATTTACTGAAAGAGGCAATAAACATTTTTTTTCCTCAGAAGAAGCAAATAGTAACAATGACACAAGTGTGAGTCAAGCTTATTTAAAAGAAGTCACCAGACACTCAACCCCACCAGTTTCAACAGTAACTCAGAGTGAAGAGTTTCACAGTGACTTACAGGTGAAATTGGGTGGGATTTTTATTCCATTCCAGATATCACTCCTATTTTTATACAAAATATGGCTGTAATATTCTGGAAAATCCTTGGAAATCCACAGGGATATGTAAATATTATGCAAAATATCTCCGTAATTGCAAAGGACTTCAAAGGCAGCTGTAGGTTCTCAGGAGCGCTTCTGAAACCTAGACCTTATGTACAGCTGGAGCTCACAGTCAATGTTCTAATACACTAAATTTAAAAAAGAAAGAAAAAATAGTGCATTTTTTGTGCCTTTTCAAAGACCAACCTGTAAGAAGCTATCAGTCCTCAGTCTATAGAAAACCAACCTCGTAATGTACATTATTTTATTTTAAAACCCACTAAGTGGCTGACTTTGGGTGCGGTACTACTCACCCGTGACAAGGTATTGTGTCCTGGTCTGTGATCCTCGACTCTTCGAGCTGTTGGTATGCTGGTCCTGTAATCCCATTGAACCTACCCCGAGGCAAGGGAGGAGTCCTCCGAAAGGCATTTCTATGGAGCATCCCACTTTTTTGTCCTGGGCTGCAGCATGAAGAGAGACTTCTAGGAACAACATCGAGAGTACAGTAAAAATTATCACACCAAAAGGCAAAAAATTCTGCAAAGAAAATATAATAGTACAGTCCACCATTAACTGCTGTTTATGCCATATTTAATACATCACCTCTTTTCTAGGCATGAAAATAATTGCCCACTATATGAAATGTTTTCTTGCACTTGATGAAGGATACTTCTCTTTTCCATGCTGCACATCATAATCCTGCTATAGAGAGTTGAGTCCTCAGACAGAATAAACAAACAATACAGCTCTGTCATACCCACAGCTGCATTCAAAATTAGATCCTAAATTGAAAGCCCAATACACTATCTATCAGCCTACAAGGTGCTGCTTCCTGATACAAAACCATTAAATTGAGAAAAAGTGTAAGCGGAGAATGTAAGTGAAGCTTATGAACTGCAGATTGAAGAAGCTGTCTCAAACAGGTTTTCTCTACCTTGAAGAAGATTTCCATATTGTTTTGTTCTTGTTTTATATACAGATTGCTTTCTTGTTTATATACATTGATAAATACTGTGCTGTTTCTTTATATGACATAATGGAAACTTGAATTTGATAAGAACAAGTAATAGTTTTCTACTTATTTTAGAAAATTGCTTTTGTAAATGTTTGGTGTTTTGGAAGGAGAATGGATTTTTTTTCACTTCATGCAGGAATGAAAGACTATCTAGAATCCACAGTTTTGGTATATAAACAATAAATTTGCTAGTGCAAAAATATGGGAACACAAGGCATAGCACATTTTTACTGCTAACAGGTCTCAGTACTGAATGGCGTGACTGAATATTCATTTTTCAGCTACTCCTATTTCTCTTGGCATTTTCTGGTCTCAGAAATCCATGTATTACCTCAAATTCTCTTACATCTTTAATGATAACTTCACATAGGTTTTGTAGATGCCTTTTACGCGTCATTATTTTTGGCTGAGTGAATAAATCCAACGTGTGACAAAATTCAGCAATGCAAAAGACTTTTGATAAATTTGCTTCTTTTTTCCTATTATAATGTGACTTAAAAGTAATCTGCATTTTGTACCTAGTGGGAACTTTATTTATAGTTAGGGCTGCATCTACTCCCAAAGCAATTCTTGCTTGGAACAAGTTCCTTGGACAAATTCTCTTTGAGTGTACATTTCCAGTAAAATCAACCTTTCCTGCCCAAAGTTAAAACAAGAAAGAAATTCAACAGTCTCTATCCCACTGCTCAGGCTAGCAGTGTTCCATCACAGTCCCTGTTTTCTTCCACACCTTTGCTTTTCTAGTGCTTCTTAATTGAAAAGACCAATAACCCATACCAACAGCATTCCCTCCAGCATTTTTGATGCTTCCTTAAAAAGATTTTTCCTTTGCTACTAAGGATGCTGTGAAAAAACCTTTTTAAGAAACTAAAATACTGGCCTCTCAGTTCTGAAGGCTGAGTTTGACTTGCGAGTTACAGTTCATATTCTGTAAAATAACACTACCACATCACAAAATAATTGACAATTTCTGCTCAGGAGAGCCTGAGATTAATACAGCAGGGGGTTTCAAAAGATGCAGGTGAATGAATAATTTGAGATGAATAATGAATTTTTTTTTGTTTTTATTGACTTGAGCATAGTTGTCAATGGAATCCAAGAGTAAAAGACAAACTTTAAATTGATTACAAATCCTTTAAACTAGATATTTTAATGATTTAATTTGTGATTGGTTTGATGCCTTTGAGCATCTTCCTTGTTGGATGAGAGCCCATCGTCTCCTATCTAATAATATGCATATGCAAATTCACAAAAGCTTAATTTGTAACAGACATAATTTCAACACATACAGCTATTCCTAAAGGTAACGGGTATAAACTGCAGCAAGGGTTGAGACCAAAAGGATCTGCTTCCGTCCTGCAACCACAAAACTTCCAGCACTGACTGAGACTAAGCAACCAATTTGTTGCTAATTGAGGTTCTTACACTTTCAACTTTTCTGACAGAAAACCTGAAAACAAACCTGAGGGAAGAATGAAAAAAAATAATTTGTGGTCATGGACAACACAAATTCACTAAAGATCAGGAGATACTTACAGACAGTGCAGCTGCAAGCTGCAGGATATCAGTTGTTTCTCCAGGCACTAAAAAATTCCCTAAGAATTTTTGTTAAAAGTTCTATGGGTAAGGATCTCCAGCACAGCAAAGTCTTTCCTGATATGAGTATTAGCAATGCAAATGTAATGTCCCTGTCAGACTTCTCTATTGCTCGTGTGAAAAATTCCTCCCTCTCAGGCAAACAATGCCTTTTGGATTTCTTCAGGGAATTTATTTTCCTTTAACCAACGTTATGGTTTCTTCCTCCATGCACTCCAATATAACTGGGTAAGAGAAACCAGCTCACATAACTGAACCATTAAATAAAATAGACCAATAAATAAAGCTGTAGCAGATATGTCCTTAAAATCCATCAATCAATTACTCCAGAATAAAAAAATCAGAGTATGCATGAACTGGTTCACAAGTGATGCATAAACTAGGGAGAAATACAGTTCTGATGAATTATTGCTTTGAAAAAGGCAATTCAACCATCCTAAAGTTAATTAAGAACTTGGGATTCATTGATGCCAGCTGTTTTCTGTGTGAATTTTCCTTGGGTTGAACAACTGAGTGAAAACAAGGTCTGATCCTACAGGTGGAGCATTCTCTTCTTGGGGCACATACACCTCTCCCAAGTGCAGTGAACCATGTTCATGAAGAGAAGACCAGCAGTGTTTTTGCAGTAATTCTGGAATCCTTTTACACTACTACTGAGTTAATTACAGACCACCCAGTAAATACACAACCCAACGACAGAGCCAGCTGCCAGGCAGTGTCCTCTGATATTCCCTAGGAGCCACCTTTTCAGGCTGTTACACAATCTGCTGCTAACATTTGTATGGATTAACTACTGAGACTTTCAACTGATTTCAGTATTAATAAATACAGCCTACAGCTATAAATCTCTTGGTTTCTGAAATGTGAGCATTATTGATTCAATCATAATATTCTTGTATTTGGGAATAGTCTGTTTTGAGGCTACTCAGGGACTTTGGAACTCTACAAAAATCCTTCAATGCTACCTGTGTTAAATTGTTACCAACCTGGTGAGAGAACAATAGGAAAAGGGAACAGAGCATCTGAGGTACCTCGATGACATTAAGTTTAATCACCTACCATAACCTCATCATATACTCCCTGTAGTGGATTGATCAACCTCCATCCTAAACTGATGATGATATCCAGGCTACTATTACAGGAAGTTGAACTATACTGAAAACTTTGACACCTTTTTTCAGTTTAAAATTATTTCTGATGAATATTCAGCTGGCATATGTGCCACCACACTCCTTCATTTTAAATAGGTCTTTATTTCTCGTTGTGCTTGCTCTCATGTATTCATAAGCAGAAGTCATACACCCTTTCCAGTCTCCTGAACTGAACACTGACATAAGACAAACTTTCTAACACTTTCCATGGAACACGAATCATTCATTGGGAATGCAATTGGAGTCCACAGCACTTGGGAGGCCATTTTAACCAGTGAGATATCAGAGGTGCATTCTCCCACTAGGCTGTGCTCCAGCTTGTTTTTGTGCCAAGGTCATGCACAAGAGCACTAAACAAAGTCAGTCCCCAGTCCTGACTAATTCCTTGAGTGCACATGCACTGGTGAATGTCCTACCTTCCCAACACAAGTCCTTAATATCTCCCTTTTAAGCACCTCTGTGCATCCACATTAGAATTTTTCTGCCTCTCCCTCCTTTCTTCCCTTAAAGGCATTGGACACATATGGCAACAGTGACTGAGCTTGAGTAGAGACCTAACTCACCCACACCAAATACAAATACAATCATCAGTGCATATGTTGCAGTACCTGCTGCTGGTAAGATAGTAAACAGTATTTTGCCTTTTTTATATCTATGGCAAGAATTTTCTTCCCCCACATTTGTCCTAAAGCCTTGTCTATTCAAATTCCCACAATTGGTTCCTAGTTACTTTGATAAATTCATCTTCCTAAATATTTGACACTTCCTAATCCATCATCTCATGTCTTAGTTCCCATTTTTATAGATTTTGCTCCCAGACAAGAAATTCTGTGAACTGCTTCTCCTTTCATATTTTTTTTTTATTGGATGAAGATTAACCAAACCATCTTGAGAGCTTTGATTTCCACATTGTACTTCCACTTTGATTGTAGGAATGCCTATTTTTATACATTTGATTCTGTTCATATTCTACCTTTGTCCTCAAACAGTCATTCTAAAAGTGAAATCTATTAATTCAGGATTGTCCTAACTGCTTTAATTATTATCTCTGTCCCACCATCAGTTTTGCTTTTTCTTTGGGAAAACAGCAGATTCCTTATACCTTCTTCCTTTCAGGCTTCCTCTGCCTTACATTCTTAGTAGATTTAGCTTATCTATACTCGCTCTTTGAAATTCAATAGCCTTATTTACAGAATAACTTTAGATTACTCTTTCCTCTGCTATAAACTGAATTATTTATATTAGCAGCATAAAGAGGAAAATGCTTACCAAATTAAAAAAAAAAAATTTTTTTCCATGTTTTTTTATGGTGTGAAAAGTTCATTAAAAATGAAAAAGCAAATTACTATTAATTTCAGGGTAAGTTTATCCTATTTTGGCATTTTTGTAAGACAATACAACAGCTCCAGGCTGAAAGCCTCTGCATTTGGCTTTCATCATGGCATTCTCTGAAATGAATCCCTCTAAAATCAAGGATGACTGAATCCATGAATGAAAGTCAGGATGACTAATTACCAAGAAAACTGCTATTCAAAGAGATCACAACTCAACCCATAATTAACAAAACTCTAATTTATTTCTATCTATTAGAAAATAAGGCAGTATGGGTTTCCTTCTTACCAAGATCAACAGATAATCCAAGATGAATTTTTGAGCACATTGTAATCTGTGCAGGAAGTTTATTGATTAAGCATTTGTTAATTGTGAATGCTGACAGTTCTAAGAGTTATTTTACATATGCAAGCAGATGTAACACTCTTCTATGTAACAGTAGTGCATAATAGAGGCAAAATATTTTAGGAGGTTAATAATAACACAGGCTAAATATTTTTTATTATTAAATTTCAATTTTCAGCTTAATCTCTGCATTAATTATTTTTGTGTAAATGAGGTTGGTTGAGACAGAAAATGGCTATTATCCATAATCTGAGTGAAATAATTAGACAGTCTCTGTCAATCCCATTCCAGCAACTCCAAATGACTCCCTGTATTGACAGTCTTACTGCCAGGCCAAAATTGTATTATTTCTAGGGCATGGAAACAGTCACTTCCTGGTTTTAAGGAATGATCGCCCATCATTAGTATCTTTGAAAACACCAACAGAGAAAACAGGTCTGGATGTAGAGCAAAGTATTTCCATAACAAGCAGTAATAAAACAACAGTAGAATTTAACAACAGCATAAAAGAGAGACCCTGCAGAGTTGATATAATTTTTCAGGCTTAGTCAAGTTTGGAATGAAATGAAGGTATATTTAGTACAAAATCCTCATTTGGCCACATCTGACCATTTGTCCACAGTGAACACTATTAAGAAAATAAATGATTGGGAAGCTGTCACATGGTGCATAAATTGAAGACAGCCTTGCAAGTCTTAAACACTCAAGTCTGTTGCACGTTTTATACAACAGGGACCTAGTATAATAAATTCAAGCTTTAAAACTATAAAAGAATTCTTTATAAATTAACTAGTCATCCCACTTCTTACATTAGCTCAGGAGCAAAGACATGTCTTGGTTTCTGCAATCCCACTATTAAATGGTAACAGAATGTCACTGAGTTTTATTCTGAACTTCATGTTGTGACTAAATGGGGATAAAATTCTTCCCTGAACTTCTGCAGAAAGCATTCCAGGCAACAGTCCCACAGTACATTTATGTTTAATAAAATTATTAAGCAGGTTTTGAAAATCCCTGTGTAATAAGGAAAAAGACCTAAGAAATGGATCTGATATGACAGTTGGCATTATTTTTTCATGCTTAAGTAAGGTAAAAATAGATAGGACTCAAATATCCCTTTCTGGCTCGCATGTGGCACTTTGTAGGTTAAGCAAATCACTCATTCAAATGAGAAAAAACACAGAGCTGCCTGAGAGACTCCACTGAAAATGCCCCAAATACTACAGAAGCCAGATCATAATTTTATACAATTCCAGACTTTTTCTTTAGTAATTAAAAAAAAAAGTCCTTTAAATAAACAAGTCTTCCACTCCAGAGTATCTAGCTGAAAAAATTCTAAACTCATTTTTCTCTGCCTTCTTTATCTCTGTGCACTGGATCAGATGTTGCCACTGTCATTCCACCAACACTGTTTCTTGAACCAGCCTCCAGTTTGGTTTCTAGTCCTGTAATGAGGCACCTACACTCTTTCTCATAGAAAAAAAGTTATAAACAGATTCTAATCTGAATGTCATTTGGTGATGGGTGACATTCCTCTTTTTTTTTCTCTTGGAAACAACCATCCAAACTTTTCTTAAGCCTTGTTTTCAAAGGCCATCATGTTTTCATAAATAAGTCATTATTCATTCCACGTATCTTTTGTTTAAAGACATGGTGCAAAAGAAGTTTGCAACCAAGTCTTGTAGCAGCAAACGAGTCATTAACTTCATGAACATCGATAAGGAAAGTCTTGTTTTTAATGGTTCCTCCTGCTCCAGCTGTTGCACTGGCTGGGCTGCGCCTGCAGCTCCATCAGAGCCTGTGAATGCTTCCTGCAGGAGTGGCACAGCCTGCAGGGGAGGGCAGTGAGCATTGCTAGTACCTTTTATGCCTGCAGCTAAGAAAATACTTGGCCAGCTGCTTAATAAGCTGTCGGAGACTCTGCTGGCAGCATGGCACTGCGCAGTGAGCAGCTCACCCAGTCCCAGCATAGGATAACCTTGCACACGTATCAGCAATTCTGCAACCTCCCAGAATCTCTCACCACACAGACATTTGTGCTCACCTGTGGTGCTTGATGGGCTGGGTTCCTCTGTCAGGAGACAAGGCCTCTGGGAAAGACTGAGGGCCTGAAAAACTAGACTCCATAACTTTGTGCAGAATTGGCCCCGGATGCCTATCTGGTTTTGAATACTGTAGCAGAGAGAATAAAATTAATTAATACTCACAAGACAAAGTTCATTGTTGATGCTACTCACTCTGAATTCTTATCAGAGCAGGGTAAGAATTGCTCCAGTGCATTTTAAAATCAAAATTAGGCACTGCAAGTAACACATTCATTCAGTATTGTTTACACAGCAGAAAGGGCTAGTACCCATTACGATCTGCCCTCCAAAACACAGATATCAGGATTAGCACCAAAATTACAGCCTGATCTGCCCATAATGATGGGGACAATGATCCCTTTGACTAGAAGTCTGTTTTTGTGCCTGTCCATGCAGAGACTGAGATCACAAAGCACATCTCAGAGGACAGCCAGCAACTGGTCCTTTGGTGATTTCATTCAAACACTGCATTCATCATCAGCATGTACAACTACGAAAACCAAACTGAAACAGCACCTGTGTCATCAGATAAGTAAGAAAAATATTTGAATCCTATCCACAGAGCCAGATATCTTTCTGAACCAGTCTGAAACTTTTGACCTGGGAGTATCTGTGCTAGTAAGAACAGTGTAAACATAATTCTTCTTGTGGCAGGTGTAGGCGTAGGGCAGTCTCTGGACACAGAGTGAGGCACAAAGGTCTGCAAAGCAGACACTAGAGATGAACAAGAACAGATTTGTTCTTCTTGCTTTGTGATTCAACTGTAATTTCAGAAAAAAGAAAAAGAAAATGGAGTCTCTGAACCTGAATGGAGCCATAAAGTCCGAGTATAGAAAAAGCTGCACTTGGGCTTGTAAGAAGACTCCATGATGTTAGTGGTCACTGAGCAATATCTCAGAGATATGAGAGGTTAACTTTTTTTTCCACTCAGGTATGACAAAGCACTTTTCAGACTTTTTACTTTGCATTACAAGGACCTGCACTAAAATGAATAGGTCTGTTTTCCTTTTTCTTTGTATTTTTAGTACTAGACACTAGATATCCATGTTATCTTTAAAATAGATTGGTATTGTTGGAGTGATTACATAATTACATAATTTGAAAGAAAATATAAATTAAAAAAAAAAAATCACAGTGGTGAAAAATATCTTGCTATGATAGAATAGCATAAAAATTCATATAGAAGATGGTAAGCTTTCTTTCAAAATATAGTTCTTCATAATTATTGGTTTTGTCTAACAAAAGACCAGTATCTCCTTAAAAAAAACAATTATTTTCTGACTCTCACTTATTCCTATCTACATTTCTGTAGATTTCAACAAGATCAAAACAAAAAAGTCATACAAGAATATTCCCTTAAACATAGGCTACATGTACTTTTAGTCCAGCCAGTCAGACTTCTTAAGACCAATTTCTATAAATAAAATAACAGCTCTTCAGACTTTTCCCCACTGCTCTTCTCCCTCTTTCTGTTGAGTGAAACACTCATGCTAAACAGGGTCAAAATCATTGCTTTCATGATTCTGAAGGCAAAGCTGTGAGTGGCAATATGCAAAATGCTGCTGCATGTATGAAGTATACACAACTGAAATAATGAGAAGAAACATATTCCACTCCCATTTCTTTCAGTTACCATGATCTTGGATGTCACTTGTAAGTGTTGTAGATAAAATATTCAGACAGAAATATGATTTTTAAGGTACTCGCGTCGGTGAAGGTTTTAAACTTTAATAGTTATCCTGCCAGCTGTAGAAATGAGACTGGCTTTGATTTCTGACCTGAATAAATCAATTTGATCTATGTAAAGAATGGCTTGCTAGTGCCAAGAAGCTATTTCTGTCCTTTTTTTGAGTTTGTTCATGATGCAAAACTGAAGGCCTGAATGGCCTATAAGGCCATGAGTATGAAGTGAATCATGAAGAGCAGAGATAAGCTGTGCCTTTTGCTGCATCCATGTTTCAGGTGATGTGGGCTGGAGCAGTGGTGGAACAGAGCCCTTCTCATCACAGCTTGGGAACACCAGGACCCCAGAAGCTGCTCTGATGCAGGTCCAGCACCCAGCAACACTGCAGCACAGCCTGCAAAGGGTATTTTTTCCCCCCTAACCAAACATTTTTCCCCTTTTCAGACACGCCACTTAATACACAATTCTTAAAACTTAATACACAGTTTTAACATTCATTACAATGAAAATGAGAATTACAGTTTAAATTGAGGGTGTGAATATACAGGGAATTCGAACAATGTAATTGAACACATCTGGATGCACCACATTATGCATACATTTTAATATATTTAAAACACAGTTGTGTTTATTCTCCTTTAGCTTAAATCCAAGTGCCACATCCCTTCTCTAGGATCACCTCTGGAGGAAAATACCTTCATACTTTTGTGAAGAGCTTACAGCAGTGTCAGCTGGTGCTCCCAGAAGTACAATATGGGGCCATTCCCCAGCCATATCCTGGCAGAGCTCATCCTGCTGCTCCCACAGCTCAGTTCTCACCTGGGCTGAGCTCAGTGAAGCCTCTGACCTTTGTGAGCTGCTGAACACTCAACCATGATGGAGCTGTGAAGCACTTTCAAAGGGCTGTTCCAGTAGGCTGAAAGCATCACTGAAAGCTTATCTGTATTCGGGGTTTTTTAATGGTTTTTATTGCCTTCTTGGTTAATTATCTGTTCTTGTTTGAGCAATTACTGAAAAACACTGAGGCATATGGCTAAATAAATTACAGAATAATGATAGCTTTTAAAAAAAATTATTTTGCAAATTTTCAGTTTTTCATGGCTTCATGGAGAAAATAATCCATTTCTTGCAATTACTCAACTCTCTGATGAGAAAAATTCTACCCCCTGCCAGTTAATGCTGAGTGAATCTGTGAAGGCAGTCTGAGCCAGAAGACCAGAAATCAGCCTCTGTCACTGACCTGCTGCATTACTGTGAGCACATAATTCCTCTGCTCCACGCCTTGAAATCCCTGCTCTGAAATGTAGGGCTCAGGGATAACAAATGCCACTCAAACGCTACAGAGTAGCTCGACAGTGTTGCCCTGGTGTTATGCAAACCAAAACACTCCTCCCTCCCCCGGGCTTTACTTAGCTCTTCCCCCATCAGCCACTTCCCCAAAATAGTAAAAGGTCCAGAAATTCACATGGCCTTGGAAGGGAGGTGATGTGGGGCCCCATTACAGAAAGAACTGAGAAGGCAGAGGGGTCAGCTCTAAGTCACATTCAGGGAGGTTGCCTCAAGGAGGAAAAGAGCCAGTGATTTTTCTGGGTGGGCTGAGCTTGCACAAAAGCTCATCAGGTGGTACATTTAATATCTTTACTGTTCCCCTATGCTCATGTGTTTTGTTGCCAACACTGGCTCTAGACAGAGGACAGTAAATTCAGGTTTGTCTATTCTGGCAGTTCTTCCTAAGTAGTCATGGAATACAGAAATGGGAAATTTGCTCTTGATCTTAGCTGATAAATCAAATGGTAATTCAAGTAAACCCACACAGTAATTCTTTAAAACATTTAAAATATCTCTTACTTGACATATATTAATTGTATTTCTATCACAGTGACTGAAAAGATTTTATTTCCCACTACTATGAACGAAAGGCAACAAGATGCAAAAAGAGCATTTTCTGTCCCTTATTATAAGAGTTTCAGAAACCTAGAGCTAGTGATTGCAAGCTACTAGAAACAAGTATAGTGAAAATTGAACCCACACAGTACAGCATGAAAAGCATATTAACCACCTCAGAGGGAAAGTGATGGGAAATTAATAGATCTCCTTGGTACCATGGGAGAAGGCATTAAAAGCCACAAGAATGAAAAAGGCCACTTTCAAAAGCCATGAAAATTCTCAGAACCACTAAAGGAATGTCAAGATTTCAGCTGACTCTTAATAATTTTTTTTTTCCCATGACATATTTACCAAGTTGTTAGAATTTAAAGAAACCGTCTACTATATGTGAAAAAAGCAGGTAGGAATCAGGAGCCTCCACCTCCTCCTGTCATCTTCATGGTGTGTGAGGGTGCACCAAACACTGTCTTTTTAGGGGAGGTAGAATGAAAATTTCCTTCCTTTTGACTATATTGAATCCTAACCATTTGCTGCAGCCCTTTAAATATCTCTTGAAGTGAGCTGATCACTTTGGGAAGGGGCATATAATACCCCTGGCGGATGCCCTAGGTTTCATGCATTAGATGAAATTAATCTGAATCTCCTGTGTACCTCAAAGATCCTGAATTAAAAGCTGGCACATCTATCTTTTCCTGGCTGAAGAATTATAGCAAGATTGGCAGTGCATTAGTCTTTAAATCCAAGAGGCTAGAAACACCCAGAAAGAAAATGTGTTGCTGCCAGAATATTTGGGAAAAGCAGTGGACTTGGAGGAGATTCAGGAAATCCTAGGAGCTACGTTAAAACTGATATTTATGAATTCTTTCTTACCATACACAGTATTTTCCCATCTAATTTGTATCTCTAACAAAATAATGAAATGGCTACCAAGGATAAGACTTGTTTCAGGTGAGCACAATTACCACTGATGAGCAGCAGGAGTTCAGAGAGAACACAGCTGTCCTGACAAAAACCAACCTTTCCCTTCACTTTTCAGAATCACAACTGAGCAGAGGTGGGGAGTGGAGGAGACGTAATACGTTTGAATGTGGAAGGAAAAATTACTTCCCTGAGATTGGTGAAGCTCTTTATGGCCACAAACCACTTGAAACCCTGTCTGCTATAGCCTGGGTCTTGGGAAATAAGTTAAAGCTCTTTCTAAAGCAACACATTTGGAAAGCTAGATGGACCCTTTACTAAATATAGGAACCTCTGAATCAAAAGGTGATGGTTCTTTCAGAGCAGTCATCAAGAATAAGGAACTTTATGCAACTCTTCTCAGGTCTCCACAAAAGCATTCTCCTCAGCAGAAAAAGAAAGAGCTGTGTGAAAAGCCTGAAAGCACCACCAGGTCTATTCAAAAGAAACAAGAGAAAAATCCTTGAGAATCTTCTAGGGAAAGACAGAAAGGTGACAGAAATGGGAAAACTCTCTTGCTTGTCGGAGGAGCACGTGGAGTGGGAAAGAAACAACTTCCAGGATTACATAAACCAAAATGCCAGACTGGAGAGTAGCCTCTAGAAAATAACTGCCCTCATTTATTTAAGTTTATTTATTAGCTCTTGGAAATGAGGAGAACTAGGATTTTCCCCCAGGCCCATGTGGTGGCAGCTGCAGATGGGCATGGCAGAGGGAACACATCCAGGCTGCTGCCTGATCCCCTTCCCACCCAGCAGATACGCCCGTGGCAGATCTCTTCTCCCAGAGCGGGAGTCATTCACCCATTCCTACAAAATACCTTTCCAAAGGCCATTTTCTGCTCTCTCACCATACCCCTGCCCTCTACCCCCTTCAATCTGGCAAGTTTTGTAAATTTTGCATGAGCTGCCTGCATGGATTCCTGCACTAAAATCTTCCTAACAATAGAAACACTTATTTCCCTGCACTGTTGTGCTATATCCTGCACAAGGTCATTCTGTTCTTCTTCCTTCCTATCTTCCCAAAGGGAGGATGCATTAATGGCAAGGAGAAAACAGTTGCCTGCAAACAGCCACAAGAACAAGGAAATGGTGTGTTAATTATCAGCACGCACAATGTCAGACTGAACAGCATTAAAAACTGAACTGCAAATTTGGATTAAAATAATAAATATAATGATGGCATTCAATCTCTATGTCCAGAACCTGCAAACTGCTATATGGCTATGGCAAAAGAAAATGACAAAATATTGGACTTACACTTCAATTACAGTGAGAAAACAGCACAGAAAATAGTGTCAACCAAGGCTTACTTCATGAAAGCTTACAGGACAGAGCAAAAGGATCATGAACTTTACATTTTGTTGCCATCATTACAACCAACAACACTCCCAAGGGCTTTTTTTTAGGCTGAATGTACTGAAAGCGAGAGAAAAAACTGCACAAGGTTCCCCAAACTGTGATTATGTCAATTTAGTGGAGCTGTCTTCCTTCTTGAAGGAGTGTATTTTTCCTGAATTAAAAAGCACATCATGAGCATATATAGGAGCACCTACAAAACAGAACTTCCAGTGAATACAAGCAACGCTTTGACAGCCTCTCTGTCTTAGCAGGGAGGCTCTGCTTACCCTAAATTGTTTAAAAGAGCTTATATTTATATCTAAATTAATTGGATGTAAACTAGGAGTTGAGAAATCTTTGGTTAAATGGGCGTGAGTGCTCACCTTTGCTAAATTCCCTCTATTTTGATGGAATCTGGCAAATAAGGTAGTCACCCCTTTAAGCAACACTAAGATCCTTTTTTGTTTCTAAAAAGAGGACCTAACAATTTAGAAAGGTTTCAATACATCTTTTATATTTTCCTATTATTGCTACCAGGATCCTTCTTCCAAAGGCTTTGTTCAAAGTAAGACAGCACCGATTGTGTATGACCAGAGGAGGGAGAATGACACGTATCGGAAAATACCTTCCTAAAAAAATACCAGGGCTAAATAAATTCGTTGCCTTCAACTTCCTTATTTAAAACACGCTTTACATATTTTGTGATTGTGAGATTGTAATGACTTACATATAATTATATTCAGAAAATGACTAAATGTATTTCAAATTTATTTTGAACAGACTTTTAATTTCTTTCTGTAAACTAAAGTACCTTGAACTCAAGACCCAGAAAAATGAGACCATCTGCATGGTCTTCCCTTGGGCATTTGTTTACATATGTAAATTTAGGTCTAAATTTTGAATTTACTCTGAAATAACTGTGACAAATCTCTGTTTTTTAATGCGCGTTCATAAATTATTGGAAGATATGACATAATTTAAGTTCAAGGACCGTCACTACACACAGAGACGTGTGACCTTAGGGATTGCTGGAAACTATAACAGTAATTTCCTCTTCCTAATGCAGAGCTGGGGGGCAAAGTCTGTTACATGAACAAAATGTACCAGGAAATAACTTTAGGAAAAAAAAAAAAAATCCTTGCTTTCCATTAAGAGGCCTGATAGAAAACACTTTATGAAAGAGGTGAGAATTGTGGTTGCCATTGCTCAGATGTTAATAGCAGCATGACGATGTGCTGCCATCAGCAACAGGAGCTCAGCCAGGCTATTAAGTGCTGTAGCTGGCAGGATTACTTACATTTTGCAGCTGGACTTGGCTTTGTGCCATACACTCTGACTTTGCCATCATGCTGGAAGCATTTAGGCTGTAGGTTTTCCTATTCTGCGTTTCTTTCAGCTGTTCATGAATTTGCTTTGTTTGTTTCCTGCAGAGAGAGATAAAATTCATGTAAGAAAGAGCCCGCTTGATCTTCTGCTGTAGCCATGATACTTTTACAGCCAGAGCTTCCTTTGTTCACAACTTCACCGTGTTAGATGAGCCAGCTGAGCTAATTCACTAATGTCTGATATTTCAATGCAGCAGTTGTTTCCTGGCAAGGCTTAACAAAGGGGAAAAAAACCATGCTCTTCTCTTTTAAAATACCTTCTATTCTCAGATTAGTATAATTGCATGCTCGTTGTGCTAGTGCAGAGTTTTGTAAGATCATCTCTTGCACGCTTAACCACAGCTTGCAAGTCAGTTTGAATAATAAAAAAGCATTTTGCTCTGATTTGAAAAGAAGATTTTGGCAAGTAAAAAGGCATTAGTCCCTGCTGGCTATTAAAATTGATGAAGAATCAAAGATTTCTGCTGGCTGATTAGACTCGACCTATAACCCATCTTGTACAGAGCAGCTTCTGCTTACATGCTTAAACCTGGAAAAAAACATCAGGATGGCCTTTGAGGCCATGTTTTTGACTTATTATACTATAACCCACCCTGTCAGAGCTAGGAATACTACCAGATGAATCCCTTGCATTATTCAGGAGGTAACTAGACTGTTAACAAAGACTTTCTGTTCCTGCCACACCATATTGAGTGGGAGTGACAAACAGTTTTTAAGTTCTGTGCATGATAGAGGATATGAGAAAGCAAACTTTAAATATTACTTTTATCTTCTGCAGAAAGATATCTCAGCTGGGCACGAGCTACATTGTCTGGGACCATCAATTTTAAACAATTATGAGCAAAAACTTCACAATACCATTTTAATTCTCATCTTCCTTCCCTGCTTCTTTTCTCTCCCCAGAAGATGCATCTCCATCAGTGAACCTACAAAGACTTTGGAAACCACCCAGCAACCTCAAGGAGTTGCCTGCAGCAGCATTTCACTGCTCCATCAGCAGGTTTTGGACAGCAACTGGTGCTGAGCCAAATTTCAGAAGGAAATTCTTTCAGCTAAGTGTTGATAAGAGATAAAGAAAATACGGCCTTTCTATACTGAAATTTAAATTTTAGCAAAGAAGCTTCAGCAGCATTTTGAAACAGTTCTGGTGATTTGATTGTGGAAAGCCTTGTGACATAAAGCTTGATAGGATCTTACTTAAGTCAGGCATTGAATTTGAATGAAGTATAAAATTAGTTTTAATTTCTTATTCACAGTGGAATCTGTGTCTACTGCAGGAAGGTATAAGAAACCAGATGAAAATGACTTACTTATGTGTTCAGTAGAGGGGCCTGTGAGAGAGGACAAGCTCCCTCAATATGAAAGCAAGTGGTGAGAAGTTTGGATGTTCAATTTTAATAACATAGTTTTTATAGTTTTTAGTCCCTTAGTTTTGGTTCAGCATGACACAATTGTAAGCATTTGCCTAAATTCAATGAAGTGTAAGTACCTCCTTAAAAGTATTTGTTACAGCTTGTTTCCTGAGTACTGGTCATTAGCCATAACAAATCTAGGACTCTACAAGTCCTCAGGCTTTCTGCTTGCATCCAATTTTGAACCAAATTTAAAAGAATGAATTTTTATTGTAAGCATGTTACATGTTTTGAATATTGCTAGATAATTAGTAGACTTTTTGAACAGGGGTAGGTGAGGAATAATTTCTCAAGCACAAAAACTTTCAAAATTTTCTTTAGCCAAAATTTGTAGAATATTATTGGAATAATCTGAATAGATATATAATCTGAAGGACTGTGGTGTCAAATCAAATTAGTTAATAGACTAAGCTGAGTAAACACCTCTTTTAAAAATGTTTTTAATATCCACTATTTTTTAAATCCAGTGAAATTGAACAATTTAATTTGTAAAATGTCTAAATGAGCTCTTCAGCTTCTCATGAAATTCCAGGGGAGATTCATAAAAGCAACTTCAGCGTTTTTATGAACAACTGTTTTCTAACCAGCTAAATTACATAAACTAAGGAAATCAGCACATCTATTCCTATGTCCTGCTGGAAAATCAACCTCTTGCATGTTTGTCTCCAAAATGGTTATGGAACATTCAGGAATTTTTTGCATGACTTCATGTAAGGTATGAACAATGATAGTGAAACATGACCACAGCATCAGACTTTGGGAACCTCTCCTATATACACAAAATGACAATTTAGTCAGGAAAACAACAAAACAATTTTTGGATTTGTTTAGAAAAATAGAGTTGTTTCTATGTATGTAAACACATGTAAGTAAATTGCAATATTCAGCTTCATTACTGCAATATTTAACATTACAATTGAAATTCCTGAAGGTAATTTGCTGAGAAAAACAATCCAATCATTAATTTCCTTTTATGATCATGCAACCTAACATTAATATTAGGTTTATGCATATTCATTTTGCCAAACTATAGGTTGCACAGCTATAAAACTAGAAACCATTAATAATCCAAAGTTACTTGCTGATTAATAAATTTATTTTATAATTTTTTTTTTCAAAACAAATGGGCCTTATGTGTTCTACTTTAGAGTTATTTGGCAATGAAGTGTCTTACTTCAGCAAGAAATAAAGTCAGTAGTCATTTGTAAAAGTCTAAGCTGTAAAGGGCAGCCCATTGCTGTACTCTTCATCTGTTGCTAACACTTCCAGCACTTTCTTGATTAAACTAAAAGGAATAATTGGAAGGGCATAGAGTTTAATTATAGTCCTAAACTTTCTCAGATTGAATCTATTTTAAAAAAAGGACTTTTAATTCAATGGCATATAGGGAAGTACTTATTTCTAGCAGCTGGTGTTATAGAATTGTCAGACTAAGTAACAGAGGGTCAGGATCTTCATGGAAACTTTTCTCTTAATGGATGCACTATTCAGAATTTCTGTCTCTGTTAGCAATATTCTAAATTTTTTGTACATCAAATGAAACCCGAAGATAAACCCCATGCAGAAGGAATGCTTTGATAATTCTTAGGCATAGTCAGGGTACAAATGCCTGATAAAGAAGCTCCCAATAATCTGCTGTCTAAAAGCTACCATATGGTAAGTGTTGAAGCACTTCAGATTTGTTGGGTTTTACACCCTTAATACACTGGCCAATGCTACATTTACAATTTCACCTGGCCTCTATAAGACCCAGTGTAGACACTTTTATTTGCTTTTTAGACAGTGCCAGATAGAGCCACAGCCAGGGTGTCAGGGCCCTTCCACTTCCCTACTTTGTCTGAGGCCTCCTGACTGAACCAGAGGTGCTCATTTTCTCTCCAAACTTCGTTTCCCCGAGCCTGGCACCAGCCCACTTCAACCCTCCTCAGTAACCCTCATATTTATAATGCAGAGCCCCAAACCCAGCACCCCCACCTGCTCCTGACTTATGACACACTATTGTCCTCTCAGTTCCTCTCTCAAGTGCTATTGCCACTCATTATTTCCAGACTCAGCTCTCCTCACCAAAGCCAGGGTGTTTCGCAGGCTGTTCCAACCCAGACCTCACCACTCCCCACAGCAGTGCAAGACCAGGAGGGGCCCTGGGAATAACAGAGGGGATTTTTATTCACAGTACTGACTGTATGTTCTTCCTATTGACAATTCCATCCTGCCTTTTCTGAAACTCTCTTCATCAGCAAAACCCTCCAGCCTTTCCAGGAAGATTCTTACTCACTCTTTCCTCTAAGATCTGCAGATCTAAAATGCATAATGACATTTCTAATGGCAGTGCCAAAGTGGCTGTCTCTGCTCACAGCTGACACTACAACAAAGGAGTTTGCAGGGAGGAACTGTCCTACCAGCATATCCTTCCCAGCAAGCATCACTGCCACACTGGCTGTCCAAAGAACAATTAAACAAAATCCCTCAATATATTAGAATAATTAAGACTGTTTAGAAAAAAACACGAACCAACTCAAATCTCTGCCTATGACCTACCCCTGAAGTTTGAGGAGGAAAAAAAAAAGGGGCGGGGGGGGAAAACACCTGGCAACTTTTTTTCTGATAGAAAAGACAATTTAATTTTATTTCTAAATAAAACCAAATCCTCATCAGATTTCCCAGACATTAAACTCAATTCTAGAGAAGAGGATTCAGACAACATCCAAACTTTTAAATAGGGCCAACCTTCACATTTTTGATGCTCAGCCACCATGACTAGCCTCGTGCAGGCACTTTTTGTATTGATTTGTGCTCTCTCATGAACTCCAGGGGAACAGGAATGAAGGATGACTTCCATACAGAACGTATTTGTAGATACAGGGGCACTGACAAGCACGTCATGTAACTGCTATGAGATTTTTACAACTCAAATTACACACAACAGTAAATATTATAAAGTAATATTCAGCTGGGAAGATAAAATAATAGAGTGGACAGTATTTCACTTGAAAATAATTTAGTAGAGATGATTTCACTACTTGGATAGGTCAAAGTGCTTCTGTGTTACATACTCATGCACCTTCATTAACTGAATGAGCTACAGGTTACAGATATCTGCAGAAACTTTTTTCCGCATTTCTAACTTTACTTTTGTTCTCAGCATACAGCAATAAAAGGGACATTCAGGGATATGAAAGGAAATGCAAAAAGGAGATGGTATGTTTAAACTGTCATTTTCAGAAGAGCAAAGTGATTACTGCACTGATAGTAAAAGACACAAAATTATTACTGTCAAAAAAAAAAAATGAACTGGAAATGACACAATCTATTCTTTCCTGATATCAGAAAATAGAAAGAAGAACACATATTACTCCGGTTTACTTTTCGGGAGGACTTAGTGTAGCCTGACCAGAGATGATAGCAACTTCAAAGGGAGGGGAAAACTCTAAGGCTGTAAAAAGGACAAGCAGCTACACTCCAAGGAGAGCAGAGGAAGGCTCTTACTTAGTTTTGAAGTAGAAGGCTGCACAAAGCATGCCCACCACGACGATGCCGAAGACGATGCAGGCGATGGATAGCACCTGGCGCTGGTACACCTCCTCACTCTCTGTGGACAGCAAAGGGCACAGTTAGGGAAGCACAGGAAACAGCATCTGCAAAAAGGGCATTTCAGCACCTCAGGGTTTCAATAATGATGGACATGGATGCACATGAGGGACTTGGATGTCTGGGCAGGCCAATTCCCGCACAGAATGGATGCTTCTCTGAACCTCTTCTCTAGATAGGGTTCATGCTGCTGCATAAACTACTCTCCTCTGGAAGTTTCAGCAAATGGCCCAAATACACTCTGAGAGATAAACAACAATGTCACTCAGCTCAGTTTAATCTTTTCTCTGCCCTACATGCTATTTTTCAGCTAAAAAAAGATTCTACTGTCAATAGAATAATGAGGCCTACAACCATGGCATTTGTCTGGCTCAAGTAAAGAACCATCAGAGTTCTTGTAATGTCCCATAAGAGCCAGAGTCCTTCTTTAGCTACCACAAAAAAATAAGGTTTTTTCAATTTGAGTGGTTATTACAAGGCTTTACTACCATGTCCTGAAGCTCATGCAAAACACGCCACAGTAAAAAAATTAACTCAATGAACTGGCATGGAACTCAATGACAATTTTGCTAGGAAGCACCAGATATTGCTTTGATTGGTGTTTTTTTCTTTTTTAACATATTTTCTTTATAAATCTCATAATATTCTAATTAACTTTAAAGCAGGAACAGAAGTAAAAAATAAAGAAACCAAGGAAATAAGAGAAAACAATCATGACAGCATACAGGAGCAACTGGAGATTCACACATTCAATTCATCAACAGCTCCTTCAGTGTTATATTTTATGTTTATTCTTTCAATCACTTTTCTAGTTCAAAGTGCTAACATGCCAAACAGATTGCTGTTTTTTAACATTGGTTTCTCCAGATACGCAAGGTTCAAACCAGTATTTTCATCCACACATTCCAGATGGAAAGCCACTTGTGGGACTATGAAAGCCCAGTACAAGCACTGTATGGAAATGACAAAAGTAATGACAAACCTACATTTCCCTCCCAGGCAGGAGCTCCTCAGTGCAGACACCCCCATCGATGTGAACACCAGGCACACATGTCAAGTAGGTGGCAGCAGCTCCAAGTTTGTAACTCTCAGGTTCATAACAAAGATTGTATGAGAACATCAAGGTAAATCTAGGCAAATCACTAAAGACTACGCACAGTACCCTAATCAGTACTAATTATTAATTTTTTCAAGAATGGGTATCACAGTGCTTTGGAATCTTAAATACGAGCATTTATCTCTGTTAAGTTCAAGCCTTTGTTTTTGAAAACTGTTAAAAATAAAATTACAAGTATCAAATCTTGATTTTTAATTATTTGCCTACTTGCTCTCTCAAACAACACTGCAGAGATACAGAAGCCATTCCTAAGATACAAAATGTCGTCAGCTTCTGCTGACATTTTCCCATCATTTAAATTTGAAATTCTAGAAATTGTACTGCTAAAATACTGTCTTAAAAATAAAAATAAGCAAATAGACTTTTCACCTGTCTAAAATATAACTGGAAAAGTTGTCATTCAAGAGGAAATCCACTTCCCATTGCACTAAAAATTATTCCAGTACAGCTTTAGGCCTGTTCCTCATTGGGAAGTACAAAATCTGAATCTAAACAGTAAACACTGGCAGTGAACTAAATGTTTGAGGGTTTAATGTCTTTTGTTTTGTTTTGTTTATTTGCTTGCTTTTAATAGCTTGTGCAAACACAGTTACCCTTCTTCCATTTCCATGGTAATACACAAATCTTACAAATTTTGAATTTTAATGTTGACATGAGTCACACTGAAAATAATTTTAAAACTCTTCATTTTGGTATTATTAACCTGTTCTGCTCGAACACCGATTTCAGCCCCTACTGCCTAAACCACAACTAAACTGTACATAGTTATGAGCTGCAATTTCACTCTAACATTCCATATAAATAATAATAAAAAATCTGTTTATTAAAATAAAATGATTTAAGTAATGTGCACAAATAGGCTTAAATTTGATTTTCTTTCAACAGAAGTCCTCATTAAATACTTTATTTTTTTCTCTTGCTATTTTTTGAGAAATTGTGAGTTTAATGCAGCTATGCTCTTTTGTCAGTCCTGAATAGAGATCACTGTCTTGTTAAAGAGGCTTTAGAATAAGTCTTATCAAGATAAAAGCAATTCAGAGTCCAGACAATATTATCTTGCTGAAAAACTACGTGAAGATTTAAGTCTTTTGTGTAGTCAGATTAATCTCTGTCACAGATTTCAACACATGCTGATCAATACTTTCTCTCCTTCTTGTTTACTTTGTACAGTGCATATTTAAAGAAGTACTTATTGATTAACTGCACTCCATTTCTTAGACACCTTTGTTCATTTTTTACATCCTTTAAATATTTATTTATATATTGGATTCCACCATTTTTTGTCTCCAACGTCTTTAAATATAATCAGCTCTGCATTTTTCCATTCTCTAATCTTCCACATTGGCTTTATTTAAAAATCACCTTTTTACTGAAGGGAATGTAATCTTTCTCTGCAAACTTTGAACGTCTCCTCGTGATTGCCTTGATTTAACCCCCCCCATTGTGCTAAGCACAGGCAGCACAGCTGAGCCCCTCTCCAGACAAGGAGCACTGAAAAGGGCCTGGATCTGGAGATGGCTGTAGCCAAGACTGCAAAGCACTTGGGCTCTCACATAACAGAAAACTGTAGAAATCCAAAGTGTAGAAAAGAGAAGAACTGCAAATTCCTTCTCCTTCGCTCAAGGATTTGCATGAGTTAGTGCATACACGTATTTACATACTGAAACTAACTTCCCAAGGTAAACTACAGTGTGACTCAAATGATAAGTCTCTCTTTATTCACTTATATTCATATATTCCTTGTGAAGTACATCACCTCAATTACAGTCTGTTGAAATAAATACTCTCGGGAGAGGATTCCTCATTTAATGAGCAGCCAAGAAAATATTTCTGCTAAAAAACCAAAGTATAAACTGCCATGGATATTCCTGGGTAATCCATTTGAGGATTAAGACTACAGAACGTGAATTTCACCAAGCATCCAAATTACAAAAAATACACAGCCTCTACTGAGAGAAATACGACCACAGTGCTGAAAGTAACATAGTAAACTGTTTAGATGTAGACTATTTGTTTAAAAAAAATGATATAAAGAAAGGTCTTCTTCAGAACATAAAGACAAGACAAATTCACTTGGGACAAGGTGCCTTTTGCAAGGCTGGGTTCCCACAGAGAAGCCCCCATTCACTGTGTGGAGCCCATTGCCAATTATGCTATTCATTCTTTCTTATTTTCAAACCTGCTACAAAATTTTCTAAGCTTATCTCACTCATTTGCTGCTGTTATGAAACACAAAATGACTGCTGGTCACCCACTGCTCACATGACAGTTAGATTTCATGTTTATTATGAAAGAAAAGTACACGTCATATTCCAGGTACTGGGGGTTTGGGTTTTTTAGTTCTCTTGCTCTTTAAAATTTACTCTTACAGGCTGTACCCTGTTTGCTTTATTCATGTGGAAAGACCCACTGAAGCATACACACAGATCTTTAGAGGATTAAAAAGTGTAGGGTAGACACATTTTTCTCATGACTGTTATTTCTAAAGGATATGGTAGTTTTTTATTGTACATAAGCTGAAACTTGCTTTTTCTTTGTGACTTTAATATAAAATGAGGAATGCTGGTACAAGGATCTTGAGTATGATTCTAACCATTCTAACTGAGGAAAAAAAATAGTTAATTAAAGCAGATTATGTTACCTAAATCCACAATGTCATTACCAGCCATAATCACTGGATCCTCTGGTTCTATTGTGTGTTTTGAGTTGAAGTATCTTTGAAAGGAATTTCAAATATGAAGAATAGCACTGTGCATGTGGCCTACACAAAACAAAACAAAAATAGTAACTTTCCCCCTTGTGCTTATTTCAATGGCTTTTGAATAAAATCTCAATATGGTCACAAGCATCAGAGAGAATAATTATTGACTATTCAAACCAAGCCAACTGAGAAATTATGACATTTACCATACAAATGCATTACTTAACCTTTGCTCTATGAAGTAAAAAGCCCCCCCTGAAAATGAATAAATGTGCAGATTAATTTTTATGCCTGAAGTTTTTACTCTAAGCCCCAAAAGCACAAATCCTAACAGCATCTACCATCCCCTTACCTTCCCCACTTACTTCTCCTAAAAGGATCCACTCCGCATCACTGCAAGAAACAACACACTATAAAACAAATCTGGGGACCCCTTTATCTTGTGATTGGTATATATGAAACCCAATAGTTTTCCATGTGCCTCGAGCCAGCTTTTCCTCATCAGATTACTAGGCAGCATGCAGGCAGAGCTTTGGGTTTTTTTGTCCCCATGCAAAAACTGAGCCATGAAGGTGCAGAGAATTGGGCACTGTGACCTTTGCTGTGACCTCACTGCCAAGCTTTTGCATTTCTCTTCATTCCCTGTCCATGCCTTTCCTGCCACACCACAATTCCACATGGTATTGGAATACCCTGCAGAGCCAGAACCTCACTCTGAAATGAACCTCAATAGCATCATTTGGCACTTAAATCCTCTGGTGTCCAGCAGCCTCAAATTCCCACAGACAACAACAGAGGAGGACTACACGGAAACCTCATACACAACATCAAGATTTCTAACAAAATACGGATTCCCATAAGTTTAAAGACAGTAGTTAATGCATGTTTCTCAATATACTTAGATTTATGTGTGAGAAGTATTTAACTATATACAGCATTCTAAATTTAATTCATGAAGAGAATAAAAAAAGCCTGCATGTTCCACAAAATCTGTGATTGCCTCAGCATCAGACGTTCTACTCTCCCAAGAGTCTTCTCTGTTCTTGCACTTGCAAAAACCAACTGTACAGATTCTCCGCCATATGCTGTGGCTTGTGCTAAGGCAGGGTGAGGTGGGTGAAGTGCTGCAAGGCACAGTTCACAGAATTTTTCTTTGACCTTGGTTAAGTCAAGACCCTTGTTCTTTCTGTAACCATAGGATATTGCCTCTTCCATTGGAGAGATTAACATGATAAAATGTAATATAAACATATTAACCTCTAAAGGAATGAAGTCTTTGCAAATACATAAAATAGATAAACACATCCCAGACAGTTCTGTTCCAACATCTTTAAGAGCATATGGATTACTTCACATAAAATATCATGTTTTATTCTAAGTCTTAGCTACTTTTATAAGACACAGTTTTCTTCCCTAAGACCTTTGTCTGTCAGGGTAGAATTTCCCTTTTAAAAGGGATCCAAAACACTTAGGTCCCCAAACCAGAAGCGGAAGTTTTTATCTGCTATCATTTACAGAGAGGACAGAGTCAAGGTTAATGGCACAGATTCCCATCTCAGACTGGAAACAGAGCAAGCTGACTTCTGCTGGCAAAAGTTCATAAAATATGTCATAGTTTTGACAGTGATTCTCTCTTGGGAAGAACTGTTCGATAATTCTGATTGTAACAAAGATGAACAAAATAATTTTATTCTACTAGTGGAACGTCCACAGCACAAGGATCTCAGTGAAAGCAAAGTGAAATAGATGCAGCCCATTATATATTACAATATTTTATGCATGATATTTACATGGTTTGACTGTTGGCATTTAACTCTGGTGAGATCATTTTCTGCATACACAGAAGACAGACAAGGAAAGGAAGAGTGTTCAACATACCTGACTGACATATTTCCAGTCCTTGATTCTACAATATTAAAGCTGCATTGGCACTGGTTTGGTATGAGATTAAAAACAAAGCAATAAATTAAGCGTAATGCTATAGACTCATAATGAAAAGGGATGCAAAGGTATGTGCTGTGACTAAAGCTGAGCTCTAAATTTTAGGTTGGTGAGTGAAGAGTGAAATATCAATCAAAAAGTAATGAAAAAGAAACATCGTCAAATAAAATGAGGCAAATGCCCAAGAGTAATCTGTTAAAAAAAATAATAACCTTACACAAGTCTCGTGTTGTCTATGGTTACAGCAGGAGGAAAGGAGCCAATATTCTTAGTAACTACTACTTATTATGAAGAGAAAATTTGATTAGCACTTTTAAACAGCAAGATCTTAATTCTGAAGGTAAATTAATTTTAACTTGGGTATCCTAAGAAACTTTCTGTTTATCTGCAGGGAACTCGGGATTTGTGCCAGCTACAACCAGAACTCAAATCGAACAAACTCTCAAAGCCACATCTAAGTAAATTCACTGCACACATTCATTAAATTTTAGGTTTGAAACAGCCCCACAGGAAGCTAAGGGATGAGAGGTAACTTTTTCCTTTTAAGAAAAATTATTGTTACAAGTTCTTTTGTATTGACAATTTACAAGTAAGACAAGCCAATCCTATTACAAATGTTATCTATTTTCATTTTATTTCTAAGATGGATAAGGTCAGTCACTAACCAAATTCACTATCTAAATCTCATCAGTTCTTTGTGTGTGTGCGCTAATTTTCCTTGCTGAATGATTCAGTTTTAGAATTTATTATGACAATTCTAAATTTCTTCAAGACCTTTTACTTTTGCAAAAATACACCCAGTAAGCCAACCTGTAATACATTCCTATTACACACTAATAAGAATTAAAATTACATAAGAACCTTTCTTTTTATCTTATTAATTTTTGATACAAGCTGAATATACATGTTTTAACATGAGCTTTCTAAGTATAAGAGAAAGATAAATATGAAGGTCTTTCTTCCTCCCTCCCCAACCATAATTTTCAGTATGGATATAAGGGAAAAAGTTTATCTGGGTAATAAAGGCTGACAGCTAAAAATCTATGGTGATATTCTAGACAATGAGTGCACTAAAAAAACTTTTGATAAAAAGGGTAAAGCTGTCTAAGACTGTGATCCTCTGGCAGTAATCTTCCTGCCTGATGGCTGCCTGCACTTTTACTGATGTGTGAAAGGGATAAGCAGCTAAGAAACAGCTCCCTAAGGAGCAAGAGTCCCACTGGAGAGAAACTTGATAGCTGGTGAAGAGAAAAAAACCACTAAAAGATCTTAAATATTTCATTCCTATTTTACATAAGGCCACTGTTGAGGACTTTTCTACTAAAATGCATCAGGGCACTGATGAAATAATATCATAGTAATAGGATGTGAAATTATGGGCAAAACAGCTAGACCTAACCAAGATGAACTCTTGCCCTAATCACACGTGAAAGCTTGCAGATTTGAGATATAAAGCCAAAGATTTGTGGAAGATCCTCCTGGGCAATAAAGCTTGTACATGGCCCTGTATGCTGTGGTACTCCAGCGACTGAGTTGCAATAGAGAAAAGCAATGATCAGCTAGGCAGGAAAAACAGGGAAGCAGCAGGCCTTTCCAAAGAAACTCTGTACTTCCCCCCCCCCCCCACCAAAAACCGCATAATGTCTAAAAGGGAGGGGGCTGGCTCCCCACAGAGCACCCATGTTTTCTTGTCATCTCCTATTGCTCAGTACAGAAGGGCACTGACCAAAAATGACACGCTTGTCACCAAGCCAGACACATCCAGTTCAGTTATAACTCCAGCAGCATTTAGCCCCATAAGCAGCAGAGCAGTTACTGGTTACTAAACACAGAAAGTCTTCCCTGGCTACCAAAAATCAAAATTCAGTACAGACTGAGAACAGCAAGAGGAATTAGAAACCAGAGAATAGGAACGGCCAAACCTTTACAGCACAACAAGGCAGGACAATTTGCCTCCTTATTCTTCAACTGGGAAGAAACTTTAGAGCCCAGTACCCTCTCTCCATGTGCTTTTGCTTTGTGTGTGTTCACAAGAAAGAACCCTCCCTGCGAATGGTGAGTGCTTTTCCATGCACAGAGAATGGCGTGAGGGGAGCATGGAGAATCTCCCAAGAATGGGACCCTGACTCATGCAGCCACCTGAAAATGAATGGCAATGGAGCATTGCTAAAGAAACCAACTGCAAAAGCACATGGAAAGAAAATTCCAGTGGAACAGTGGGAGAGTTTTTAAACCTTTTCAGTGCTCTGCACATTTAGGTGGTGCAAAGCCTCTTTATAGCACCCTTGCCTGCTAGCACCTCAGTACTGAACCAAGAGCTAAAACTGATAGCTACTGGTTTGGGCTAGGACAGAGTTAATTTTCTTCCTAGTAGCTCATACAGTGCTGTATTTTGGATAACACCTTGGTGTTGCAGATGTTGCTAAGCAGTGCACAACATTACTGAGCTTACAGTTAAACCCACGTGTGTGTCAGGTACTGACACCTCCGAGCTAATATCTGAAACTTCATCTACTTGATCTACCATCAAGTTTACTCTTTATGTCACTTTCGCTTACTGAAAGTTACAGCTCCAAACACCTCCATCTTCTACTGCAGGTCCAAGTGATGTAAAAATCTTCAAAGCATAAATCACAAAAGCTTAAAGATTGGAAAATATCACAACTGTATGGTGGATTTTTTTTTTTTTAACTAAATAACATTTTTTTCCAGAAGGATTTTGTTTTGGTGAAGTTTTTTTCCCCCAGTGCTTAGGTTTCCACAAACATTCTTGCAGGACATCCATTATTTGCCAGGTCCTAGATACCTTTCAAATCACAAATTTCCCACAGAAAATATCATTAATGGAATTGGCAAGGCTGGAAGGGACCACTGGTGGGGTCACCTGGTCCAACCTCCCTGCTGAAGCAGAATCATCACAGCACAGGATTGCCTCCAGCTGGCTCTCTTGCTCACTCTCTGACAGAACACGTGAGCTCCACAATTCTGTATGAGAACCTCAAGTGTGTGCATGTGTGGGAAACGGTGTAGTATCCTGTTCCAGAAGGATGACTCACTCCTTTGTCCTATCTTAATTTTTGGGCTGCTTTTTGGCACTTCTCTACATATTCTCTGATTCTGTTACCTTCCCTTCTTATAATTATTTTTTAAAATTCTAAATCTTATAACCACACACAGTTTTGTACTTTTAAAATGTCTTTGCTATCATATTTTCCCGCCACCATCAGTATGAAAAATCTCCCAAAATGAAACTTCCATACTGCCTTTATTCTCCTTGCATAATGTCCTTCCATTTCTCAAAATCTATGCTGAGCTGAGCTTTCCAGCTCTCCTTGTTCAGCTATACTTTGTGCTGGTAACTGGAGGAATCAGAGGGAAGGATATTTAGATATAAACTTCCTGCGTGTGTTACTGTAGAGATTACCAAGGTTCCTTTAAGATGTATACATTATATATACAGGGATAAATCCAAAGACCATTAAGTGCAATAGGCCTGGGATGAGTGACATAATCGCTTTATATGTAACTTCATAAAGGTAGTTTCTGAGAAATTTATTACATAAAAATATTATGGCTTTATAAAGCAATAGCATTCTTTAATTCTGCTTTAGTAATTCCTTAGCTGATGAAGGCTATTATTCCTAAGATCCTAACATCACTAACACATAATATAATAACACCTTAATTTCCCAGCTGATGTTTTATTTGATCCCAGTGCTTGCATTGCTCCTATCAACAAAGCCCTGCCACTGGAATTTTTCCCTATATCTTGCTCAATTACTGGTATTGAACATTCTGCTCAAATCTCAAGCTAACCTCAGAGCTGCCAAAGTGTATTTGACAGTTATTGTTGATGGCTACATTGTCAGGAGCTCAAAGCAAGTCAAGCAATATCATAATTAAGTGCTATTTCTTTTGACTGCTGTTGTTTTAACCAGGGTGCATTTAAAGATTTTATTTTATTTTTTTTTTACAAAAATGTGGTGAAAGCAGTGGCAGGAAAACCACAGAAAATGATTGTTAATAACTTGAAACATATTTTGCTTTTCATACACTTAAACAGAAATGTGATGTTCTGCCTGCAGGGCTCTGGAGGGTGAGGGCTCAGAGGGTAAGGACAAGGGCTTAGTCAGATGCAGGAAGATGTGACAAGGGACACTGTGTTCCTACTGAAGTACCATAGCTTTTGAACAACACTCTGCAGGCACAGGACTATGCATTTATGTACTGCCTTCCTTTTGTTCCAAGCCTCACTTTCCCACAAGCCAGTGCTCAGGGATGGATGTGACAAAAGGAGAGAGACTGACAGAGTGTCCTTCACACAGAGCGTTGTGTCATCCCGTGCTCCCCTCAAAGCCACCTCCACTCACACTCCCAGCCATGTGGAGGATTGAAGGGCTGGATTCTTGTGGGTTCCTTTCTAGTTCTGCTGTTTTCCCCTGCATACTCCATGAGCCAGGGGAACTCTGAGAAACAGATCTGGCTTGGTGTGCTCTGTCCCTCACCTCTACTGGTGCACTGGCATCCTTCTCACCTTGTCACAAAAAATCCCCTTCTCTCAGGTCCCCAGCACAGGAAGTGCATGTTTGCTCACCATAATGACTACAGCACTCAAGCCGAGGCTGTAAAAGTGATCGGAGAGAAAACCAGACTGTGCTGGCAGAAGAAGAAAAGTAAATATGGTGACTGTAAGCAGCTCTGTTCTTCTTTTAATCCTCCAGTCTCTTGGCCAGCATAAGGGGTAACACCGAGTTGTTCACACTGAGCAATGGCAGGTGCTCAGAGTCTCCCAGTGCCAGGAGCTGTGCTAGGACACAGCAAAGCCCTCAGCCCACAGAACGTCTCACAGTGCAGCCCCAGCACTCACCCACGTGCAGGGAGCTGCTTCAGGAGCTTGGCTGTGGCTGCAGGTTGGCAGCAGCTTCCAGAGCCCAGCTGCTCAAATGCCAGCTTGTCTGGGTGTGTGGCTGCTGGGACTCCTGTGTGCAAGCCTTACCACAGCCCACAGAAGGACTGGAGCAGGGCATTTCAATCCTCAGCGACTGACACAGTGCAGGACATCAATAATACACCCTAACTGTGCTCCTAGTTAAAAGGAAGTTCTTACAGTGCTTGAGAACACAAGACTTACTTATTCTTGTAATCCTCTTCCAGGCCTCTCAAATGATATACACAAAACCCAACACACAGTCCAATCTCTCTGTATAATATATTTAGGTAGATTGTAAACGCGTGCAAATTGCAGCTCAAAGGGATACAAACACATGTTTAAAAGCAAGCAGATACATGTAGAAGATAAGTAAACTTTGCACTGTCCTTCAGAAGAAGATAAACTTTGTCTGCTCTCTCCTTTACTGAAAATATACAAATACATTTTTTACTAAAAGTATTTCAAATTTCAAAATCCCTTACATGGGCTGATTTTTTTTTTTTCAGGAGTGAAGCAAAGTAATTTCCAGAAAAAAAATCTATAATCTTGCCACTTCAAAAGGATGCATAGTTATTTGAAACCATAAAGTGTAACATAATTTCTTATAAACTGTAGAATAATATAATGACATAATGACTTTAAAGATAAAAATGACTTAAAAAATAAAATTAATACCAAATAATCTCTGTCCACGAAGATATTATTGAGAAGATGGAGTCAGCAGTGCAGGGCAGGGGGACAAAACAAACAGGAATTGAAACTAAAGTTTCCCACTGGGTGTGAAGAAGAACCTCTTCCCACGAGGACAGCAGGGTGGGTGGCCAGGCTGCTCAGTGAGCCCATGCAGTGTCCTTTTGTGAAATCACAGAATCATGCAACATACTGAGCTGGAAAGGACCCACAAGGAACATTGAACCCAAATTCTGGCCCTGTACAGAACAGCCTCAAGAGTCACCCCATGTACCCGAGGACATTGTCCAAATGCTTCTTGATCTCAGCCAGCCTTGGAGCTGTGACCACTGCCCTGGGTAGCCTGTTCCAGTGCCTAACCAGCCCCTGGGTGAAGAGCCTTTTCCCGATACCCAACCTAAACCTCCCCCTGGCACAGGCCATTCCCTCAGCTCCTGTCACTGTCACCACAGAGCACAGATCACTGCCTGTCCCTCCTCCCCCCCTCATGAGGAAATTGTGACTGCAGTGAGGTCTCCTCTCAGTCTCCTCCCAACTGAACAAACCAAGAAACCTCAGCTTCCCTCATGTGGCTTCCCCTCAAGGCCCTTCACCATCCTCATGGCCTCTTTTGGACACTCCTTAATAGCTTCATGTCTCTTTTATTCTGTGGTGCCCAAATCTGCACACATCACACCATCGCAGAGCTGAGCAGGACAATCACCAGAGCTTTTTGGCACTCAACCACTCGACTGTGAAGCTCCTGAATTATTTTCTGGCTGCATGAAAGGGAGCAGCTTTACACAGTCACTCCATGGCAAGCTGAAGGACAGATTACACCAATGTCAAGCGTTTTCAACAGAAGCCTGTCTGGTGGTACCAGTAATAAACATTTCTACACAGACTGCCTGGGTGGGTGTTACAAGCCAGAAGCTGTCATACACAATAGTGAGTCTGTCAGCGCAGGGCAGCTTCTGATGTGCTTTGTAACATTTCTGGTCATGATTTTTATCTTTAAATGGCAAATGTAAATACTGTGCCAGAAGCAAGCACTACCTCTGGTTCATCACAACATTTTAGCACAAATCTCACTTTGCCAAGCAGTAATGGCCAAGTGTTTCCTGACTCATATTTTACACCACAGCCCTTTCTGCATCCCTCAGCCTCATGTCTTTTAAAAATATTCACTGTCTTTTAAAAATATTCAGTTACTTTCTGAGGCAGTCATGATGGACAGCTCATAGCTATAGGTTCCGAGCCTTGAACAAACACCACAGCTCTGAGCACAGCTTAATGAAAAGAATAAGCAGACTTGAAGAGGCTGAAGAGAACAACTCAAACAAAAGCAGCTGAACAGCAATAACTTGGCCTACTTGGGCTTGCCTGTGACCCAGTTTTGTTCCCTGCCTGGGCGAGATGTGTTTTGAAGAGCTCGGGCAGCACTGAGAGACCGAGGGCGGGCTGGCGGCGAGGCAGGAGGCAACAGCTGCTGCACTGCCATGGCATGAAAGCAAAAGGTGAAAGAACACCAAAGAACAGACTGCAGAGGACCATGCTGCTTCCAATCCCAAGGCCGTGGACAAAGAGTGAGAGTTCATGGAGATGCCTTTATGGCTGCAACTGAAATTCCACACAAAAAGGCTTCCCTGCTGTCCAGCCTGCTGCCTGCGCTCTAAGGTGTTGTTCTCTCCCCTATATCTGAAGTTACTCGTTTTAAAATTAGTTACCTTCATATTTCCCAGCAGCTTTAGATAGTTATGTCATCAAGTCAGGCAAAATCTAGTTTGCAAAATTATCAAGCAGGCACTTAGGTAAAATCTCTGCACATCTTAACTGCCTTTGAATTTTTCCTTCGCTGTCAGGTGTTGCAAAGCCAAGGAAAACACATTGCAATTCCACATTGTTCTTCATAAATCCTCTTTGACAGCTCCTATCTGTTTTGTCTCTCTGAGCAGGACTAGAGAGGAGATTCCTTTAGATGACCCCTTCTACTCATCATCTTGGGGTTATTATACATCTTATACCCATTCTAAGAAACAATCAGAAAACAACATGATTCTTCAAGCTGCCAACATATTGCTACCATCAATTTCATTTTTAACAGTATTGTCAGAGAATGCAGAGGTGATATGCAAAAGTGGTAGCTACGAACTAAGATAAATGAACTTAATAAAATGCTTCTAAGAAGTCAAGGATTTGCAGATTCCTCAGTTGCTAGCCATAAATGAGACATCCAATCTCAGCTTAGATCTTTTCCTCTAAACCAGCTTTGTGATATATGAGATACATATCAGAAATCTGTATAAATGTGTGTTTATACTATGTTAATAGGTGAGAACCCTATTCAAGAACTTCCAGACTGACATTCCTCAACCCCCAATTCTTCTCACTTGCAGCTTTTATTAAATCTTACTGGGTATTTCCGCCTTGTTTAGACTAATTTTTGAATTGAAAATATTTAAGAAGTATTTATTTATGGATTAATCTGGGAAATCCACCTGTGTGGAGTCTTGCACAGCGTAAATTCAGAATTGCTAGAAATAATGAGATTGAATCTGTTTTACTTTGCAATATGCAAGAAAATTAACAGAGTAGAAACACAAGAATTGTCATTCAGGTGTGAGTTGTCCTCTCATATTTTGTCTCAAATGGCTCTTATTGAACCAAAAATCCATTTCCAGGCATCCTTGACTGCTTCAAGGAACATCAAATGTTCCAATAATGCAGAATTAGATCTTAGAAAATACAGACAAGAGAATCAAATCCCACCTATGCGTTCCAATTAGGCAAAGCCTTCAATGATCATGCCTATTGGGAAACAACAGATTTCAGCTCGCTAAGAGCGTTTTCAAAAATGCAACTGCAATATTTGCCTAAAGCAGATGTTTTCCCAGGCAGAGGCTTGTGAATCCTCTAACCAGACATTTTGCAAGGATTCAGAAATGCTGACCAGGATGCTCTCTGAATACATGGTGTTTCCTGCTCCATGTTTTATTGTTACCTGTCTCATAATGGAATTATGTACTGAGTCATTCCTCCCCGAAACTTTTTTTTTTTTTTTTAACCTTTTCACAAAAACAGCACTATACTCCAAGTATTCTGAAATCAGCCTGAATTTCTACAACTTTATGAGCCAAACTATGTCTTGCAATGGTTTCTGACCTGTATTAGTTGAAATTACAGAAAGAATCATGACTGACATCTCCATCAAATGCTGAGAGTATCTCCAAATTCATACAGTCATTGAGGCCAGTTATAGGATGTTGAACTTCAGAAAGTGACTGTGTTAAAGTGTATATTTTTGCTTCAGTGGATTCAAAAGCATAAGCCAGCTGGTAGGAAATAATTTAGGGGTAACTCCTGCAGTACACTTGTAGATTACTATCAAGCTTATCGTATTTTTTTATAAAGACCAGCATGAATGCTAAAAAAAATGATAACCAAGACCTATTTGTGGTAACCAAGTCCAGATCATTGGAAAGTACCCCAATTATTTTTAGCAGAGTAATGACATAAAACTGTTCTCTATGGTCCAAAAGTTCTGTGAACAGGACAGAGAGGAGCTATTGGCCAATTCTTCTCACTGAAGTTTTTTCTCTCAGAAGAAAATGCTTTAAATAGTTGAGAAAGATACAGGGATTTTTCAGAAGAATTCTTGAGTTTTATTCTTTGGATAAACGTGAAACAAACTGCAGTGAAGGCTGTCATAATTTCCCTACTGGGCAGAGAAGAACCCCAACTCAGAAGTAGAAAAGGGACTTTGGAAACGCTTCTGAAAGAATCTTGGAAAAATTCAGTTCCAAAACTTGACAACTAACATCCAATATCACAATGATACGTGAAACACTCTCTAGATATAAGATCAAAATTTACCCTGGATCAAACCTTACCCTTTTACACTTTCTGTCTTGGTCTTGGGCTCACTACCAGGTCTTCCAGAGTGTATGGGAAAGGAAATAGAACTGTGAAATCAACCTGCCAAATCAGCTAAAAATCAGGGTGTTTTGAAAGCCTGTGTAAGTTCTGCAGTTCTGCTGAATCTTATTGCTACCTCAACTATCTTGTTTAAGATCCTGTGGTCTATGTGTTGCAATTGCATGCACATGCTAGGATTCTCCCCAAAGCTTCCATAACGGTTAAAGAAAATTCAGATCTTGTGAATTAATCTTTAATATGAATTGGGTTAAAACTGACAGAACAAGTTTGTGGCTGGCTAGGTACAAATGATGTAAAGCCCTCTCCCATGAATAATGGAGCAGAAACATCCACGATAAAGAAAGTCTCAAAGTTTAAATATCTGCCTAGAGACATTTGGGTTTGCTGCCTTTTTTTTTTTTTTTTTTTAATTACACTTCCAGAGCCTAAGAAAAAACATTTTCAGATACCAATTAACAGACACATGTAAGTATTCCTCTACTTCAGGGAGTTAGCTAGAGAGCTGGATGAAACAATTAAAGATAAGTAGGAAGGATTTGAAGAAATGGAGAAAACTTGATATCTCAGAGCTTCCCACATACAATGGACTTCTGCTTGCATGCTTGCAACTTCAGTAAACTTCAATGTTGCTATCAAAGAAGAAATGATAAATAACATGCACACAACATGGACAAACATTACTTTGTCTGTAAGATTGACTGGAGCTACTCAACACTGGCTAAATTCCAGGATTTTTGCAGCAGGCATTATTTGGTTTTTATACAGACACACACACACCTCTCTGTCAGTCTTTCTCAAGTGCGACTGTTCCTCTGAGCTAAATCTCCTCTGGCAATATTATTCCATGTCTAATAATTAGAGCAAGTTTAGGTGATGAAGGAAGTACCCATGAAGAAACTCATCCCTAGTACACTCAAAACAAGAAGTGCATTTCCTGACAGAAGTCAGGGGTCCAAAGAGCCACTGGGTTTTTCTAGAGGAATGAAATATATTAAAAAAAAAAAAAAAAAGCAGCTTTTTCTTTTCTTAAACAAACTGCCAAACATGGAGCAAGCAGCTCTTTTACAGGTGAGTGTTCAAGGCATGCCCTGTCCAACAAGACACCCTACTGTACCTTATTCTGCTTCTCTAACACTATTGTTTCTCTCCTGAATTATAAGTGCCCTTGAAGGCAAAGCATCAATGAAGCTAAGTTTTGTGGGTATCCAGGAGGATATAATCTGACTTTTTAGTGCCTTCTAAGTTGCCTTATACCAATATGTCCTACCTGCCTAGCTCACAAATCAAAAGACACCTTGCATTTATTATCGACTGTTGCTCTCCACATGGGAATGCAAGTCTCTGGAATAATGCAATGATTTATTTTGAAGTACTACATGAACTTTATTTCAACCTTTCCAAATGAGATCTTTGCCTAGTGGTTAAATTACTCAATGTCTAACCAGATTTCTAATAACCTTACGTGCTTTTTATTTGTACAGAAAAATAGCATGCTTATCTCTTATAACAACTAATTATAATTATTTAATTATAAAGATCTTTTACAAGAATCCTACCTATTAAATCACAGAGATGCAGCTCTTAAGAGAACTTTAAGAACCCCGCACAGTTTTGATGCCATGTATATTTATCTTTCATTCAAACCTCTAGTTTCTGTGTACTAGCCTTCTATCTTTTAAGAAAAATTAATTAATAAACAACTTCAATAACTTCTAACAGAGGGGTTAATTCTGAAGCTTCTAGAAAACATCATCTATTTAGCTTTGTATTTAGGAATTCAATTAAATAATTTTGCTTGGTTTGCAACAACACTGGATCATTTTGATATAAAAGTCATCTCAGGACACAAGGAACTTTTAAAACCTCTGAAGTCAACACAGCCTAGAAATATTTTTTAAGGTTAGAATTTGCTGTATGTACTATCACTGATAGCTTTTATTTATTATATAGATTTATTCAGTATCAAAACATTGTCCCCAAACTCTTTATAGTATGATTCCAGTGAAAAACTCTACTGGCCAAAGAAGTCTGTAATCTCGTAAGACCTGTTCAAAGACAAGAAACAAAACCATCTGCTCCTCCCTAACAGGCACAAACTACTCTTTTCACTCCCTAAAACTAGAGATTCAGCAATGCAATAAAATGCAAACAATTTTTTTTGTAAGACTGCATGAAATACAAGGAGTTTTGCATATTCAAATATATTCAGATACGAAATGAGGCAAAAGCCTTTTTATGTTAATCAAATAGCCAAATGTCAGCAATAGCTCTGATATTTAGCAGCTCATAGAAGCTGCAGTGAAAGAAGGAAAAAAATGTCTAAATAAATCCATTCCCAACAAAATTTTCTTCCTCAGCCAAACTGTACCCTGTTAAACCTTCTCTACTGAAACATTTCAAATCTATGGGAAACCAAAAAGACTACCATTAAATGAATTTATATATTTATATGTTTATATGTATATTTTTATATATGTAAAACAATTCCTGAGCACTGCTCTCACTGAATACTCTTACATACTCCAAAAAAATTTCCTCTCCAGAGAAAAACACAGAACTGAAAGATTTCAGAAAATTACAGCCATGTGACATAAAAGATACTGTGAAGAAAATTATTTTTTAGCCTAAATTGTAGCATGTCTTACCAGGCAATAAAACACAGAGCTGTCCAAGTGAAGTGCCAGGGGAGGACAACTTTAGACAAATGCTACACTGGAGACATTTGGCTTTTTGTTGCTATTTCTGTGATGTTAACACATCGATTACAGGTTTTTTCACTAATGAGCCGCCATTATCACTAACGAGTGACTGAAATTATTTGAGAGATGCAGATAATCAATTTACCAGGTTTACCTGCAATGCATGGTATATGCATAGCTTTTCTCTCTGTTAATTGAAAAAAAAAAAAGTCTCCTCCCAATCCCAACCTCTGTATTAACTGAAGAGTGGGTAAAACTGAGTTAATCTATTTTACTGAAAATTGCTCTTTACATCTATTTAGAGATCCTAATTATTTTTAACTTAACAGTTACTGCACTCAGGTAACATTTGCATCTCCTTCCTGTTTCCTTTTTTATTATTATTTTTAATGCAAATCCCATTTCCAAATGGGATATTAATTTGTATGACCTTTTCAATATTTTTGAAGAGCGGGTTGATTAACTACAATTGTATCAAAATATTTAACTAAAGAAAGGAGTGAATTAACTTCAGTTGTATCAATGGGAGTAAAATTCAGTCTGTCTCAAAGCCTGCAAGACATTTTTGTATCTGCCAAGTCCAGTACTTGGTTCACTCCCCATGCAGGTGAATATGTTAATGGCACATGATTAATTCCTCAGTAGAGCATCCTATGGATAAATGCCACTAGAACAGTGATCCCCATCATCCTGCTGCTACCTGCTCTAGTTAGGAGGAACTCAGCTGATGAGCAGACAAAATTCAGTTAACGATTTAGGGAGGGCTGCTTTATACTGAAGACTTCAGTTAAGTAGTACTTAAGGCATTATCCAGTTGGCTCCATTTAAGGCATCATGCTGGTAGCATGAGTAGAGGCATCTGATCAGCCCAGTTCTGATATTTTAAACACAAATCACTGAATTTTTTTTCTAAAAGCTAGCTGGGCATAAGAGAATGCAACAGAGGAAGCGAGGATATCAGATTTTAAATAGAACACACACACACCAAAACAAAAAAGTAATTATGTTCTATGAAATGTTTACTCAACTGTTGCTAATGGTGGGAGGAACCTGGACATAGTGAGTGCCCAGATCACAGCCAGGGTTAACTGTTCTCAGTTAACTCCACTGAAGGGTAGATTTTAGTACCTCTGATGTGGGGAAAAGGCTCAAGCCAAGTAACAAGGGAAAGACAAACACTCGCTGGTTTATGGAACTTTTCAGTAAGCCTGGGCAAGTGGTATCTATATTAACCCTATGAATAATGAAGTTGATAAAGATCACATAAAAGTATAAAGCTCTGTGGAAGGCATAGTGACAAGTGTTAAAAATTCAGACCTAATTTTAATGTAAATTATTGTACTAAGCTGGGACATTACATTTTCAGTAAAAAACTCTAAAGCAAACAAGCCTACTACTCCTCCCAGAAAATTTAAGATGTAAAACTTCAGTCAAAGGTCCAGAACTTTTCACTGTTAAGAAAAAATAAATAAGCAAAGCAGCAACAACTGGTGAATGCATTTAGCTTTGACAGTGAAGATGAGATTTTTCAAGGAGCCTAATGAATGCTCCAGCTGCATTTTGGTTTAAATTAAGTGGCTAATTTATGTTGTGCTTCTTTGTTAGCTGCTGGTGATGGGCAAGCCTGGCAGCACGGATGCAGAACGGCAGTAATGGACTTTGCATGACATGATTATTCACCAGTAAATGAGGCTGGGGACAGCCCAATACTGCTGTCACTTAAAGCTGTATTAAAGTGCCTGATATGGGCATGTTTAACTAAACACTGAGATGGCAGCTCCATCACTGGCAATCTGCGGTTAGGAATGGCAAGATTCAAACCGAAGGAGCTCTATTCCACAGTAGATACTCCAAATTCTGCCAATAGGCTTTTTAAAAATTTAAATATTAACTTCCTTTCAAATAATTAAATCTTCTCAGATGGTCTTGGGGTTTACTTTTTCCTTCTCAAGGCAAACTGTTCTCCTTACTGTTTGCAAGGCTTAACAAAGGAGATTGAGTACAAATGTCAGTCAGACACTATTTTCTCAGACATCTTGTTCCCAGTTATGGCTCAGACTCTTCCATGAATAAAAATAATAAATCATAGGAAATAAAATATGAAAGTGAACCACAGGCACCGTTCTTGTTCCCAGTTGATCAGTTTCTTCCACAAAAACAGCAAACCACAGAATAAAATATTGCACTCCTGCTATTACTGGATCAGTCTGGATCTTTTATTTTAGTTTGAGGTTGAGACAAATACGTATCTCTGTATTAGCAGTGTCAAACCCATGTTGTCTGAACAAAACCTAACTCTTTGCCCAATAAACTCTCTGGAGCACTGAACATGTCTTGTGCTTAATGTCCTGGACTCTCACTTGGGCTCCCACACGCTACATAAAGCAAATAAACAGCTAGAAGGATCTAAAACATTTGAGCAATACATTAGTCTTTCCACCTCAAGCTCAGTAGGTATTTGCTGGGATGTACTTCACACAGATACAGTTTCAAGTTCAGAGAAAGCTGACTAGAAGATAAAAGATCCTGATAACCTTCAAAGCTCTGCCTCGCTGTTGAAAAATGCTCACTTCCCACAAAAGTCTCCAATGGATTAGCAGCTTTGTGGTGTGCTAGCCCTCCCCATGGCCTTTCATTATATTTCATACTCACTTAAGCCTTTTCCTAATAAAAAGACAATGCCAAGGGTGAGATTATGAAATACCCCAAAGTTAAGTTGATAACGGTTTAATTAAATGTTGCTCCCTAACAACATTTCTGGCATGGTTCAGGCAATAAAAAGGAAAAGTGAATGTTGCAATTGCTTCCTTTGCTTTTCCCATGACACTGCCTTTCAGAGCATACTGCAGAAGATCTGGTTACATGACATGGCTGCTATATTCAGTACAGTTTTACACAAAGAATTCATTTTAAATTTGGGTTTGGTATGGAGCAGGCTGTGCCTGAACAGATTTTGTCTGCTGCTTTTTAATTAAAATAATAGGGATGGGTCCTCTAAGGGAGTAAGTTAGCACAGCTCTGTTGAAGTGAGTATTTTCCAAGCTTTCCCTCAAAGTCAACAGCAAAAACTCCCTATTAAATCCACAATGTGCTTTCTATGGAGATGCACATCTCTGTACAGAGAAAGTCCATGGCACTTATAAGCAAGATTCATTCACTTAATCAAGACAAGAAATGCCCATTTCTCTTGTGTATTTATTCTTTTGGAGGGTGCTTCATTCTTTCATGCTGCAGGTAATGGCTCTAAGTGCCACAGCCTTGCTTTCACCCTACTAGTCACTTGTGATAAGCAGATAAATCTCTTCTCTATCATAAGCTTTTCTACAATGCTATATTTTTTATATACTGTATTTTGAAACAACTCTGATTTGAAATTTTACTTTGATAAAGGCTTGGGGTCAGTGCCTGATCATCTGCTGTTGTTGAAACAGACAACGTGACATGCACCAAAATGTACAAAACATCACCTAATTTCTGTGGAAGACAGGGAGAGGAGTGATTAATTTTATATTGCCCCTTAAAATTGGACTGCTCTTATGGCTTTGAATTATATGACACAATAATCTTGTCTGTTAAAACCCCATATATCCTTCTAGCAGAATATCAGCATGATTATCCCTTAATAACACCCAAAAAAATGAGCATACACTTCGATTGTGTTAAATCTGTGGTGCATAAGGGTATATAAGAGTTTTACCAGGGCAAACTGGATTAAGTAAACTAAATTAAAAATTGCATAATGTCACAGAAATTAAATAAGGAAAAAATATGAGTTCATTTTCAGAAACAGAAATGCCAATAAAAATATGGACAAGGAACACTGGATCACATGAGAAGCAAAATTAATTAAATCCCAACATGAAGCTTTGCCATGGTACATTTACTAGGCAGCATACAAAGCCATGAACTCTGAATCAGACACCCCATACCATGCACAGAACAGCCAGAAAAAACATTTCTCATGTCTGCAAAAGCAGCAGCTTGCAGCAGCAGTTCATGGCACCATAGGTCACACCCACACTGGAACAACCTTCACTCCTCTCCTGATCCAAAAAGCACATTTTATTGATGTTTCTCCCCAGACCAACACTCATCTTCTGACTCAGCTGCAGCACTTACTGATTTGTTCCCTCAGCAAAACTCCTGGTTTCACTTTTGCCATGAGAACCATCATTCCCAGCCTTGGCTTTCAGGGTTACAAGAGGAAACCACCCTTTTTCCTCTACAGCAACAGGATCACAGTGTTTCATAGGCTCACTGCTGCCCTTTCCAGCTGATTACGCTGCCTCCTGATCAACAACAGAGGGGGTTTCACCTCCTTTTCTTGAAGAGGCACTGGACTTTCCCCTGTTTTTACCTTTTCCTTTCCTGACTCTATCAGCTTTGGTCTTAAATGATTTGGCATAAAAACATGGGTCAACGGGAGTGCTGACAGCATTTTACAGTCCTGATCCATTGCGCTCCATGCTGAGCAACTGCACTGGAAAGCAATCCAGCAGACAGGAGAGTTTTTCAGACACTACTTGTCTCCTCCCTAAAAAGCTGCAATTTAACAGTAGGTGCAGAAAGGCACAGCAGCAAAGAGAAGGACTCAGACACTTCATACACAGTATTTTGGACAACAGAACATTATTTCTTCACTGTATTCATAACAAATGCTCTTGAAAACACCAAGTGCATCACTAACAGCTGAACATAAACGGCATTTGATTATTTCAGAAAGGTACCCCTGTGGTTTTGGACACAGCTTCAGTTGCTTATTTATCCCTACATAAGAGAAACTAGGCAGAACACACCCTGATGTGTGTGGCAAGTGGGTGAGCAGCTCAGCTCAGCTCCTGTGCACTGCACTCATCAGGCAGGTGGAGGAACACGAGCACTGCTGCCAAAGCAGCTCTCACACACAGACTCTGCTTTCCTTAGTAATGAATTCTGTATGACTGGTTTATCTCAGGAGCTGAGGTCTTCTAATCCAGTGGCATTAAATTAATGAACTGCATAACTCCTTACTTGTGTGGTACTTTGGATTTTTAGAATAGTAGCAAAGTTATTAACCAAGAATGATTAAATTTACAGTAAGAAAACATTTTCCTATATAATACTTCCTAGCAGTAGACAACCTGAAGTGATTCCTTTCTGCTTTCTCCTCCACAAAAAAAACCCCAAAACCAAACAAATCAAAAAGCAGAGCTCCCACAAAATGATAGTCTATATAAACAGCATTCTCAAGGAAAGGGAAATTAATTTCATACATTGCTATAAATGTGCCTGGACAAAATGAGATGGATCATTACACAACACATGATTAGATCAGTAGGTTGGATTGGAATGAAATAGAAATTGCGTGTTTGTGCATAACACAAATGGAAAAAAAAGTTACTTAATTAAATGCCTGTGTACATGCTTTAGTGAAAACAGAAAGCTAGAAAGGATTGCAGAAATAAAGGAGGAGACTATTCACTGGTAGCAGGTTTAAGTGCTCACACAGATAAAAGAAATTTGTGAGATCAGTAATTTTCCATTTACAACTCTTGAGTTGTATTTTTGCTCACGAAACTTTGAATTTTAGAACAGATTCCTCTGAGATTTTTGTCAGGAATTAAGATTTATTTCATCTTATACAGTAATGCATTTATACATTTAGCCTCTTAACAATTTTTCATAAGATACAGGGGCATTTGTCGGCATTTATCTTTCAATCCCCTACAGTGTAAAACAAATCTTTGACAGATGCAATGATAAAAGATGGGAATGCCAGATTGCAGAGAGAAATCACAATTACATTACTTCTTAGGAATTATTATTAGACCTGTAAGTTAGCACCTATTGTGGCACCTGGAATACAAAAATATGGTTTTCATATATTTTAATCACTTATATTCATTTCAGATACAATTCTGTCAACTTGTAAATGGGAATAATTATGTTATCTGGAATTACTTCTGTTCACTAACTATACAAACAGTTTCAAATGAGTTTGCAACCACAAATTTTATCACACTGCACAAGAGAAATCTCATGTTCGTTTCCAGGAGCACAGCAGAATCAAATTCCTCAAAAAGACATAGATCTCTTCCTGGTTAAGAAAGCAAAATGATGGTCAAAATTCCCCGTTTCTTGCCATCACTCCTTCACTGAATTCATGCCCTTTTCAGCTCTGGTTCTGTTCTCACCTGTGCTCCAGCTCCCCTTTCCATGGAACTAGGAGGAGTCATGGCTCTGCAGGGGAACTCTGGCCTCTGACAGATCCCTCTGGGCTGTTCCCAAATAAATGGGTCAGGAATCATCAAAGACGGCTTTTTTTACCACCAACTATTTCTAACAAACTGCATGAAACACTTGAAAAAATACCACAAGCAACAAACCTAACATACAATGTTGTCATTAAAAGCCCAAAAGGTTACCTTTGATTTCCAAAATGGAAAGATCTTCTGTTAATTTTTTTTCTTTCTATGTGGCTAACAAAAGTCTCACACAGTTGCATTCAGGCATCTTAGTGAATAAAAGAATTTAACACATAATCACTTGATGAAGAAAATAAAAAAATAAAGTTTATGGAAATTATTATATCAGTTTATGTTCAAGTTGGATTACAGGAAAAAAGTGTCAATATTTGCTAAAACACAGATAAGTAAGAGAGGAGAGTACAAATAGTATCTAAGGAGGCATTTTAATTATTATAAAGTTATTAAAAGTCTCCTAGAGTTTGTGTATTTGGAATATATAATGTAGCTAAAGCAATTTAAATATAGACGATGTTAGAAAGGAAACCACCACAAGAGCAATCAAAAACCCCTTTTCACAGCTTTTCAAAACTGAGTTAGCAGTCAGTCCTGACTGCTAATCCACTTTTCATGTTTATGCTCCTCATTCAGGCTACTGCAAAAAGCACTTATGGAACAAAGCGTGTTTAAGTTGTTTAGTTAAAGCCAGGCCTTGTTTTGATGGCATTCTCTGAAGTTTGTAACTTTACTAAGGCTCTTTGAAGAAGAGAATGCATTACTGGAGCTAAATCAAGCAGTTTCTAATTCTCTCATGCTAGATCCAAAATATTTTAAAGAGTTGAATAACTGCTGGTGAACCCTACTGTTTCTGGTACCTCTATGTTGTTCATAGTGTTCACTGTCTGATATGAGGCACCAGAGAAGGTTAAACACTGTATTTCAGTAAAAGTCAAGATTTTAAAACTGCTTTGCACATCTTTGTGACCATCAGAAATCTCAGTACTTCCAGTTGTTCCTGCCGAAATACAGAATTTAATGTGATACCAGGTTCTAGGTGAGAAATTTTCAATATCACAAACATTCAGTAAATAAGCAAAGGTGTTTAGAATGGAATCACTTCCTGGCATGTCAGTTGTCATGATCTAATCTAAAACAATAGACTGCAACTCATTAATTTTAGAACTTGCTTTTGCATTAAGCTGATAAAATACTGCACTGTAGACTGGATAATTACAAAGCTGCAGAAGGAGGTTTACTTTTGAGTTATATCACATATTTTTTTCTAGCAGTAAAATGACAGAAATAAATGAGGACTAGTATAATTTCCACAGGAGAAGAAAAATGGGACTATGAAAACTAAGACCAAATTCTTTTTTACCTACCAAGAGCACAGCATTGTAAATAAGCAGAGAATTGAGTACCAATAAGCAATTATTTGTCTGAATCACAAGATATCAAGCAGCAGGAAATACATTATTTCAGAGTATTTCTAGACAACAAATTGAGCCATTTTGTCTAGATATAAGGAAAATCTTTTACCATCAGAACAGTCTAGCACTGCAACAGGTTGCCTGGGGAAGTCATGCACTCCTAGGTTTTTAAAGATTAATCTGGATAAAGTCCTGAGCAGCCTGGTGACAACCTGAGCTGATCCTCCTTTGATCATCAGGTTAGAGACCTTCAGGTTCCACCCTGAATCATGCAGGGCTTCCGGGACATCCATTTTATAAACACTTTTTAAGGAAGTAGGAAAGTCACAGGCACACCAACTACTGCTCTAGAGGACAGAAGTTTCAGACAACAAGGAACATACATAAAAATGTACATGTGGGAGCACTAAAAGTGGCATAAAGCAAAATAAAACCTTTAAAAATTAAATTAACACCTCATTAAAGGTCAAAAGGCAATAACTATCAAGTAATACTCTCAGATATAAGAACTGGAGAAAAAGGATTTGTATACTAGTAAATAATCTATTCTAGACAAAGAACCATTTCAAACATATTGCACAGGGAGATCAGTTTATAGAGATAGATAGCAAGGAAGGGATACTCGAAATTATTTTAACAAGTCTGTAGCTCCTTGCCCTGCAGGGCTCTGCACAATTAACTAAAAGACAGTTGGGAAATAAACATGAGGTTGGCAAAAAAAAACTAACTCTGGATAAACTGAAGGCTCTCATTTATTACTGAATTATAAAAGAGGTTCTAGGCTCTAGCATAAAAGAAATAAGGAGTTCTGAATAACAGATGTGGGTGTTGATATACGACCTTATGGATAATTCAGAATATTTAATATTATAGATATTTTTTAAGGCAAAAAAGGATAACATTGACACCAGAATGGTGATACCAAAATAACCAAGGAGTGAGAGATGGCTGCAGAACTGTGACAAACAATGGAAGAGGGAGGGAAAACACCCAGAGGAAGTAAGAGCTAAAAAGCTGTTCTCAAGAACAGTGACTCAAATAAAGATAGAGAAAGACAGACTGCTTTGAACAGCAGAAGACTTTGCAAGCAGGTTCATCAGCATAGCTGTGCTACCAACACAAGCACCCACATTTTTTAGAACACTGAGAGTAAAAAAAGGAAGGATAAGATGAAGGTATCAAAGTGACTGAGCAAGCAATAAAGATGAAAAAAGTGTAAACAAAATGATTGATGGTATACACCTTGGCACCATAAAACGAGGAGTATAGAATGGGAGAAAAAGTAATGTTACATCGTTACATGTATTATGGGAAGATACTTCCCAGACAAGTCAATCATATGCTGCTATTTTCATTAATTTTTATTAGCATACTTTATTAAGAGAAGAAACTCTACATATTCAAATTGAAGAAAAGATTTAGGGAAATGGAGAATATTTTCGGGACTGGGGAGGCAGAGAAAGGGTTTCTTAAAAAGTGAACAGCTTTCCCACCACATTTGTCAGAGTCCCAAAAGGGGAACAGACTATGTCCCATTTTTGCTAAACTTGCACCACCAGAACCAGGAACACAGGCTGGACATACAATAATGTGTCTGGAGCATGTTTCAATCCTGAATTCTCAAGGCATTTGCCCAGTAAGAGTTTTACCTGCAAGCTTATAGGTGATTCTGAATCTTCTTTGCACAAGGACTTTCACCGAACAAGGCAGAGCAGACTGAAGGGGATGATTACCAAACTGATTCATGGCCTACAGATGCTAAACCAAATCCACAAAGATGCTGAGGCAATGAAACCATCAAAAATGCTGAAACATGGATTCTACCATGTCTTAAAAGGTATAGAAAAAATTACAGATCACTTGAAAAAACAAGCCAATGTCATTACATTACTCACCCTTTGAGCAAAACTACTCCTGATGTAAAAGTTGAATAAAGCAGCACCAGTGTCAAAGCACACATCTGAATTATCTTTAAGCTGTTCTCTATCCACATCAATTGCACCAGAGAAAATAAGAACCTTTGACCCAATACTGACAAGTAAGATATTTGCCATCCAGCATAGTTCTCGCAAATCACCACTTGTATTCAGCAAAAAATTAATAGAATTTCCATATTTTTCACTGAGGTTTTAATGACTATTTTTCCTACTTTTATTAGAACAAAAACTTGACTAGAACATGTGCTTAAAATAAGTAATTTTTGGAAAAAACCACATGAAACCCTATTTAATGTCAAAGAAATAGCATAATTTAGGACAATTACATCTACTTTTTCTCTCCAGTTCATCTTTAAGTAACTTCATAGAGCAAACCAATTTAAAATAACTTAAAATAAGATTTTTATAGGATTTACTCACCTTCTCCCACCAACGGTCAGCCATCTTATTTCAAGACAAGATTCACTAATAATTGAAAGAATGAGATGCTCTGGTACTACCTTACCTTGAAAAGAGACTCCATCAGGCAAGAGAAACTTCTAAAACACACTAGATAGATTCAGGAGAAAAAAATTGACTGAAATAAAATGTTCGTTTGTTTTTCTAATTTTCTCTTCATCATTCATTAAACTTAACCGAAGCCACTTTCTTGGTTTTGACTTAAACACATTACCGAAAGTACAGAAGCATAAAAAAACCTTCATGTAGAAAAATTCAGCAGAAGTCACAGCCTGACACTCTCACTGAGGCAGGTTATTAATTTGAGTTTAATAAAGTCTTATATTTTTATGATACACTTCCTAACAATGCACTATGTGCAACAATTTTAAAGGCCTACCCTGTCAGTCCACTGCAATGTACAAAATCTCCAGCCCAGCTGGCTTTATATTCAGTGCATAGACTCAAAAGCCTCAGAGAAAAAATATGGCACAGAAGACATCCAAACTTTTCTAATCAGCAGCAAATCGTCCTTATCTTGAAAGCAAATTTAAATTATTTGAATGAGAGTAATGAGCACAGTGTTGAATAAACAAAGAAAATGAAGAATCTGGTATTTTTCATTAATATCCCATGCATGTATGCATTAAAGTGATAAATACACATTTTTGTTTTTCTAAAGCTGATTAACTGTATTTAACACTGCTGTATTCATTTTCTGAGCATTCATATTTTATGAGATGGGAAAGTTAGTGTATACTGTGATTTCCATTTTTCACATGCTGCATCACTTCTGGGTACAGGAGAGGACATTATGATAATAAATGAGTAAAACTTCAGTGTGTGCATGCTGTACTCTCCTCCATTAAAGCTAAATAGAGCAGTTTGTGTTTCAACTGATTTGTAGTCACTGCTGTAAACAGCAACACACTTAACAGAGTAAGTTCATTGATCAGTAGATTTAGGAAACTAACACAAAAAGAAAGACCACAGGGGTACATAAAAAAAGAGAAAACAATCAGCAAGGTACAAAAGAAAAAAAGGTAGGGAGAAGAAGAATGAAATTTCAAGAGAGGAAACAAAGCTTTGCACAATTGCCAAATTACTCCTACATACTCAATTTTGTAACTACTGCTGAGAGATTTATCTAATATTTTAGATTTATGTGATTTGGAGCCAATCATTAAAAGGACAGGCTCACTTCATGTGTCAGTCTAGTCACACACTGGATCCCGATTTCAGGTTCTGTACATTATATTAGAAATAAAGGACATGATACCAAAATATCCACTGAATTCCACGTGCTTTAGTCAGAAATCAAGAGCAACACAAAAGTTACTCTAAAGTCCAACACTGCAATTCTAAAAATTTATGGACAACTAACACTCTGAAAACACCTAAAGTCTTTGTAGGCATCAATTTTAAATACTCCTGGCTTGCACTGAGATACTCAGGTCTTTACAGCACTGAAGAACTTTATCCCATGGCACAGAGAACTGGCAAGAGCTGCAAGTGCAGGAGGGGGGCCAGGCCTAGGCAGGCAGCCACCAGCACTGTCCTAATAGAAGAGCATGAGCTGCCTTCACTGTGTGTTCCCTGCATTCCTTTAAACCTTGTACTTTGGATTACTGAAGTCCTTATTTCAATGAGGGAACAACTTACACACCTAGCAATTAACAGCAAGGTGTGGGAAGCTACTAGTAGAAGTATTAACATTCTTAATGGTAAATAAACTGCTTTTTTCTCTCACTTTCATCACCTCTCTAAACTGCTTCGTCTAATTAATTTTTTCTAGCTCTTCTCTGTTACTTTGTATTTCACTATCAAACAGTGAAGACCCCAAATTCTTTCAGTTAATTCTGCTGAGAACTTAAATATTTTAATGTTTCTCCATTACCATGTTATTTTTTATAGTTCCATTTTTATTTTCTATTTTCTATTTGAAATGCAAAATTACCAAGAGACATAAAAGAATAACGATTGAGTAATACTGTATTATAAAAGAGTTTACTTGATAAGTAGGCATGGAGTTGTACATAATTAACTTAGCACAAAAATAAAAAAAAATCATATTAATTCATATGAGAATTACAGGATGACTGATGCAATAGATATAAATGCAGTGAGTAAATTACATGAACAGGATCCAAAAGGATCTGGATCCATACTAAATGAAAATACCTCAAGATGATTTATTTAACCATTCAAAGAAAAAAAGTCAGCAGTGGTATACAAAAAAAGTTAATTTGTCATCTGAATGTAAGAGTTTACAAGCAACTCTGAGATTATTTCCACTGTTGTTAAGAAATGAGCATACAAGACCAACACCTGCACACTCATACACAGGATTTGTTTTTCTCTCTTCCTTTTGTGCTGCTCATGCTTGTTTCCCAGATAATTGTTGGCCGTCGAGTTTGAAGCAATATCAATAAATACCCTGGGCAACTGGACAGTGTTTTTCAGGAGAATCATGTTTGAAATAAGGATAAACGGATGCTGATAGGAACAGGGATCATGAGGCAATTTTCAATTCCAATAAAAATATCTTTATTAGAAACTGTCAGCTGGAGTAGGAATATCTCTGCACTTCTCCACATGCCAACATCCTGCAGCCCCTGCAAAAGAAAAGAAAAGGTAGTGCATGAAACAATAACTTGGTGCTCTATGCAGCACATTGCCAATTTTTCCTCATTGCTTACCCTTTTCCTCCGCTTCCTGCAATTACTGGCAGGACACCGCCTCTACTCATCCTAGGCAGGACACAGAAGGACAAAGAAAGATTTAGTTCACTGTCAAAACCATTGATTTTTCTTTACAACTGTAGTGTACATCACAAGCGCACCACTGCCATGGAACATTTATAGAGATACTTACATTCTGCTTTCCAAATCCTCCCATCATTTACTGAATGAGCCTTGGCATCTACGTAGCACCTCCGAGCAGGAAAAGGGCAAAGCAGCACTGATTCACTGTGGCTCCATAAACACGGCACAGATCAGGTGTTGGGAGCATCTCCTCCTGTGTTGAGATAACCTCAATATGCAGTAACAACCTCCTACTACTAATAAATCCCCCCCAACCCTAACAACAGATCTCAAGTTCTCATGAACATGTCCAGATGGTACTCACAGCTTTGAAGCCTCCTCCCAGTCCTCTCTCAATGGAAATATGAAGTGTCACTGGCAGATCCTGTGGCAGCTGTCTGTAGCACCACCTTTGACACGTGGATCTCACCTTTGCCCAGTCAGGCTTGTTCCAGGAGTGTACAAGTTACTGGCTACATAATTTTGCATCTGGTTAAACTGTAATTGAGCCCAAACAAAGGCCAAATAACACTGCAAGTGATCTAATAGCATTAGCATACCCGTGTGGTGTCAGTTTTAACAATTCCTCAGGCTCAGCGCAGCATTTACCTAAATACCATATTCAAAATGCAGGTTATGAGACTGACTGGGTATAAGGTCACATTTAAATACACAGCTGTCTGCTCAGTGTTGAAACCATCCAATTACCTGTATTTCATGATAAAAAGTGTTTAACTCTGAGGCACACCAGCTGTCCAGGAACCTAGGGCACATGCTTAATGCCAAACCAGAATGTAGATATAATGTATGTACACAGATACAGAACACAGCAAAGCCCCTCTGTGGGCAGATGAGATGCTGTGTCCTCAGCTGAAATCCAACCTGGAAGCACATGCCCCTTCTCCCTGAGGTACCAACATTTTTGAAACTGGCACGATGAAGAAGAGGCTTGTACTTGGCACTAGGTGGTACACAGAAACTTACGTGGAGGCTTATACACAACATCCATTTGTGAGGCTTCACAAATTCTTTTCTAACCCACAGATAACACTTTTACCTTATTAGTGCCCCCACAATGAGCACATAGTGGAACTCAGAACACACTCATCTTGAGAGTGACAAAATGACAGTCATATGTATCATGAGGGATGATGCACAACCCCTTTTACAGACTGATACAGATCCCACTAAATGCAATTTTCTCCTCCTCCCAACCAAGACCCAGAAGAAGAGAGAAACCCACACCAGCTCTGGTTTTCTAAACTCATCAGTACACCTTGTTATCAGTTTTTGTTTTCTAAATTTCCATCAGTTTTATCACAAATGATCAGGAGGTTCACAAACCAAACACTGGGGAAGGTCACCAGAGTAAGTTACATATATTAAAATTATTTTATCCACCCAGTTCATGGAATTGTATTTTGGTAAAGCATTACAGGCAATTAATGACACATAAGTTAACCACACATGAAATATTAGTCTTGCATTTTAAAAATAATGTAAGTTAATCCAACCCAGTTCACTGCCAATACAGAAAGTGCAGATAAATTGGAAAAATGTAATACCAAGAAAAGCAAAGATGGTAGCACCAAACCAAGATGGTAGATAAAAAAAACATTTAGGCAAAAATTTTTCCCTCTCAACTGAGCTAGAACCATATGCCCTAAACTGAGCTGTGAGGCAGCCTGCAACTTGTGCACCAGATGCACACTGGCTTTCATTTAGGAGGTGTGTTTTCCTAAACAGGTACAACCACTGGCAGAGCTTCCTGCAGCCCCTGAGGAACCTCTGCTCTGTCCATTACTCTTACAGCACTCAGGCATCAGCTGTTTCTGCAAAACTCTCTCTTCTGGTGCTCGTGTCTCTTTTCTCTAGAGATGATAAATGACTCTTCTTCCCAGCTATGTGAATCCCATGGAAAGTGCTGAGGGTCTAAATCCGTTTCATGCCTCAGGATGCTATTGTTATTTTGCAGCATACTTAAAAAGGACAGGTATTTCATAAGGCAAACTGAAAGATGAGGTCCCAAGAGCAAAGCTTTTAGTGAATTTGGAAAAGGTCTCAAGAGCAAAGTTTTTATTGAGTTTGAAAATATCAAAACCAGAAGGATGTAATGAAAATCTGTGGCAGGATGAAGAACAAAGGGATTCAATGAGTGATGACGACAGTAGTAAACATTCCAAGTACCAACGCCTACCAGAACAGCCCTTCTTGGTTCTTCAGGAATTTACCAACAGAGTACAGATGAAATACCTGAAATGCTTATTGGTTAATTGTTAGACAGATATGCTTTCCTAGTTCTGGGGGATGACTGTGATCAGAATCTCTAATAAGATTTTGTGCAAACAGGAGCATCAGAAAAAGATCTACCTGCTTTATACTATCAGAAAAAGGAATACAGGGAAAACGGAACTTTATTTATTTATTTATTTTTTAAAAACATATATCCTTTAGAACACATACAATTTTGCTCGTGTAATTGAACGTTAGTCCTCTCTTCCAGCAAAGACTGGAGCATTACAGAGTTTTATAACAGATAAGAGCTTCTAAATGGTAACTAAGACAAGCAAGGACCGTCCGCACACACTGGTTATTTATTATCATTTTCTGATTGCTACTGCAAAACACTGAGTTTCAGAGAAAAGGGCCCAGGTTCCCAGTTTTTGAGCTGTGCAAGGACTAGTGATCTTTGCCTTTTTATTTCTTGCAAACTGGAAAAATACTAAGTTGTTGCATTATTGCTTATCCTGCCCATCAGCAAAACCAACTTTTGCAGTCTGTAAAAATCGAAATGTGTTGGTCACAGTGCATGACACAAGGTCACAGAGTCAATCTGGTTAACTGGATCAGGTATTCCCAGAGTTTTAGGCATACATCATCTTAGCACAATGAGGAGGCAGTGAGAATAGGCACAGTGAAAATAAAGCATGCACCAACTTCTTCAGAGTTAACAGCTGCTCAGAGTAGAGAAAACTGAATACATTTCACATTGTAGTCATTGCAAGGAGATATATAAAGTTTAATAGGATCCCATTCTTGAGTTACTTTATTACTGTGCTCAATTAAATGCTATTTAATGATTCAGCACTCACAAGGTATTATATACCATTCATACTCCATTGATTTCAGTGAAGCTCCTTCTGATTTTTCCAGAAAAAGATTAGTAGTACTAAGGAAAAATATTAATTTTCTGTTTAAGACTTAGTATAAACAAATTAAAAGTAGTGACTACATATAACGACTGCTACACTGGTTTTCTGTAACTCCCAAATGGGGAGATTGAGATTTTCACATCAAAATTGTTTACACCATTAATACTGGTTTAACTGGTAAGCAGCCCAAGGATGAAGACTGCTTCATGTTATGTCTGTATTTCCATCAAAACTGCAGTGACTTGGCTGTTGCACTTTATTGGAGCATTTTATTTTCAGCCATATCCACCATAAATTACAGTTACAGCATAAAAGATCATCATTCTGGATCATCAGAGTAGGTGGTGTAGGCCAGTTGCTGGAACAGTCGTGTTTGTTCCTGTGTTGTAGCAGGCTATTCCAATACTCACTTTTGTGTTTCATGCCTTAGCACACCTTAGCCAGACATTCTGGCTTAATTCTACTCATCCTCAGTGTAAGAAGTGAGTTAAAAAGGCAACTCCTTGTCTCAGACACTGGCTTCAGCTCAGAATATCCACAGATGGCTCTCAGGTAACAATTTCACTCTGCAGCTGGAGGAACATGCTCCAGGCCAGTCTCCATGACTGCTTTCAGCAGTTACCTGTTGCTCCAAAGTGCTCCATGTTTGCTGTCACAGATATTTGTCCTCATCAACAAATTTTCTACCAGAAGTGTAAACCATTCAGCCCTGAAGAGCAGTTAACCACTTGGGTCAAAAAATGATTATAGGCTGTAGATACTTGTATCCCCATGTTCTCTAATACTAATGATACATCACTAAATTTTTTCATTGTATAAAAGCTGATTCTTTTGATTTTTATTTTTTTAACCAATCTCTCTTGCTCGCATAAACATTACCACCAGCCACCCTCCTTCCCACTGACATGGAATTGTTAACACAGCTCGTAGATTTCCAGTTTGTAGAAACTTGGTGACAACTTTTCCTCACTGTTATGTTGGAAATGTGAATAAAGTTGCATGCATTCTCGTTGGTGAGGCACCAAGGCAGAGCGGATGCACTGCACTCCTAGGAGAGCTGGATGGTGCTCTCCTCACACCACTCTGCTCCTGAACGAGGAGAGAAGAGGACACAGCCAAGTCTGCACCCTCTTGAAGGTAGACATAGCTTCTGTGTTACTGAAAGATATCCCCAGAAAGCTGAGGAATCTAAATGCAGAAGGCCTGACTTACTGCAACTGAGAACCTGAAGCTCGGACAGATTAAAAGACCTTGCCCAAAGCCTGTCCAGGAGGTTGCATCAGAGATGGATATTGAACCAAGCAACAATCAGACACAAGACTCCCTTTTTCTTTTTGATTTGATGTACTGGAAAGTGTAAACCATCTCCTTATCAGAAGTTTCCTAAAGCTGGACCACTGATGACAATACTTCAATCCATATATTTAAAGAAATAGCATCCTTGGACCACATACTTGGCTTTCATTTAGCTGCATGCAAATACATCAGTCCACGTTAATTGCTACATTTGCAACATTTTAAAACAGATGCACCACATCAATATGCCTGCCTTTATCTCTGCTATCCATACAAAAAATCAGACAGTATAAATCAATATTAAAGTATCAGGTGTTCAAGTTTGGAATGCCCAATATTGAATATTGCATGGTACACAAACCTGACAACACCCAGAAGGGCGTGTGAGACTGTGAGTGAGGTTAACACAAAATTCAGTGTGGTTTGTGAGAGAAGGGTCTGGCAGGAAGCAGATTTGAACAGGTAATTGAAAAGCAACAGACACAGCCTCTACTGAGCGCTGGAAAGGGCTGCCACAGGAGCTTGTAGGGGAAAACAATATCAATTGCTTCACAACAGGATACACAAATTCATGGACCACACATCCCTAACAGGACAGTAAATGTCTGGCTATGTGTATACACTTCACTAATCCTTGAGAGTCTAGCAAAAAAAAAAAAACAACAAACAAAAAACAAACCAACAAACCAACAAACAAACAAAAAACCCCAACCAAACCAAAAAACCTCCAAAAAACCCTACTACAATTACACGTCTGCTTCCTTTGCAGATGTACACTAAAACAGATGTGAAGTTTCAGTGCACGTTTCATCTGTCCCCTCAGACACCTTTACAGACAGATGTTCCCTCTGACATGAGGTTTCAGCTTTGTCTACTGTAGAAGGAATTCAACTTGCCCTGGCAATCCAAATTACAGGGCTTAGATGGTTTTCAAAATTTCTGGAATACAACACAGGAAATGGAATTTCTAAGGAAACTGAGCCCACAAATACAATGAAAACATCAGAAAAAGTGTTCCCTGGATTATGTACAAACAAAGCTAAGCTTTCCACCACCTATACATTGTTTTGTCTAGCTAGAAAACACTCTTAGCACTAATTGCTATTATTTTTTACAGTACAGAAGCAAACTCATCAGAAAGGCTTTACAGGAATGCCCCTAATTTGATGAGCATCCTGACACCTAACTCTGTGCACAGGGTGGGGATTTCTGCTTTGCTACATGTACAGCAATGATTCCATGCATGCTTACATTTCCTAAGTAAATCTTCATGAAGACTAGAGCAGCATTTCAGAAGCACAAGCATTTCACTTTTGTGTACAATTCTGGAAGCTGCTTTTTCCAAGCCCACAGAAAACAACTTCAAGCCTCATTTTAGGCTGCTGTCATAATATTTTCAGGCTTGAGACACCAGATTTCATTAATTTTTATGCCATCAGGATCTGTTCCAGTATTAAATAAAAAAATCTGAGAGCTACTCATATGAGAGGACTACTCTGAGCCAAGACTTCAAGGATTGGCTTTAGTTCCAGCCATAAAGAGATGTCTTAAAAAACCAGCAGAAATGGAAAGTCTAAAAATAAAATTAAAATAATTCAGATTTGCCTCCTGGGTAACAATCTCCTACTTCTATGGAAAGGTTCACTCAAAGAATCTCACATGTCTATATTCCTTATCCTCTTTTACATATATATATATATATATATATATATGTGTATATGCTTGTCCTTCTAACTTGTATGCCTCAGGACTGCTGCTTACAATTAAGTTAAGTAGGAAAATCAGGATATATGCAGAGCCTTTCAAGTAACCATTTCCCAGCTGCGCTTGTCCACTAAGACTGTGAATTCCACTGGCATCTTTCAAGCCTCATACAAAGTGAAGTGAAACACAAAACTTCTGCACCTCACAAACCTGTTCTCTAGAGAGAACAGGGTTCTAGGTATGGCACAAGTCCAAAAGCAGCAGGAGAAAATCCCTTAGCCTGATCCTCTTGTTACTGCAGCCTGCTGTGCAGTTAATATTCATCACCATATTGGTTTCTTGACAATTTATACTTAACCAGTCAAAAAAATCCCTGCATCGCCACTTAAAAGTGATAGGTTATCAGGATTTTCAACTCTAAAAAATGTGTTAAAACATAGGGAAAGAGCACATTAAAATTAACTGTTTTATGACTTCAATAGGAATTTGCATGCTTTTATTATAGTGTTTTCAGTCATATTTAATGGTTTATGCAAGCTGTTCTTACACAAAGGACCATTAACTCTGCTAGGGATGGGTCTCAGCTTCCTCAAGTCTGAAGATCACCAGCTGAGAGGTGATCTGAGAGGTTTAGGCTGTCATTCCATGAGGCTGTGAACACATCACAGAGCTGCAGCTGAGCCAACAGAACGTCATCTTTTCCTTTCCAAAATGGTAAGAAGCAGTTAATCACTCCTTTTTTAGTTTTTTCCTAATAAATTTAACTTTTTTTCACAGGTTAATGGATTTTTGACTCTTTTCTTAAAATTGTTTCTCTATTTGAGATAATTATCTTTAATAAGACATTTTAATTAAACCTAGTTAAATTTAATACTGTAATTAACACCAAATTATTTTAAAAGTAACAAAAAAATTCTAAATTAAAGTTTAATTTCCTTTATATGAAAAAGACAGTAACTCTACCCTAAAATAACTTATAAAATACTATTCCTCAAGATGATATGGTCACATAACCTTTATGTTATGTTTCATTAAGTACCAATGAAATATTGAAACATCATTATATAGGTTTTAAGCTCCATAGCAGTAGGCAAGAGAAAAATTAAACCTTCATATAGTTTTAAATGTAATTGGTAAGTATAATAGGAGCCCAATCCAAAAACCAGTGGTAGAGGTCACGGGAGTCTTCCCGTTAAATTCCATGTTCTTTGGCCTAAGGAACCAAGATAAAGATGAGCAATTGAAGGAAGAGAAGTTAAAACTTACCCATGAATTCAATTCCTAAATGGTCTGCTATACTCAGGAAAGCATGTAAAAGAAAAAAAGAGAACAGAGACAGAAATGTTAGAAACAGAGTAAAATACAAATATAACCTTGATATGGCAGTGCTGCAGGACGGTGTGGGGTCATGGCCACAGAGTTGAGGGGCACAACTCTGCCCCTCAAAGGCAATCCTAAGGTGGGAATTTAGGGCACTCAGATGACACATGAAGGGACATGTATTTGGGGAAGGACACGAATATATTTGACTTCCTGTTCAAGCCAGCTGCCTAAAGGGATTTCATTTTGCCATCCTCCTGAAACTTCTATCTCAACACGCCTAGCTACCATCATTAGTTAGACAAGGTTCTTTCTTTTGTTTTCTCTGACAGGGATCAAAACCTAAAGAGATGAATGGAAGGCTTTCACTGAGTTTGGCAGCTCTCACCACAGGCACAGCAGCCACACCTGCACCCAGTGTGACTCCTATCTGCTCTCTGCTGCACAACAGAAAATGTGACTGCAGGAAAGAGCAGCCGTGCTCCCACCCAGGCCATCAGACAGACAGGATGCAAGAATTTCAAGACACCTCAAAGTGAAGCAAAAATTTTTATGCTTGTAGAATACTGACTGACTTGACCGGACTTCTAAACATTTCAGGACCCTTTTTTCACAAAATGAATTAGAGTCCTCTAAGAGCTACACAATAAAACTAAAAGATTTTCCAACATAACCCAACAATTATTTTAAACACTTCATTTTATTGCCAACTCTGGGACCTGTGATGAGCCCATTGAATATTTGCGTTTCTATTGAAAACGCTGGGAATTTTGCACCTTTCCAATCCACCCAGGAGAAGGCACTGAGCATGAGCTTGCTCAGTTCATTTAGCATCCAAATCTATAGAACAGTTGCTGAACTCTATCATTTATTTTCATGCAGAAGGCACAATATGCAGTTCAAAAGCAAAGAACACAAGATGATGGTATATGGTATAAATACCTTATTACCCTGGTGTCAGGGAAGGCAAATTATGCAAGTTTAGTGACAAATGAATCTTTCCTCTTGAAAATACTTAACTCAAAATCATACATGAAGGTATTTCACATAACCACCTTCTAATCTGTATTCCTGCATTCACGTACAAATATCATGTACAAACATCCCTAGAATATTTGACAGGAATGTAAATTTTTATAAGAATGTAATTTTTATGAAAGCATGAGATCACATACATCATAAGTGCATCAAGCATATGATATTTTCAAAGACTGGTAGCTTTTTCCCCTGCCTTATTTTTTGTACCTGAGAAATCTGCAGATATTATCTATGTGCAATTCAAACCTTTGCATCCTTCTGTAAATTAGATCAAAATGCAGTTGAAAATTCCTTACTTTAAAAATTGATAGTAGAAATCAAAGAATCATAAGCTGGTCCCCAATGAATTAAGGATATTGACACTTGGAGGAAGATCATGCAATATCATCTTTTTAAGTCTACATAAAACAGATGAAAAAACCAATTCTTTTCTAACTTGGAATCTTACACACCTTCTCTACATGTTTTCCATTTACAACCTTTGAGTTCACCACCATGGTTAAAATCCACTTCCTCAAAAAGTGGATACAAAATATACCTTTCCTTTAAAAAGACGAAAAAAGCATTTCCATTCATATTTGAGTGGCTTGTAATAAGTGAGAATCAAGGGTATATGGAACTTTCCTGGGAAACATGTTCAGCTGGAGAGGGTGGAAACATGTCAGGTTATTTATTTTAAATAGCTAATGTGCCTGAAAAACAACTTCAGCAACCAGCATAATACATATTGCTGACAAAGCTGATTTTCCCAGGTTCCAATGAACGCATGTCCAACGGGATAAACCTTTACAATAAAATGTCCAAGCTGCCAATCATTAAGTGTAGTTCAACAAGCTCTGTGAGCAGCTCTTTGGGAATAGAAAACGAGGAAATGACAACAGATATAGCACAGGCTGGCAGTGGTTATGACCCTCTGCCCCTTGGGGACTGCATCAGCCCAGAGAATGCTCTCATTTGCACTGCTGGGGTGCAAATCAGCACCTCAGCAAGCCCCAGCTTTGGAGATGGGTTTGTCCCCTCTTTGCAACAGCAAGGAACTCTCCCAGCAGGTCCATGGGAGAGACACACATGGCAGCAGGAAATAACCAGCAGGGGTAGTGAGGGATGTGAGCTGTGGTGGTGACCTGAGACTGAACCAAGCAGTAAATGTGCAGTATTGACCCTGGCAATGCACAGTGTGACAAAGCTGTTCTACTGCTGTACAGCCGTGGTGTGTGAATGATGAATTGCCTGCAGAGCACTTCCCTGGACACAGCAAGTGCAATGCCAAGTAATTCACCATCAAGAAATGGACTCAGTTAAAAAAAAATGCATATGAGAGCTATAAATGTGCTGAAGCGTGGGCGCTGCTCCACAAGATGGGGTCATTAACCAAATAATGCGACCATATTTTATTTTTTGTTGTTGTGGTTTCTTCTTTCTTTCTGGTATTGTTAAGTTCTTTGAAACGAATATATTTCTCAGATAGGAAGATTTTTCACTTTTAGTTTTTTATTTTATCAGTATTTCTCCATTTCCATGTTGATGTGGAAAAAATACTGTGCCTTATGCTATTTTCACTATAGTAATGTGTTGCTAGTATTAAAGCCCTTTTAATTTATACTGTCTAAATACATAAACACCTGTGAATACTTGATAATGAGGGCAAGAGAAAGCAAATTTGCAGTCCCTAATGGATTAATTTATTAGTGCTCCACAAAACAACATACTGCCTTTTGTCTGGACTGTGGTTTGCTGCAGCTTTTTGCTTGGTCATATTAACACTATGAACAGAAATAGAAACTCAACATGTAAATCTAACTCAAAAATGAAAGTATCCATTGCAAACCTCTACAGACATTTTAATCTTTTCTAAGGACAAGCTGACTTTGGCATGAAGACAGCTTTAGGAAATCAGAGCAAACAGCAAAGTATTTTCCTCTTCAAATGAAATTTATCACTTCCAATAAACTCATAAGAGTTGTTAAATTGTCCTTGGTAGATGATTGTCTTGAACACAAAATGCAACATGATAATATGCTGGCAGCTACCTTGGGACAGCTCAAGTACTCTTAACAGATTATCTGTCTGGAAGGAACAAGACTAAGTTTAACTCTTAAGACCAATAAAACTTGGTCTGAAATAAAGGGAAATCCTTCCATTCATAAAGCAGCTAGGTCAGGATACTACATAAAGATATAAAATGCTGTTCTCTTATCCATTGTGCTTTAGGATGTTTGGCAGCATGTGCTTATCAGCCTATTTGTATATTTAATGGAGTGAAAACCATAATCAGTTACAGATACATGTATGAAAATGTTGGGTTTTTTTTGCAGCATATTGTTTTTGGTGCTTCATTTTGCATGTGAGCACATAGAGTAATGGGCCAAGGGATTTGTCTATTAAGTAGGAAGAGTTCATTGCTTCTATCTTCTCTCCTCATTAAAAATCTGACCAAAGCTCTCAAAGGTTGTTTAGGGTTTTTTTAATATGAAAAAGCAGTAGCATGTAATAATGCATTCTAAAACATCTCAGTTATTAAAGAGCATAAAATTTGCTTTATTTGTTTGCTTAAGAGAAATTCTGGTAAATTTGTTTCTGTAATTAATTTACACAAAGGTACTCTTCAAATGTTTGGTGGGGTTGGAAAACTGATTAAGGCTATTCAGGGGAATCAGAGACATAAAATCAAAATAGTTCACTTATTGATTTTTAAAAATATCTTCCCTGAATCACATGACAGAAAATTTTCTCACCGAGATATTTAAAAATGAATAAAATCAAATCCTGAGAATGACCTTGAATCAAGCTAATACCTGGACCTTCCTTTGACCTCTCTGATAAGGAAAACGACTAAAATTTTTCCAGGGTAAAAATTTCCCTGGCAACAGGTAGGCTGTTCACTACATGTTAACTGGTATAATAGTAAATATATAGATTATTATGGTAACTTGCCCCATCTATTTCTAGACACAATAACGAAAATCATACATACACACTCTAACAAGAAACTTGGTCTGTTTTTGATGGAATTACAAATCACAGTTAAAGAAATTATAACTTAGAAACAAAGGCCATAAATCTGTAAAAGAGCCCTCATAATACTCTCAGTGTAAACAAGAGAACATTTACATTCCCAATTTGCATAGATACAGTTAATTTTGCTTTAAACCAAATTAAAGTCCTCAATGTACAAAAGTAAATACTGAAGACAAAATATAAAGGTTAATTGCTTTATCCACTTATTTGTAAAGGAAAAAAATTACAAAGGAGGAAAAAAACCCTAGGCTTGCAGTGAGCATTTGTATGGCTCTGCAGAGATTATAACACAGCCTCAGGACAGGATCCCCTCACCCACTATCAATTCCATAACAAAGGAAAAACTTGAAAAACATCCATCAAAACCTCCTGTTATATAAATTATACACAGCGCTGAATAATGGAATAAACCGTTGATTTTCTTTCCCTTTGAGTAAGTAAAGCCTGTAGCTGTGATTTTCATTGCAAAAGTGGAAAGATTGTTTCTAGCTCCTGCAAATAAATAATAACAAGACTCCTGTGCTCAGATCCAAGACAATTTGGAAATTCCAACTATTAACCTCACCTGCAGCATGCAGACTCAGAGGATTAAGCTTGCCTCTTTTTTATTAATTTTTAAGACCTTAAATTATCTCTGCAGCTAATAAACGAAGTTACTTCTCTTTGAGGCACTATGTTGGATATTAATGGAAAGAACTTAGTCTCACCAAGCAGCATAAGCAATCTACTGATAGTAAATCAGTACTGATTAATTTCTACTACTGCTATAAATTCAGCAGAAGAAATAAACATGTCTAATTTCAAATCAGTGAATAGCCTACTGATATTCGACTATTAAGCTTATTAAGCACCTGAAGAATGCATTTAAGAGTCTTATCAGATTCAGGCCAAACTGTTTATCATCAATTGTCAGACAAATGCAGCAACTTTATTATTCTCTGAATAATCCATTGTTTTCAGCAATGAGATGAGACAGCAGGTAGATGTCAGATGTTGCTCCTATATAGAGATGTATTTTTGCTGATTTTCTCAGCATTCATAAATCAACACAACTCTTCAACACCTATAAGGACTTTAATTCATCCCAGAGTTCCAGCAAGTAAACAGGATGTCCACACAGAACACTCAAAACTGGGAGGTGCTTTCTTACTTTGTTTGCTAAAAATGCAATGCTGTTTCTATGAAAAGTAGTAACTACATTAAATGCAAATGAAGCTGCCTGATAGACCTCACAGATGATGGTGACAAGATTATTTATGAAGTTTACTCTAAATAGATGTCGAAAATGATAAACCTGTGTGATCACTGTGAGATCAACCTCCCCTGGCACAACGAGCCTGAAGTAAACACTGCACATTACAGTCTGGTTACTTGATTACTGACATTAGCTTAAGTTACTATAACCAATGAGTCTGATAAATTTTCCAGAAAAACCAAGATTTCACTGATATCATGCAGTTCTGACAGATCAGTAAACCTGTGATACAATCATAATTGCAAAAACTGTAATTTTGCTTTTAAGGTCCTGTTCCTCACCAAAGTCTCTCATCTCCTGTAAAGTATCTTTCCCACCCCCCACCTCTCCAGGTTCCACACACCACAATCATTTTCTATGCCTATCTAAAAGACCCACTCACATACCGGGTTTTCTGATTGTGCTAGAGACTATACAAAGACAAAACACTGATGTAGCTATGTGACCTACTCTTAGAATTTTGAATTCTCTTCCTGGGCTTCCACAGCAGATATGACAATGAGTGCATTCATCCCACAGTCACAACTGAGGAACCATGGGGAGGATTGGGCTATGGAGAAATATATTCTTCTATCCATCTGTGTCATTCCAATAACACAACAGTTCCTGCAGAGCCCAGACTCATCCTGCATGAAATCCTGCTCCAGGTTTGCAGTGGCATCACGCTGCCTCTGCAGATGGACCTCCCTTTATCTGCAGGAATGCTGGTAAATGGGTTTAAATGCATTTATCTATGTTGAGCTTAGGTGTTTTCAGTCATTAAGCACTACCACTGAATTTCGGAAGCAATTTGCTTGATTAGTGGTGCAGAGTCCTTTCGAAATGCCAGCCTCTGCGTTGGCAAAACTGGTCCTTTCCCAGCTATGTTGTACCAAGGTCTCATAAAGCTAAATAGGAGATGGAAGTGGAATGATATTTATTGTCAAAACCCAAAAGCACATTCATTACTTCCAAAACATATGATCTGGAAATTTTTGGGAACCATGTGTACAAATTAGACTATTTATCTTGTCATAGGTGTATAAAAGATTTCACTTGACTGCAGTCAAGTCTGAGGGAGAAACAATCCTGTTCTGGTTAAACGAGTGACACAAAATGTCTGTTAAGGTGGGATAAGCCTGTGAGTTTCTTCGAGATTACTATAGGGATTTTTGCACTATTATTTCCAAATGGGTGTTTGGTAGTATGGGTCTGCAAAATAAAACCAGGCTCACAAAAACATTAAATGGATGGCTAATAGCTCCCTCATCTTATGAACATATGACATTTAATAAACATTTTTCATGCTAAATGTTACTTTATTCCTTCCACAGATCATTAAGCTGTCCTTCTCTTGCCTGCTACAAGAAAATGTTTCAGATGCAATCCTGTTTACTGCTCTCTAAAGGCATAGGAAATTTTGTAGGTTTTTTGTCAATTTGTTAAAACTAATTACTTTCTTCAACTTCGAGTCAATAAATGTGCATCATTTTGTGAAAAAAAAAAGCCCCACAGCTTTATTCCCTAATGTTTCAAGTAATTTAGTTTTACTGCAGTCAAAAAAACCAATAGGCAGAAGCAGAGTTCAGGTATTTACACCAAGATTTTATAATATTAACTGAAGGTTTTAAAGGCTGTGCACTGTACATCTCCAATGACAACAAAGTTAATATATCTATTGTTATCCTCTATTGTTATCCATACTTAGTTGCCTAGATAGCTGGACTGAGTTTTGCAAGACAGAACTCGAGAGACTCAGAGATATAGGACTCAGACTTTTAAAGAAAGATGCTGGTTTTTATCTGTGTTGATTTGGGAACCTACTTACCTTTAGGACTCCAATTTTGACAAGAACAGCTATATTTGCTGTACACTTTCTTATGTTGCTTCATTTTAAATAACTCAGGATGTAGAAAGAGAACAACTTGAACTTACTCCAGTTGGGCTTTGCATGTTTTTCGCACATGGCGTAAGTGGCTGCATTACTGAGCCTCATTTCCAGTAGTTCTGTTACAGGCTCAGCAGTCAATGCAAGAGCATAGTTTTCATCATAATGTTACCAATTTTTGTGGAATTCATTGTCTTACAGGCAAGTCCTTCTGTATGTCAGGAGCCTCTCAACCCCCCTTCCTGAACCATTACAAGTTTAACACCGAGACCTCTGATGCTTTTCCAAATTTTACTGAATCCTTTCTCTAGGAAAGCCAGCATGGAAGTGCCTTTATGCCTCAGATCCAGCTGCAGATTAGCAATCCTCAAGTGTGAGATGCTTAAGAGGGCTTCTTTTAAAAGAGGTTCTTCTCAGCTAAGTAGATCTGCCCTATTTAGTGAGGAAGAAGAACAGCATTCCTCCTTTCTGTTATTCCTTTCAATTTCACAGGGATACACACTTGAAGGCTTTAAAGACCATTGCAGTGAACTTTATCAGAAAACACAGCCTTTGTCCAACATCTCTTATGATTCAAGGGAGGAAATACCAAATGACAGCACACAAAACTACTCATATTATTGTGCAATTCTCCTGTGCCTGCCAGATGCATAGCAGGGAACTGACCTAGGCACATCTCTCCTTTTTTCAATGCCAAGTCCCTCTAATAATTTTATAACTCAACTATAGTGTTGTGGTTTCTTTTAAAAAGTGACTGCACATTTGCTTGCTGTCACAGTGTGCAAACCATGCAAATACACAGCACAGCTTGCTCTGCATTTAAGCACTGTGTGGTGTTAAACATTACAGGGACAGAAGTTCAGGTATGTATAAGTGCTAGAGAAACTACATTTTTTGGTTTCTTTTTGTTAACTGGAAAATTTCTACCAGGAGATTTTGTGATTCCATGGAAAACATTTTATTTAAAATTGGTGAGTAAACACAGACGCCTGAGGTGAATATTTTCCATATAGTGTTTTCAGACTCATAAAAAGGTCCTTTGAAGGACAGAACACTTTGGTACTCAAATTTGAGTGCTCTCTCAAGTCACCTACCAGATGCCTTTGCCTAACTCTGTCCTTTGATGTTGGTACACAGTATGAGCAGTCCTAATGGAAATATACTGGCAATTGTCAGCTTGTTTGTGGCATCAAACCCCAGTCAGAAGGTGGGAGCAGAAGAGCTTTGTTTTCCTCTAGGCTAAAGTGCTTTCTTGACATCTGAGGATGATTTGTTCAAGCTAATCAATAGCAAGCCAGGTCTGATGGGGAAGCACTGTGACTTGGCCAAAGCTCTGCAGCACACAGAGCACGGTGTCAGAAATGCCAGGCTTTTGAAGTGAGACACTGAGATACTTGCTGAGATGTGGAAGCTACAGGGCTGAGGTGTCAAGGCAACATGGAAATGTCTCTCTTACTGCAACAGTTAAATGGTGCCATTTCTATCTGACCATGGGTGTTGGCACACATCCTGATCAACTCGTATTTATTACCCCACAGACAGTATAACGAATAATTTCCCATACCATGCAGCCATGTAAATGCAGTCAAGGCTTTTTGCCATGCCTATCCTGCCTTGCTCATACATTCTGCTTAGAAGTCATTAGCTAATAATTTAAACAACCAAACTGCAGCAAAAATGAATGGCAAGAAATTATTTTCCTCAGGCTTTAAGCATCTTGTGTAGTTTTAGATGCAAGCCACAAATTTATGACTTCAGATATGTAGAAAACAATGGGAAAATTACTTAACTGCTTATCTGTTTGAACACTGTTAAGGGTTCAAATCCTTTACTACTATGAACATTAGAACATAAACTACTCTAAATACCCATAACAAAGGTGGTCTGAAACCGTTAATGTTGGGGATGAACAAAATGACTCACCCATGAGATTTAAAGCAGACAGGGCTGTGATAAAAAGAATCATTAGCAGCTATCACCAGCAATAAAAAATAGCATATTGGAACAAAAGTGTATGATGTGCACACAGCCCAGAATCACCTACAGCGAGAGCAGCAAAATGAAAGCTGCTGTTTGCTCTCATTTGTATATGGTGATACACTGCAATTAATTGTTATGAATATAATGTGAGAATGGTGCCAAAGGGCCCCATACATAGAAATATTAAACTCATGGAGTGTAATCGCTCTCTCAGAGCCATTCAAACAAATGAACTGACTGTGCACGGAGCAGATGCAAACCAGAACCACCAGGATGGTGTCTTGTGCTGCCACCTGCAGTGACACCTGGCCCTCAGACCAGCTCTCTGTTACTGCAGTGCCCCACACACAGAACAGCACAGGACAAAAAAGGGGCAACACAGAGAAAAATTCATACTAGGCCTTCATAAACACAAACCATTATTCAAATCTAGGCAAAATGGCTTAGCTGAACGTGCAACATAAGACTTCACAGAAGACTGAAAGAGCTACTATGGCATGTCCCCCATGAGACATCTCAGTGACACCTGTGCTTCAGATGATCAAAGGGCACTTGACTTCTTTCTTCTTGTTCCATCTCCATTCCACAAACCTTAAGGTGCCTCAAAGAATTTAATAGTTCCCAATAAATCTCAGAGAACATTCCCCCATCAAAGATATTTTTCCTTCCCGGTTTGAGACACTTCATCTTACTTTGAATTAGAGCTTAACAATATTGAGGAATACGATGTTTCCCTCGTAAGACCTTACTACTACTTGGGCATAAATTATTTTGACAAAAAAAAAAATAGGGCAAAAGGAAAGTCTGTATTCTTTTCCACTACAACAAACTAAATGTGTCAGCAAGCAAATTTGTTTTGTAGGACAGTCTACAAAATGGAAATAAAATAATGTTATAACCTGCTAGGATTTGTAGGGTTTTTTTTGTTTTTTATGATTTGTTTCAAATCATAGTAGGACTGAAGTGACAACTTTTTACTCCTCTTTGGGATATTTAACTTTCATGAACCATGGATGTGGAAAGAGCTCTCCTTTTTCATGCTTGGCTCCACCTGTGCACAGTCCTTCACACCTCGAGCAACTCAAGCTCTGCAAATGGGTGAGACAGCAGAGCAGGCACCGAGTGCTCCATGAGACCTGACCCAGGGCAGCCACGACTCCAGAGCAGGGCAACCATGGGTGCTCACACACCTCAGAGGGCAGAGAAACCCCAGGCACAGCTAAAATACATCAATTGTCTGCCCCTATGCTGTCCAAAGCATTTATATCTCTAAAAAGTAAATACAAAAAAATTTAGAAAACATCTGGGTTTTTTTCTTTTTTTTTTTTCCTTATCATCAGTAGAGCCAGAGGTATGGAAATCACCTTTATATAAGAGGTAAATTACTTTTGAACCGAGGTCTCTACAAGAGGAAAATGAGTGAATGCTACAATAGCTTCAACTTACAAAGTCTTTGGATAATGTGCGTAGCACATTAAAAAGGATTTACTCCCCTAAAATGCCCTTCTCTGAGAAACTACAGATGTATGTGGTCACAAAGTAAGAACTATTGCATCTCACATGTAAATTCCAATAAAATCTCTAGAAAACACTACAAGCTGTTTCTAGCAGAAACACAGGACACTGAATTCAAAGGACTTATCTTGTTAGCAAGTCATAAAACCAAAGGTGTATAGGACCAAACAAAAAGAAAATGCTTTCAAATTACAAGAGAAATACATAATATATCATAATGTATCAGCATTCCAGAAGGAAAGTAAAAAAATCCTGCCACCTATGCACATTTTTATGTCTGTTAGATGAAACTGCATTGTGAATTCATTCCTGTAGGAATACAGCTACACTGACAATAAGGTGGGGAAAGCTCTGGGTTAAATGGACTTGTATTTCCTCTGCCAACACAGCCCGCTAAATTGAGACAAAAACTGGCATGTGACCTTACAATTGATGAGACCATGGTTGCTGTGCTGGAGTCCTTCATGAACAATTACATTTTTTGCAGTGGCATTATTATATAGGAAATACTCATAAATGTGTGAAACACACTGTAATATGCTGACAAAGCTCAATACAGTGAAGGGAAAAGAGACAAAAGCACACTTCTGCTGTGATTTATACTTGAGGGTCAGAATTTCAGGTAGTGAGTAAGATCAGCAGGAAAATTAACTTAAGAGATGATGAAAACGTGCCAAAGTTTAGCAGCACAATTTTCCAGCCTCTGCTCCAAACCCCACTGAAGCAGAATTGCTGCTGACCTGAGATGAAAACTATGATTTCACAGCAAGCTTTGGGAAGCTGACTCTGCTAAATTGACTATCATCATTAAAAAAAAAATATTTTGCCTGTAAATGGTTTCAAAATCAGGAAGTGTAGCTAGCACCTCTTTTTCCTCTAGCTAAACATCTATTTCACTGTTACATACTGTGGCAGGATTTGTGAAGAGTCTCAGTAAGAAAGACAAGTCCCCTTACAATGGCATGAAGTTTCCAGGCAGCCTAGGATTGGTGTTCAGTGAGTAGGTTCCACCTGCATCACTATAACTAAATTCAATAATCAAATTGCAAAGGTACTTTTCTTCAGAACATGGCTGGGTCAGTAAACAGCAGAAAGAGTGCTCTCAAATATGATTTTGATCCAAATCCTCCCTTTTTCAGAATATTTAAAGAAGGGGAATTGCTTTTCCAAGGAGCTGCAAAGCTCTGGCAAAGTATTATCTGTACTTTGTGGGACTCTAGCTGCAGATCTCCCCAGTCAGCTGTTCCACTCATCACATGTACCAGAAGCAGTCCTTTTTCCTAGAATGCTGTATGGAATAACAATCTCATCCCGCTGCTTCCTCAGTCCGTTAATTCAAATATGGTCAGAAATCTGTGTAAAACCATGGACTGAACTGCTGCTTAAGCTGGCAATAGCAGCAGCAGAAACAGCTATTTACATTTCAGAGAGGCTTTACAAAGGATCAGTAAATACCCTAGTGAAAAAGTACCAGTGCTTTTAGGAACCATTACCTCTACCTGGTATGTTGATAAAAATAAAGCTTTTTTTTCCCAAACACATCTGTGAAGAATTCAGTAGCTTTTAGTATCAGAGAACAGTGTCAGCAGCAGCAACACTGTTCCCTCAAAGGAAAACAGCTGTCCATTGCAAACTGCTGTCCCCTCCTTTATTCTGCAGCTGTGTGCTGCATATAACTAACTTTCAAGAATATTTTAAGCTGAAAAACCGGCTGTCTCTGTTTTTCATTTGCCAGATGCCCTTCCCACTGAGGATTAGAGATTTTCTTCCCTTAAATAAAACAAAAAGGAAAGCCTAACACATAATTAAAAACAAACTTAGGCACCTAAACAATATGTAAAGGACTTTGATACCTTTACATTTGTAAAACAAATTTGAAGTCACTTTCAGATTGGTAACCAGTCATCTTAGATTCATACCTCTTAAGTGCTCTTGAAAATTTTATGTCTTTGGGGTGACATGCAGATTGTGGGGACTGAATCTGACAGGAATCTGCACCAAGCCTCACACTGCCCTGTTCAGCCAGACTGCAGCAGCAGCAGCTGCATGCAGCAGCATAGATGGAAGAACAGCCATGCATGAATCATCACATTCTAGGAACACCTCGTGCTCTTGCAGCTGGTTTTTCCCTGACACTGCTGTTCCTGCTCGTGCCAGGTGCTTCAGGTCAGCTTTCAGACAACCACATTTGCTCTGAAACACCCATTTTGCTGAGATGTCTACTCCTACTTTTGCCAAACAGCTGTATTAGCAGAAATCTCGCAGGGGACCAACAGTTGGAATCTGTACTCTCATGAGGAAAATTTCTCTGGAGATCCAGTAACTGCAGAAGGCAAAAGGAACCTTATGTGAACCCCCTGTACTATCATATTATGCTGCCCAGCTGAGGTCCTAAACCCATCTTGAAGCTCCAAGATGCATAACCTGATTTTTCTAATGTGTAAGAATTTTCCTTTGGTTTCCAGTCTAAATTCATACTGCACCAACTTAAACCAATCCATTCTTGCACAAACATTATCTTTCAGCTTCAGTCATCCTTATATTTCCTTTATATTTATCCACTTGGCTTATTTATAGACCGAGTGACATCTCTGACACATTTCTCAGGCCATCATTCTATACAGCTGCGATTTCCTGACAGGCATTGGAACATCTATCAATTACTGCACTGCATCAGCAATATTTCACTCAAACAATGGCATTCAAATACCTTTAAAAAAAACCTGATCACTGCTTCCAGCATCACTTCTACATTCCTATAAAATATGGCATCTTAAAAGAGCAACAAATATCTCATATACCTATTGGTTCTGTCAGAGTCACCAGAAACAAAACAAAAACTCTGTCCATTAAGCAACACCAAGGAGGCAAAAAAGCTGTCACAGGAGCCTTTGGGTCAGAGTCCTCACACGACAGGAGAACACAAGATCTGCCCTCACAAGTGCACGTTCACCCAGAGAGGTGCACTGAGGATTGTGCTGGCTGGCACAGCTGCTCGTCCCACTGCCAGTCCAGCTGTGAGCAAACTGTCACAATGAAGCCAGAGATTTTCCTTAAATCCTTTCTTCCTATGATGGAAATTTCTGCCCCACTAACTAGATTTTATCTAGAATTATAAACCAGAGAGAATGTCATAGAGCAAAAGTGTTCCTGTCATATTTGTGTGACAACTTACAGATAAAATAAATCAGTACAGTTAAGAAACTTTTTTCCACAACAAAGTTTTGCACAGAGAAACAATTTTTAGAATAAAAATATTTTGGTTTTAGAAAGGAATATACAGTTCAAGACAGAGGTCTTAAGATTGCACTTCTAAAAGCAACTTTTAAAAAACCACATTGTGGTAATTACAGGTTATGTACACACACAGTCATACAAGAAATGCAGTTGTATGCTGTGCTTTTCTCTGTCTTTTGTGTAGGTGTTAAACACTGCAGCACAGACATTATAACATAAATACTTTTTTATTTCTTTTTTTTTATTATTTTTGCTAATGCTGTTTAAATTGCTTGGGCAACTTACAATAGAAATTTTGATGTCTCGTTGACTTCTCTTTCCTGTTCAGTCTGTAACTGCAGCAAGTTTAAATATATGCAGAGTGTGTAATTACACAGGAGTTGGTAAATACTTGCCTAACTGTCACAGTACCTGAAGAAATGCTGAAGAATTAATATGAGTTAAGGTCTGCAATGTGAACCTTCCTTCCAGAAGATAATCTCAGTCAGTGGTAGAATCATATACGAATCTCTAATAAGTGTCTGAAGACAGACAGATATGACAAATGCCATAAAAAAAAGGCAGATAATCCTAGTCTGCCTGACTTGAAGTCAGTGTCACTGTGATGGAGTCTGATTAGATGCTTTGCTATTGCACATTTTCATTTTCTTACAGTCCATTAGGCTGCTTTTAACAAAATTAAATACACTGCAAGGCAAAATAACCAAGTAAACCAAAACAAAACACTTACACTGTTTATAAACATTTTCTTAAGAAATTGCCACTTTGAGGATAAATATTTCTCTCTTGATCAAACTAGAGATCATTCTTCCCAGTTTTCCACTTGGATATCCCCAGAACTGGGACGGGGGAGAACAAGGTATTTCTATGAAATGCATTCTCCAAAAATGCATCACATCTAACTGTACTCTATTAAATAAAATACTTGTAGACTACAAGGGAAAACTAATCATAACAATAATAATACTAATCAAATGCCACCATGATGAGTAAGATGAATTAGATTAATTAGCATCCAGCTAAGTTAATGTTACAGGATGCTGCAGCTTTGTATCCCATTCACTGCTTTTCCTAGCCTGTGGTAATTTCTGCTTTCTCTGTCCATAGCCATTAAATTCAGCCTGCTCTCTCCTTGAGCTCCTGTTTATTTCTGTATAAAATCTCCCACACTGGAATGTGGCTTCCTATTTATTTTACACAGACTAACAGGAGAAAGGTGGCTGTGGCATTTTAAGCATCCACAAAAGTTTCAGTGTCAGGATGCTCTGCTTTGCCACAGCCTCACTCCTGCTTCAAGGGGGAACAGCAAACATGTTAAACATGAGAATGGACAGCACACCTTGTGCCTGGCCCTGACAGACACTGTCCCTTTCCTACTTGGAATGCTAAGAAAGCACAGCTAAAAGAAAGCAAAATTCAGCAATGAGCAGGCTCCAGCAGATAAAGTGCATTCCATTTGTGTGTGCTGGTCCTTCCCTTGGAGGGAGTGTCTGATGTAGCTGGAAAAGATGCTATTTGTGATGGAAAGGTAGAATCCTTGCAGTTTTTCTGGATTGCTGTTTATTGTTAAATGGTGTATTTTAGTGCATTTTCAGCTTAGAAAGAGAGGCTGACTGCTTATATTTCTTTTTATCCTCAAGTTATGCCATGAAGAAATATAATTTGCCTTCTAATAGAAATGTCAAGGACCCATTCCCTCCAATTTACTATATAGATTTTTAAATCCCATACAAAAATGTTATAAGTTTAATTGGAAAAGACAGCATGACAGCGTAATTTTATACAACTGGTTACAATTATTACAATAGCAGCTTCCACAGAGCTCTCAGTGATTTTTCAAGAGCATTTACAAGCATAAAGTATGTGTTAGGAAAAAAAATAGTAATTTGCTGCAGCTGTGCAAAGTGTATTAAGGAAATCAATCAACAGTGACACAGATATTTAGAAATGAGAGATATTTTGCCCATCTCAGAGCACAACTGTAAGATTTGGTGACGTTAATAGGTTTATTTTAAATGGCCAGATTAAATAAAGCATTATATTTTAGCTCAGATATATGGTACATAAAGAAAAGGCAGACAAACGGGTTAGAAAAAACTATTCTGGTTGGTTTTTTTCACTTAAGGGGAGAGTGAGATCAATATGACAGAGTATGAGCCTAGGAAACAATGATGACAAAAGGCCCCTCTCTGGCAGCCTTAGTGCTGGAGTTGTGAACAACTTCCTTCTGTTCACACAAGAGAATTTGCTCCTTCTTTTGTAACCATAACTGCATCAAAGATATCCAAGTATTGCCAGCTTGCTTTCCTAACTGCTAATTTGACAGAATGTTCAGTTCTGGCTAAGCCCTTGAGTCAAAATTAATGTTATTATTATATGCAACAGACACAAAGCCGTTATTTTATCAGATGATGCAGAATGGAGACTTACATGGAAGACCAAAAAATCAAGCAAACTTATTTTCTAAAGGGCATGCTGAACACTAAATGGAGATTTGAGACCATAAGGACTAAGAGAACAGAACACTTTGCTAAATTAGACAATAATGAAAAAAGCTTATTAGGGAAGTTCAACACTTTCACAGACAAGTTTCTAGAAGACAGCAAGCCAGCTCTTTTCCTGAAGTGATTTTATGGTGATAAAAGTCCTGCAGATTCGTTATGCTCTACGTTAATTCTTTATTTACTTTTAAAGATGTTCTCATGGGCCAAAACACCCTTTTCCACCTTGAACTTTGGACTTTTGTCATTAGATTTCTCACGCACTCAAACCAGATCAGAATAATGCAATAAGGACAGACTGTGAATAATACATGTAGATTATGTTGGAAAGGAACCTGGGAGAGTTAATGGGTGGAAGATGGACAAAATTGCTTTTCTTCTTCAGGGAGAGGGGCAGGCATAGCAGTATTTATACAAGCAGGCAAATTAATTGGCTTTTGCTGAGCTCTGTGCTGCTGCAGCTAAACTGCTTCCACAACCTGACCTACATAATTTTGAATTTGCTTGGGTATTTCCTCATTCAGCCAAAGGACAGCACAGCACACAGTGAACTGCAGAAATGATCTTGGAAAGTCATACAGCCCCATATGAAATAAATTTCTCATGAGCCAATTAAAACTTCATAAAATATCACTGCAGCACAAAATTAATCAGTCAAATCAGAAATTGCTGGATTAAAACTCATATAGTGCAGTCAGAAAATTGATATAGTAATTTAAAAGTACTGTCAATGGCAATTAGCAATAAGGATCTAAGTTAGGGGACACTCCATATTCAAGTGCTTTGCAGCAACCCTTACATTTGTACACTGACAGCCCTTGTTATTGCTCTGCTGTACTCATTTCCCAGTCTCCTAATTTTCCTGGTATACTCAAACTGGAAAAAGCCTGTAAGCTACCCTGCCATATGAAAGACACAGGTTTATTTTACAGATTGCCTACTCTGAAAATGGCCTGAAAGTAGTTACCATTATATGTTTGATAGGAAAGAAGTCTCATGAAAGCAGAATTTGGTTGGTTGAGGTCTGGGCTCTGCCACATTTGCAGGATTTGCACTCAGGAACAGTCTCAATGCACATATGTAATTTAAGGACAGATTCCAGGAAAATTCTGTGCAGTTTGGGGGTCAAATATTCCTCCACAACCCTGAGCAGATCTATAAAATCTTCCAGTACAATTCCCTCTTCTTGTGCCAATCAGATGCTGGAAAGGGACTCAGATACGAACAGCTGCTATCTCACCCAGAAGTTTCCATCTTACCTTCTATCCATTACCAGCTTTCCAGTCCAGTGTTTGCCTTCATTTGCTTATCTTGGTAGTGGATAGGACATCTGAGAGCAAACACTGAAAATACCACTTGGGATTTGAAAGAGAGAGAAAACCACCCCAAGCCCTAAAACTATGTACAAAAAAAATGTACAGCAGCCATTAATATATTTATGGATGTCTCAGAAACATTAAGAAGTTAAATTTCACACAGTTCAAGTATAATTTTAAAAATTAAATTTAAATTTTAATTTAAAAAATTAAGTTAAAAATTACTTAAGACATATAGGAGCCTAAATATTATTAAATATCAATGGGTGTCAAAACTCCTTTAATAATTTTGCACTGTGTCTTTACTTTTTCCTTTTGTATATGAGATTTTGTATTCTTGCAGAGCAGATGCATTATTGCTTTACATTCCAACAGTGGTGCAGCTGCTACTACCTAAGGCTTGAGAGGTTTATGGATAATAACACAAGTGTAAAATGAAAGAGTACATTCGGAATGCATATCAAACAGAAGCTGCATCAGTCAATCAAACTGCTGGACAACAGATTCAAGTCTACAGATAAATGTGAAACAAAATAAAATTCCATGGTCAGACCAGCTTCTTCAGGAAAATACATTATGCATTTCCCAGACATGGATAAAGCAGTACTTTTCTCCTTGACCAAAGCATGCCACAGGATTCGTTTTCTAAGCCAACATGTATTAAAGCAGAAAAGAATAGCCATTCTTTTGAATTGCTATCAATAAAAAGTAGCAACGGTATCAGTCAGCTTGTGTGACAATAAAAACCAGATATGTATCAATGTCAGGATCTCAGCACATCCTACTCTGCACACAAAACATTCTCGGTTCATGTAGACAGTCATTGTGGCAGGATGCACACACTGCTGCTTCCCAGTCACTTCACTCATTCTGACATCTAATTTTTACTGTGTAAATATCACTCTGCCCAAATGAACACCTCTCTATGCATGACTTTTGTTGTCATTAACAAGAGACCAAAATAAAGGACCATTGCAACCCCACTCAAACATGACAACTTCATGCAGTTGCTTTTCAGTCTTCATAAATTAAAACCAATGCAATAAAAATAGTGGTATACAGGAGAGCTCTGAATTGAATTTGTGATCATAAATCTGTACCAAAAGCCAGCCTTGGTCTGAACGCAGCAATCATTAACAACTCTGGCAGTAAATGGCATTTTGAGTTTACCAGCAGATATAAATCAAGGTACCCTGTGGTCAACACCCAGGGATAAACATTCCAGTGAACTGATCAAAACAGCTGTGTCTATTCTAACTTTTCTTTCACTTCTAGCTTTTTTATGGCCAGCAATTCAAGACACTGAGCCATCTCGGAGCAACCCAAAGTCCTTGTTCAGAAATTTGCCTGGCCCTGGAGCCAGAGCCTGACCATGAGCCCAAGGCAGTGACAGCACACTCAGGTGTTCTATCTGCACAGGCTCTGCAGACCTGAACACCAGGTTTGTTCACATCCATCACACTGAGGATGACTTCCCACCTGCTCCTCCTGGCCTCCTACCCCTTCTGCTCCACTGTCTCACACAATTAAACCCCCACAAAACTCATCTTAAAACTTAATGCTTTTCTTGCATTCCCCAACTTGGTTTTGTGGTTTTTCAGCCAACCATGTAGTGCTGAAATATTTATCTACTTCTACCACATATAATCTGCTGGTAAGGGATTTTGAATAAAGAGGAAAATAGGATGTTGTTAGGCAGTAATATTAATTCTTTCTCTGATCACATATTTTTACAAACTCCCCTCTCCTGAAGAACCTCTTAGCTGATGCTTAGTACACAGCTCCATTTACTACTTTTTAAACTTTACTGTTGTTCTTGGCAATAATATTTCCATTGCTGCTGCTCTTTCTTCTGCTCAGACAAGCCATCTGCCATCCTGCTCTCCAAACTATTTGTCACCTTCAATCTCTGTAGGCACTAAAGGAATGGATAGGTGTGAATTGCGTTCATATTGTTCTTCCTGTATTTTGGGTTGAGGACAGGACTATATTGTAATGAGACACTGATTGCAGAGAAAAAGCAAAAGCCCACAGCAGCCAGGACAGAGGTACATGCCATACATTTTCAATGTGCACTTCCTACCCCTTAAAACAAATTTACTCAAATTCTCCCCAAGCAATCAACTTAAAATGGTTTTCAGCACATTTAGGTGTTAGGCAAAGGATTCCAAGCTATATCTGTTAGCTTTTCTTCCTAAAACTGACCGTGTTCATTAAGCAAAACATACAAACTATTTCAATGAAAAATGTGTAGATGATAATCAGATTAATCAAACTAGAGAATCCCTGGGGTGATTTTAGTGGACTAATTCTAAGGACTGAAGCTCTGACAGGCAACTTGTCAGCCAATGGAGGGTTGCTGAAAGTAATGCACATTGTCAAGATGAGCTGTGACTACTAAAAATTTTGTTTAATGTCAGCACATACATAGTAGATGTTAGAAGGAACATTTTAATATAAAACATCAAAATGGGAAGAACTCAGATCCTGGTTGTTCCAAACCACTTGATTTAGGGTCATGACTGGAAGGCAGGGAGGTTCAAACCTCTTTTAATACCTTTTTATTTTTGCTTCTCTAACATGAGTAATTTTTATTTTAAGTTTTGAGTAAGTCTCATTCTCATCTTAGTAAATCTCATCCTGACTTTAAGCTTCATGAATTTTCAGAACAAACTCAGCTGGGAAGCTAAAACACACAGGAGACTTCCCAGATCTCACTCTGGGCAAGCAAAGACTCATCTAGGACTCATTTTTAGCAAGTCTCTTCAAGTGAGCAAAACCTAATTAAACAATACACAGAAAAAACTTTAAAACATGAAAAATGAAAAAAAAAAAAAACCTACCATAGAAGCACTTAAAAAACCCCCAACAACTCATCTACCTTGTCCATCTTGATGGTGCTGTGCAGCAGGAGAGTGTAGAAGGATCTGGATATTTCAGCAATATAAGAATAACAGGTTAACTATTAGCACTCTGCTGAATTCTAGAAAGAGTCTTTGGTTTTATGAGTATTGAGCACTGTTGACCCAAGAGGCAGATTGCTAATGTTGCATTATTCCATTTGCTTGAGATATATCCTAAAGCATCCTGAATTACAATCTACACAAAGTCTAGTTCAACCTAACCCAAGACTAATTATATACATAAAGAGTCTAAACTTTTATTTATTTGTAAAAAATTTCCTGTCACCTTCCTTTTCTTTTTTAGTTTTCTCTTATGGTAAAAAAAAAAAAAAAAAGAAATAGAAAAATATTTTCATTTTCATATGTGCTGAATTCCAGCAGTCAGCTTCGTGATGCTTCCAAGTCACTGAGTTCAGCTGAGCATTTCAGGATTTGTGATGTTTTGCCAACACAGCAGGGTTGATGTCCCTGCTCTCAGTACAGATCTGCCCTAGCAGATCCTGAATAATTTCCCTCTATAGAGGAGCAGAGAGACATTGAGCAGCTATGACTTTGAGCCTTCCTCAGGTTGTCTTATTGGAGCTTCCTAAACAGTTAGAAGACTTAATCTTCTCTACATATCACCTTACCGCATCTAAATTTGGCTTTTGCTTAATTTGCCATATTCTAATTAGTCTCTGATGGAGCAGGAAAATACATCTCACCCATTCAGGAAAGTTAAGGTTACCTTTATTCATACATCTGCAGGGGGGTATGAAAAATCAGGTGGAGCCTTTCCTGCTTTCACAACAACTTCTAGTAAGAACTTTCTGACTAATGCAGAATTGAGGAAAGCAGAAGTCCTGGAGGGAGAAATAGGTTACCCTGAATGTACCTTCAAAGGCACAGAGAGCTCACAAAACCAGAACCAACTGAAATGGGTCATGATCTCCCCAAGCCGATGCACCTCTATATTTAGCAACCACCGTAAAGAAGTGTCCTTACCACCATCTCCACTGGGCCCAACTTTTCATCTTCTACTCAGAAACTCATGTAGTAATACTGCCCCTCAGGACCACAGAGTCACAAAATCATTTTGTTTGGACAAGACCTTTAAGATCCAGTCCAACCACTCATCCAATACTGTCAGATCCATTGCTACACTGTGTCCCCAAGTGTCACATGCAGTTGTCTTTTTATTGCCTCCAGAGATGGTGACTCCACCACTTCCCTGGACAGCCTGCTCCAATGCCTGATCAGCCTTCTGGGGAAGAAACTTTCCTAATACGCAACCTAAACCTCCCCTGTTGCAACTGAGGCCACTTCCTGGTGTTCTGTCACTTGTTATTTGGAAGAAGAGAACAAGCCCACCTGTCAGGGACTTGCAGAGAGTAATTAAGTCTCTCCTGAGCTCCCTTTTCTCCAGCCTTTAGTCACCATGTTTCCAATGCCCATAAAATGAACACTAAATTACTAAGAATGACACGGACAAGTAGTATTTTTACTTAGAGTTCTCCAGACATCTAAATAAATGGCTTAACCCAGTTTCTTCTGAAATAAACAATCATTTCTCCAGAAGTGGATGGATCATATTTTAAGGCTTTAAAATAATTTAAATATTTGAATATTTACTGAACACTGAACGAATCCTGAGCACAAGGGTTGCTTAAAACCTGAAGACACATAACGACAGCAAATTAATACAGCATTAATAGGAGACCAAACTTTCAAAGACAGCTAGATCAAACTGGAACACTACATCTTTACAGAAACAAAAATACCTTTTGCTTTTATACATATTAACATATATACATATTTCTATTTCCAACTGCTAAGCTCCACAGATCAATGAGCTCCTATGAAAGGACTCTCTTCCCCCATCAGTGCACTGCCCTGTCTGCCACATGCAGATGGAGCTATTCAGGGGTAGCTCCTCCATCAGCAGCTCCTACATGAGAGCTACAGAGTTTCTAGAAAAAAGTCTTTTCAGAAGGACTCATTAAATCCAGAGTTAAAATGCAGTAGGTCATGTCGTTATCAAGAAAAGGCAAATTTGTGATGTAAACGATAAATCAATGCAAATAATTCATCTGGATGCTTCAAATCTGCTCAATATATTTTCTGAGCATTTTTCTAGAGAATTTATACCCATCAGTAGTTTTTTTTCAGGATCAAGACCTAAGTCAATATCTTACATTTTGTAAACTCTACCTTCTATAATATAGATAAGCATCAAGGCAAAATTCTGTGCTATGCCCTCTCTAGGGTAGGGCTATACTATAAAAATACACATTTCACTACAGCAGAAACTTCAAGTTTACCATCTCACCACTAGAGCTAGCTGGGAAATAGCAGAAAAGGCTCAGTCTTTCTCTCCCAGGCAAAAAAAAAAAAAAAAAACAACCACAAACCCAAAAAAAGACACTGACTGACCCACTCCCTTTTCTGTGCTGTGATCTAGGCATTCACCTGCACGAGTGCAAAATCAGGTCAAGGACTTGAACCTGTGTTTCACCTGTCATCGACAAATATTCTGTTCTCTGCTAATTTTGGGCCTCTTTTCCTGTACCAGATAAGAACTGTTTCCTTCTGAACCTGAGAAAGCTTTCACAATAAAAGCACTGTCAAGACACATAAAAACCGTCTGTATTGAAAATGCAATCTTTTTTCCAAGAAAAATTCAATTTTACTGAAACCAAACAAAACAAGAATCCCAGTTAAAATTAGATGCTGCTTTTCACAAACAGCCCACACACTGGATCTTTTCTCCTGATAAGCATCAGGTATTAACCTCTCCTTGAATCTTCAGAGATAATTAGAGCCAGCTCCTTTAGAAACAAAATGAAATGTGGACATCTGTTCATTGTAAACATTTGAAGAACATTTTATATACTAAATTAAACTGCAAATTATATATTTTATTTCATTATGGAACAAAAGTAAAAATTTTAGATAAGGAAGAAAGGGAAGCCTAAATGAGACACACCAGACAGCCTGTGAAAAGCAATTTGTGATTAAGGCATTCATCTGGAAGACTGGAAACAGAGGACTCAAGTCTTGGTGTCAGAGAGGAAGTAAAGGCCATACACAGTGACAATATAGGAAGGAATCACAGCAAAAGCACGAGGCAAATATTGAGTGGTAGCAAAGACTAGCAGAGAGAAGACTCACTAATAGAAATATAATTCTGGTGCAGAAGGAAATAGCCCCTCACAGATGGGAAGGACATAAGGTAAACATGTTGGGATAGAAGGTAAAAGATTTTAAAAACCCAAACAAACTGGTATCATCACAGTGTATGTACTACATTCAAATCTCCTTTTGCTATCTCAGCTGGGATGTTAAAGTGATTGGGGATGACAAGCAAGGTCAAAGAGCAGAATTACTTGCAAAAAAGGCAATGGGCAACGACAGGCAGGGCTTTGGTTGTCACATTCACTTGTTCTGTGTTGCAGTACTGTTTTCTTTGTATGACCATCCAGAGCTGGATTGGCAAACCTGTTACTCAGGCCGTGTGCAGAAGTCACAAGCGAAACTTTCTGTTTCCCAGGTCCCTTATTAAATTATGACTGCTGATGGCAGCAAGCAACTGGACTTTTTCTCTAAGGCAAACAGGTCCTTGCAGTTAGAGTGAAGAGCCAGAAGCCCAGAGAGCAGGGTGCTCTCTGAAAAGGCTGCAAGTGAATCTGGTCCTCAAAACACAAATAGTCTCATCAAGCACTGCCTCCTCGAGTCTGCTCTTTGGTTTGCTTCTGGGACAACACCGATCTGCCTTTTCTTTAAGAAATTTCTGCCACTGTCAAATTTATCACTGAAGAAAATTAATACATGTGCTCATGGCTGGCAATTTTGACTCCCTAATGGTAGATACAAAACCCACTAGAAAATAGTAGTCATATGCAGCATGAAAGTCATGTGAGGACAAAGCAACCTTGAAGGATTCATTAACAAACGTTTACCAGTCCCAGTGAGACCAAGATTCTATTATTTGATCTTTCTGATCCAGGAAATAATACTTACATAAATTGCTGGGATTGCACAGTGAAGTTTTAACCAGAAGTGGCTATTCCCTGATGCTAAATATAAGTGTTTTATGTTAGGCCTAAGAAATGAGCCTGGAAATGCCTTCAGGAGTCTCACTGCTATCTTTATTCTCAGCAAAAGATTATAACTTTGATGTGGTAATCAAACTCATAGTAATACTGACCCTTAATATTTTCAATAAGATTGCAATTCTCGTAGGCAGGTACATACACACATTGCCCTCACAGAACAGTCACTACATTAATTTTGAATGATACTTATTCCTAGTTTTCCTTTATGAGCAGAGATTGTTCAAATTAGCTGAATCAACACTGACAGAAGCTCTAAGTGAAGTGAAAAGTCTAACAGTAATTGCCTTAATAAGCATCCTTGTCGTGGAGTAGGGACTTAATGCAAAGAGTGAAGATCAGCAAAGAGCACAGAGGCTCTTCCAAGATAGTAGTTTTGGGAAGATGATCAGCACACTCAGCAGAAATCCTCTTGGAAGAAACTTCAGCTCTTAGGTATGATCCTCTTAATGTTTTTGCTCTCAAGACAGTGAGTGTGTGTTGGATTGATCCTGAGCTTTGTACTTGTGCAGTGCAGATTTTATCTCCCTGCTGTTCATTACTTCCAGTCATAAAACTGTACTGGGGGCAGATCATGGTATCAGGAACCCCATAGCTTCAGGATATACCTGCCTCCACACTACTGCAATTTTCACTGGAATCATTTTACTGCAGAACCACCCATAGGAGATGGCAAAACTTTCAGTTCAGACTTAGATTAAACACAGACAGACACATTCAAAGGCATAGGATTACCTGCCAATAAGAGAAATCCATCTCATTTCTCCATGTGTCTTTACTAGCTCCTGCAACAGGCAATGACATCTTAAAGAAACTATACCATGCCATCTCAACCAACCATGAAGAATTTAAGATTAGAAGTGTGATGTAAAGTGAAATAGTATTGTCAAAGTAAGATCCTCTTGGACAACTGAGTGGCTAATTTACAAAGAATTCAACAACATGAATGCTTTTCAGCTAAATTACAGTCATGTTTTGTGCAATTTTCCTGTATGTCATTTCACGATGGCCCATCTTTCCTTATACTTTTCTCCCTGAGCATGAAGAACTACGGTCGCTGCACTGCTGAATTTTCCTCTTAGGAGGTCTGAAAACAGGATCTGACAAGTCAGTGATTGACTGCACCTTGTCCATCCAGGCAAAATCAGGGAAGTCCTTCTCAAAGACCGTGGGAGATTGACACCAAGAGTAACACGCTGTCAGCAGAAGAGCACACAAGGTAGGGAAGTTAGTTACTTAGGGTAACAGGCGAAATTAGAGGCGTCCAGGGTGTCACAGAACATAGACATCAACTATATTTATACTTGCAGCTTTCCAGACACGAAATGGCCAACAGCAGATTTAGGAGATCACAATGTGTTTGTAAGGGGGACAGGAGGAGTTGCTGTTCCAGAGGCTCATCCCTCCAGAAGGTGCTGCGCTGCCTCTCACAGAGGCCGCGGGATGTTCCTGGCTGGCGGCAGAGCGGGACCGCGGTTCCCAGCCCCTTATGGAACATCTGCTGGGGCTCCCAGTGACTCTGCCTTCATATGGCAAACTTCCTTAAAATACAAGTGCAAAAATAACCACACAAAGAACTAGAAATGCTCTAACAAGTCCCACATTTCACAGATGAATGGTAGTTTGGAAAGGTGGCCTTCAAACTCCTCTGCACGAGGTGGCTTTCATTTCCTTTTTGATTTATAGGGACCATGGCAAAGAGAAAGACGTGATGATGAAAACTCCTTGTTGGCTGGGATTTGCATTGCTAGAGATCACATTTTCTTTCTTCCTTGGGATTTGTATTGACTCCAAATAAAATGAATTGTTCCATTTCATTGTTATTCTTCCACATACATGCAATTTTTAAAGAAGAAGAAGGGAACAAGTGGTTTTGAGGTTTGTTTTGAGGTTTTTTTCCCTGCTGTCAAAAATAATGCCTGATTCCAGCTTCTTTTTAAGAATGTCTATAAAGCTTTCACAAGCTGAATTCTAGAAGACCATGAATGGCCTGAAAACCATGGCAAAACCAGATTTAATTGAACACTTCAAATGAAAAGTTTACAAAATAAAATAATGTTGAGTAACCAGATGCCAAGTCATTCTTGTCTTCAAGGAGAAGAGATGAACAGAGAGGAATAAGGAACTAAAGTTCCTTTAAAACTAATAAAAAGATTTCAGTCAAATTCAGACTGAATTTTTCTATTTTTCCAAATAAACCTATATGACTTTTTATTTCAGCATTATTTTAGCTAATTCCTAAATAAAGATCTATATGAATTTAGTAAACACTAACATGTAATTGAAGACTGAGATATTAAATGGAAACAAATTGTGACCCCCCTCCCCTACTAATATTTCAAGAAAGAAAGCCAGAAGGTGTGGGGAGCAGTTGTGCTAATCCACTACGTTTTTTTGGGGTTTTTTTATTTTATTTTTTTCCTAAAAGGACTGGTAATTCAAAGAAAGTAGGGAAAAACCACTGCACACAAAAGTAAAGAAAGCAATTCAGCTTAAAGCTATTTGGCAACAGCTCTCACATGACTCGGCTTGGTTTTTTAATTGCTGTTTTGAATTGAGAAGAGCAGCATAAACTTAGAAGACTAGAATGAATTCACAACACTTTCCCCCCTAATTAGAAAAATGAGGATTCCCGATACCTTTGTGATTTCTAACATTGCTTTAGCAGTAATCACAGAAAAAAAAAAATTAAAAAAAATTTACTCCAAGAATGTCTATACTGCATATTCTGTATAAGTCACTGTTAGCTTATCCACAGAAGCAAAAATTATTAGGTGTTTCCTATGAATTTAAATTTTGCTTTTAGGATTGTAAGAAATAACATTATCAAAACTGGTAGTGATTTTCTTTGCCCATGGCATTAGTGGCAAATTTGTGACTTCAATTAATCTCTCTTCAGCTTTAATGTTTCAGTACATTCTGATAACGAACACATTCATGTTTCCAGTTATCACTGGTGAACACTTTTACTGAAGCTTTGTTAATGTCGCTCTTCTGGTTTGGAGTATTTCATTCCAATTCTACAGAATAAAGCCCGAGTTCTTATTTTAATGAAAAGAAAATCAACAACAAAACAAATCAAGAAGTTTCATACTATTCACAGAAAGCCAAATTTTACAGCTTCCATACAACTCAAATGTGAAACCACATCATCTTTTTTTGATCATATCCTGAGGTCTCTACATACTTGATCAAAGAGGAGGAAAAACATGTCCCTCGTTGCCCCAGGGATGTATTTTCTTTCTTATTTTACCTTGCTGATGCTTCAAATTCCTCGGCCTGTGTCTCATTTGAGGCTTCTTTTCTCATCCACAGTTAAACTCATTAAAACTTCTGGAGCAATCGTGTTGCTTTTCTCCTTTATTACTATTTCAATTAAAGTAATTCCTCTCTTTCAATCCATTAATACATCAGGACTAATCTAGGTTAATTTGTGATGAATTTGAACTGGAGAAACTCTGGTAATACATCTTTATGAAGAGACTGTAGTTGAGAGAAATGTGAGATCCACTTGATGGAGGCTAACAGATCTTCAATTGACTTTAATTTTCAAGGACTTCCCTTGACCATAGTCACCACATCTTTAGCTCTTAAAACCGAATTTTGCAATCAATAAAATATCACCTTCCGATTTAATTTTTGTAAAAGCTTAATAACCTAGAGCAATATTAACATTTTTTAGTCTGTGAACACACAGGTAGAGTGGCACTCTGCCCCTAGTTTGATAAAACAGCATAGAATGACAGCAACTGTAAAAGAGGCTTGGTCTACAACCTCTCCCTTCATATGCTTTTTCTTAAAAAAAAAAAAAAAAAAAAAGTCTTGAACAGATGAATAATCAACACAGAAGGGATTAGAATCTATTCTTTTTAAGGCAAAATTAAGCCTTAGACTTAGATCTAGATTTCAGAAATTCTTCTTGGTATTAAATACAACCCATGTTAAATCTGTTTAAGAAGGACTTGTCCTTCAAAAAATTCAGATATCGACCTCTGGACAGTCTCCCACTCCTAACTGCTCCTATTTAGATGCAACCTTAGCCGTCTTTCCAACAGCAAAATCTTATCCTCTCCTACGCTTTCTAGAAATAAAAAAGGAGAAAAAAAATGCAGAAGGAACATTGATAAATTCAGAAAGGTTAAGCAAGGTTGACAAAAAAATTATTCAGGGCCTGGAAAATCAATCATTCAGTAAGGGGCACAAGTTTCATTTTATTTATTCAAATTATCTGAAAAAATACTTTAGAGATATTTTACAATGGTGATGCTTTTTATCCTCTATTTTTATCCTCACTTTTGCAAAGTGCCTCTTTGCAAAACACCTTTGTGGTGTCCAGGGAAGTGGCACAGACTTCAACGGCAGCTCTGCTTAAAGTAGGAGGCTGAATTTCCTGAGTTCTTCAAACTTCCCTTTCAAATTAAATTATCCTATGATCTTACATATACAAAACTAGATGGGGGGGGGTGGAGCCGGAATGAAAACCGAAATAAAATACCTAAGATTTTTTTTTGGTTTTTGGGGTGCTTTTTTCCTTTTTTTTTTTTTTTTTTTTTTTTTTTTGTGAGAATGTTAGTGGGAGTTTTGGGGCCTCGAACACATTTTTGGAAAGACATTTCTCTCATTTGTCATCTATCTATATTTTCCTTATCTACAGTCCCAGTCTTCCAGAAGAGGGAGTTTTATCCTTTGCTACAGAAAGAGGTAATCTAAGAACGAGCAACTGCAGGTTCCAGATATGACACTTGCAGGTTTCTCTTTGATGAGATTCAAAGAGAAACATGTGTGCCATGTTGTCACAGGTTAAAGTGTTATGAGACCACAGGCTATAGCACACTCAGTAGCAAGAAGACTTTTGACATTTGAAAAACCCAGTTTAACAAACCTGAAGCATAACAACATGAAAAAGAAGAGAAAAAAAAATAAAGTTGAAATGAAGCATTTTAACGAAGCACGAAATTGACACATTTTGGTGTAAGTTTTGTCTGAAAGTTGAAAAGCCTTTAAATCCTCAGAGCAGGGATGATAAGCCCTGGTTTTGGTGGCTGGTTCACACTGATTACAACTGCCTTATGAGTGAAATATGATCACAGAAGAAATTATGTGATGGGGTTGACTGCAACAGCAGGAACATGGCCTGTGATCTATAAGCTTTCCATCCTTTTTTTTTTTTCCCTTTTATTCTGAAAAAGGATTGAATAACATTCCCAGTATTTGATAGGGGATCCCTCTTTACTCAAGCTTTTGAGTCACGCGGGACAACTTGAATGTTAATATAAGTACAAAATTAATACCGAACACTTTAAAATTGGAATACACATTTTACCTAAAAAAGTAGCTCTGAATGCTAAGAACAAAACACTTGAAGGTGACATAGAGAAATTTGATAAAATGAGGTAACGTGCTAAACCCATTTTCAATGCTTTGTTCACCACTTTGGAATACGCCCACAGAAAAATCAAAGTTTTGAAGGTTTTACTTTGCCTCAGTATAAAAGCAGATTGAACCTGCAGCCTACATACAACTTACCTTTCAGGACTCATTAGGCCAGGCAGGTCTCCTCCAGAACACTATAAAGGATAGCACAGGAGTACTCTTCTACAATTTATGTCACCTGTAAGTTCCCAATACTACTGATACACATAGGCCTACACAAAAATTTCTTGTGCATGAAGCTATATAAAGGTTGTACTTAAAATGTTGAAAATGTAAGAGTTCTACTGTTGCTGTTAGCTGTATTTATAGTCAGCCCAGACAAAGAAAGCTGAAGTAACCTTCCAAATATACTCCTTTCCTTTCCTTCCAGCATGTGACTGCTGTTTCTTCTCTTTTTGTCCCATTACTATTTCATCCATATAATGGAGAAGATGACTAAGAGACAGTGTTCGGGGACTTTTCCTGCACAGTGTTAGCATGGCTGAAGGATTTCTTCCTCTTGACAGAGACTGGGAGCCTCCGTGGCTTTCCCATGAAGCCTTTTCCCTTATTGGTGACATTAATTTTGTTTGGTTCCCATGTGTCTAATTCAGGCAAGTGTCTCTTATATTCCAAACTTCTCAAACTAGTTGTGTTTGGGTTGTTTTAGATTCTCTTTTATAACAACTTGCTCTTATAGCCAGAAAACCTTGTTAAGAGTTGAGTTATTAAGGGAAGTGGAAGCTGTCACATCTGTGATGCTTAAAGGTCCAGTCAAAGAGCCTGTGCCTGGAGTGTTTTCACATTGTTCTCTGTGTGTTGCTCATTTGTTTTCCTTAGGACTTTAATCCTAACTTTGAGCTGAGGGAAGGTAGCAGGTGGCAGGTCTGACTGCAAGAAGCCATGGATGCCAATTCAGGAACTCTGAAACACCATCAGGTAGTTTCAAGAGTGTTTCCTGAAAACAGAATCTTAAAACTCTTACCAGTTAGTTGTATTAGACTATATGTACATGGTCCATGTACATGGTCCATATGTACATAGTGTTACATAATTTGTATTCATATCTTTGATGCAAAGTCAAAACCTTCTTAACATACATCTAGAATGTGGTAAGAAGTGAGTGGTAAAAATATTGCAGAGCCATAGCATACTATTTTTTTACTGTGAAAATAATGTGCAGATAATAGCTATGCTGAACAAGCTTGATTTTAGCAGGTTATTAAAAAAAAAAACAAAAACAAAAAACCAAAAGAAAACAAGAACCAAAAAATCAAAATGCTTTGGCACATGTAAATAAGTGACAATTTTATCACAAAATCATTGCCATTTCACAAGTCCCTGTGGTGCAGATATACAAGGGTATATTCTGGTAATACAACCTGTGGTATCACAGGCAAGGTAAGATAAAAACATCACTTCAGTATTTCATGCATGCCAACTTCAAACAAGCTAAATGTTAGCAGATGTGTCATCAGCAGCACATTCACTACCAGGAACACCCTAAGCAATTCCATAAAACTCAAATGAGCTGGACTTGTTCATATAGCTTGACTGACATCAGCCAGAGCAGGCTACATGCAGCCCAGACAAAAGAGCCCTCATCTCATTTTTCAGCTTTTGGAAATTGAGCCTTGCAGTTAAAAAAATCTCTTCTTTCTGAAGCCACCTCCAAATTCACCCTTCAGCCATTTTTGTTCTAATCCAAACACATTCAGCCACAAACCAAAGTTTCAGCAGTGCAAACTCAGAGCCTTTGAAGATGATAATACTGTGCTTGACTACTGTGTCAAATATGTTTTACACTCCTCAGGTTATGAAAATAACAAACATTTCTGCCACTGAGCACTACTTATCAGCATGGTATTAATTTATTTTTTCTCTCCAGGAGGAAGATAACTACTTTACTGATTTAACTCCTGAACAAAATGTTGTCACTGTCCAACTGCAGCAGAAAGTTCAATTATCTTCTTTCAGGTTCAGCATGCCTAGAACAAGTGCATATGCACACACATACACAGAGATATATCACATTATACCGACACACAGAAATGGACCTGAACAGAATCTTTTCCTCTTTTGCAAGCAAACGAGGATCAAATGCATGTGACATTTCAAAAACTGACTAGAAAAGTACCTAACTCATGTTAATCTCCTTCATTCATACCAAAAGAGAAGCTCCTCTTGGGCCATGGGGGTTCCCAGTGGATCTATGTCAATGTCAATCCAAAGTCTCCTCTCCTTACACACTCAAAATAATATAATTTTGAAAGAAATCCTCAATAAAATAATAAAAAAAATAAGTTTTGTTTTCAAAAGGTGTAATACGGATGTTTCAGCAGAACTTAGCTCACTGAGCAGGATCAGGTGTCTGAAAAATGCTCTGAAAACAATACAACCAGAATACAACCAGAGTAATCACCTCCTAAAAAGAGAAACAAGTCTGCACAATCAACATAAAGAAAGAAACAGCAATATAATCTGCACCAGATAAACATTGCGGGGCTTTGGGTCTTGTCAGATGCAGCTTAATCTGGAAGCCTTTTCATGGCTTTGTGTTGTATCTGCATGGATTCCACCTCTCTCTTGAGAGAGAAAAGCCAGAGTCCCCTGTGAAAACCAGGTCAGACAGGTACCACCATGTCCTGTTAATCAACTGTCCTTTCCGACCCTTTTAGGATACAAACTACCTTTTTCTTTGACATACACACAGCTTTTATACTGATACATGCACATAAAACTTGGATGAGGTAAAATCTGCCTATTCACTGCAAGCTCTGCATTTTACAATTAAATATCAAGCTAAGGAGAAAACAAACCAAACTGTAATGGGAACTTCACACCACAAAGAACTACAAAGCAACAGGTGCCTTTGGAAACAGGTTTTCACATAGAAAAACACAAGAAAATAAAAAGCACAAAGACTAGAAAACAAGCAATTGTTCTTCAAAAACCAAAGCAACTCAAATCTAATTCTAAAGAGCACCCAAAACCAGAACACTTAATATATCATATTAGTGGAAATCATATTAGTGGAAATCACAATTTCCAGATATATGAACAAAACCAAGAGATTGGATATGACCCTTTGTTGTATGTCACTTCATTTTAAAATGTAAGATAAACATAATTACTTAGTAAACGGATTTATCTTCAAAAACTGGATAATATTTTGATATAGTTTTATTAGTCAAGTGAATTTAGAAAAGGAAAGAGTGGAGTAAGAGAAGATACATGCAGATGTTATTCTGACATGTACTGGCCAGTGTAAGAGAAAATTACTTCTTCTCCACATTACTATCTGAAAGTACACCTTTATTATTTATTATTTATGCAAACAGACAACAAATCACTTGTCAAAGTGAAAAAAAAATTAACTTTCATGTAAACTGATATAAAGTATTTCCAAGGAGGTTATAATCTCTTCAGTGCCACACGACATGCATTTATTTCCTTTTGAAGGAGCCACTTTGCACTCTGCACTGGGTTTCCTTTTATATCATGTAACTTTATTTGTTGTTGAGTCAAAAGTAGAGAAATGTTTTGGCTCTAAGCAGGGATGAGATAATTCCAAATCATAAGGAATCAAGTCCCCTGATGGACTGCCCTGCTGGAGCAGCCCATGTTTTACAAGCACAGAGCCTGGATGTGAGGTTTTACCCTTCCAACAAGAGCATCGCTGTTCTTTACACACAGCTGCAGTGGCCCAGGGCATGGACGGTCTGACTACAGGCAAAGGGTCATCTCACACGGCAAGAGCAGCCTCCAGCAAGGATTGAAAAGATAAGAAAAGCATTTGACGTACTTGGATCTGACAAGATTGAGTCGGTTTTCGGCAAAAATTGGTCACAGCGGACTCCTTGGTAGCCCTCTTTGCACCTGAGAAAAAGGGGATAAATGACAAACATACGCATGCGGTAGTAAAAGGTTAATTTAAAGGTACCAAATCAACCCTGCCAACACTGCAAGGGAGTCACACATCTACAATTTGCAAGTTATTTCCACTATAATGTGAGAATGGTTATTACTGGAACACAATGGAAGCAGGTAAAACAGTTTGTGTTTCAAAAAAAATTCCCTCAAACCTTTCAAATATTTTCGAAACTATGAAAATAAACATAGTTTTAGCATAACCATTCCTTTAAATAGCAATTCAGTGAAACAACCGAAGAAAAATCCTCCATAAAATACACACATTTGCAAATAAAATAAACTCTTTAGGTAGCATAGCACTTCATAAAGCTTCCATACTGCGCAAACCATGAGACAGACAACTTATCTTTGGCTAGCTGAAAAAGCAGAGAACAGTGAGGTAGCCATTAATTTTAATATCAGTTTATAGTTGTGCTTAAAAGATAAAATAGTAGACAAAATCAGGCATTGTTTGCAAACAGGAAGTTTAAGATGCCTGTGAGATTAGGTTTTAAAGCACATAAACCAGAATACCCTCCCGCCTCAACAAACAAGAACTGGCTTTGCCTGAGATTGTAATACTATTATTTATCTTGAAGCCTTACTTTGAAGAAATTCCATTTACTGCTTTTGAACTGTTCTCAGAAGTCTCATTTCAACTAAGTGTATCAGAATCAGATCTTTAATTATTTATTCGTCAAGCAGTTTTTCAGAGAAAAGTGATGGACACTTTAATTATAAATGATATCAACAGGGATTCCTTATCTCCCAAAGCTCTTGCACATCACATAAGCAATATGCTCAAATCAGCATCACCACCTTTCATTAGGGTTGACAACTGCAGCTTGAATGATGTGATAATGTCAGGAGAAGAAGTTATCTGCTCCTTCACAATGTTTTTACTCAGGCTTCCTCTAAATGTTGCCTTTTAATATGCCTTTGGTTTAATAAATTAATGGTTCAATGAGAAGTGCATCTTACCAGCACTGACTCATGGATTAATAAAAACATTTGTGAGCACATATGTAAATTATGTTCCCATCAGACCCAAAAATGTAGTAAAAATCCACAGTAAGAAAAATATTTAAATCCCCCATACATATATATTATTTCCAAACCACCCTTTTGGCCTTTCTCCCTAATAGATGTGAGGTACAGCTTTGGATATCAGTTTCCTCTCAGTACTTGCCTATCTATAAAATAACTGACTTGAATAAACTGTTCAGATTTTGTTTCATTCAGATCTCATGACAGTGGTCACAAGTTATCAGTCAAGGAAAAATGTTCTGTTCATTAAAACTGTCCACTAATGAGAAAAACTGAAGAAGTCCATATATACTCAGACACTGACGCATGCATCTTTTACCTCTGATTATGAAGCATCAGAAGGTGCCTCACATCAAACACAAACTCTTCCCCCCCGGTCTTGAGAGGAGTTGGCAAACCTCATTTCAAGGCTTAGGAACAACTTGCACAGGTGGGGATTCTTGCCTTCCTATTAACATTTTCTATTAACTTTTTGACACATATTTGCACCCGCCTTGGTTATAAATATTACAGACTTTAAACCCTCTATATTAAACTGTTTGTCATAAAAGTATGTGAGGAGAGAGTCACAGAGTGGTATCTCCTGGAAGAGCTGTGCCAAGTGCTCATCAGTGTACACAGGCATTTTCACTTACCTCTGATGAACATGCCACAAGGGGAGTGTGAAGTCCTGAATTCTTTCAAAATTTAGCACAGAGGTGGATGATATATCAAATAATATTTTCATGTAACACCATAACTTTACATTCAGGTAATACCTACTATGGTGAGGCTGCACCTTGAATCAATCCTGTGTCCAGTTCTGGGGCCCTCAATATAAGAGGGATACTGAGGTGCTGGAGCAATCCAGACAAGGGCAGCAGAGCTGGGGAAGGGAGTGGAGCACAAATGAGGAGTGGTTTAAACCAGAAAACATGGGGCTCAGGAGGGACCTTACCGTCCCTCTACAAGTCCCTGAAAGGAAGGTGTAGGTGCATTGGTCTCTTTCCCCAGGTAACAAGTGACAGGATGAGAGGGAATAGCCTCAAATTGCACCAGGTTAGATCAGGTATTAGGAAAAAATTCTTCACTGAAACAGTGGTCAGGCATTGGAACAGGCTGCCTTGAGAAGTGGTGGGGTCACCATCCCTGGAGGTATTTAAAAGCCTTGTAGAGGTGGTGCTGAGGGACATGGTTTAGACATGCATTTGGGTTAACAGATTTACTAGTTCTAAAGGGCTTTTTCAGCCTCAGTTATTCTACAACTTGATCGCCAAACATAACTTTGCTTTTTTAACTGCATTAAGGTTTTCAGCAAAGATAAACACTAAGTCTTCTAGCTCCCTAAATAAATTATTTTTTAAATCACAGAAGACAAATAGTAATAACTGCTGTGCCATTGTGACACCCAAGTTCAAACTTTTACAAATAGTTAAGTCATGTGAAACCCAAGCCTTGCAGAATATATATTTGACAGTTATAATGCTACAATATTATAAAAGCTGATCATGTTGTGGCATCCCATAATCTAGGCTAAAGCATCTGCCAACTGTCCTAAATAGGCAGATGTGATATGCACACATGCTGCTCATTGGTATCACACCTCTGTGGAAGAAAGCACAACAACCCACTGCAGAAAACCCTATTAAAGCAGCACTGTGATGACACATACGGAAGTTCAGGAAAGTCCAAATGAGGTCACTCAATATTGCCATATGCAGTGTGAATGATCACATACATATTTATGGATGCATAAAAAAAGCCATGAGTTATCAGATACCTTGAGATATGCCTAGGTGCAGCTGATGGTTTCAGAAATCATCACTTGATTCTGAGACAAATGTTTATTAGAGATACAGTAAAAAAACAAAAAAAGAAAATATAAGGGGGAAAAAAAAAAAGAACCTGGGTAATATATTGCTCATAGTGAAGCAAAAGCACTTATTTACATGTGGGACCTCTGAAGTAAAGGCTGGAAAGATCCATTCCAGCACCAGGAATAGTTCCTCTGCTGAAGCACTGCATTGTACGAGCAGGTTTGGGCTGAAGTGCACACCATGGCAAAGGAGTCCAAAAATGGTGTTAATTATAGCCTCCTTGCAAAATAAATATGAAAATGGAATTCTCTATTTTGCATTCAGATTTTCACCCAAAAGAGTGTGTCTGTCTAGGCTCTAGATTAAAAAATACCAACAGGATTGTACTGTATGAATGGAATTATTTAAATCCTTCTGATTAAACGGCATGAAATGAGAATCACAGGTAAAGCTTATCTGCAGCAGCTAAGTACTTGCAAACAGCATGTTTGCAATCTAAATGATAAGAGCTAAATTCAACTAAGATTTTACTATGCCTTCTTCACCTCTTTTTTTGGTAATGTACTTTCCTAGATGATTTTTTAAGGTCACCAGTAACAAAGAGCATTGTGCATTGCACTTTGTGAAGTCAGCCACGATGACCTCTGTGTGAAAACACACACGCAGAAACACATCTCTCATTCCTCGTGAGAAGGCTTTTTTTTTTCCTTTCTACTTCAGCACATTTGCATCTAAGTATTAAAAAGTAACTGAAGTATGAGACGTTATTCATTCTTTCACTCCTTTTGCTAATGTTAAATAGCACCAATACATGTATGTTGTAGCCAAAGTGATCACAGACACTTTCTGTGGACATTTTCCAGAACTGTTTCTTGTACAACCTTATGGTGCCAAGGGAGATTTCAAATAGATGACTTCATCACTTGTAAGATTAACATAGCACTTCAATTATTGGATACATTAGAAAAAGTAAAGTGAATGGGGGTGAGGGTGGGGCAAACTGCACAATAAGCAAAGAGAACAAAAGATATTTAACTCAGCAGAAAGGGAAGAAAGAGAATCTATTTAGAAGACTTAGGGTAGGACATAAAACTTAGGGCTAAGAAGCCAATACTATCATGATTTATATTTTTCTGTAACACTTCCACATGGAGCGCCACACCCCTATTAAGCCTAAATATTTAGTTCTCAAGGGACAGCAATGTACAGAATGCAGGAAGGAGAGTGGCACCAGCAAGCCACAAAGGTTATGGAAGATGTCAACACTATGAGCCCCCATCCCTTTCCTCCTTCCCTGGGATATCCATTCATCTGAAATGGAAACAATTCTCCTCCGCAGCTGAGGTGATCACATTGCCTCTGACCATGTGGAGGAGTATGCAGAAAATAGCTTCTCTGCACAAAGTCTGGAATTTGGCAAACATAAGATTTTTTGAGTCCATCTCAATTGAAAATTATGAAAATGACAATTGGCATCTCAAGGACAGACTACAGCAGAAGAGAAAGCTGTAGGGCTATACATCAGAAAACAAGCATGTCCTAGGCCAAAGGTGATTTGTGGCATTAGGAAAAAGTCTTAATAGCACAGTGTCCAAAAGATTAACTTACATGAACCTATAATCTGATTCTAGTCTCATAAACAGGAGTAATCCAATTTGAAAGATGGAATTAATAGTACCTATGAAAAATGAAATTTAATTTTTGCAGTGAATCCAAATCAACACACATTTCTTTCTCCTTGTAAAACTGCAAATTGGCAGTCTCAAAGATGATATTAATTAGAATGATCCATCTCAGTGGATCAGTTGCAAATTATTTTCTCCTGACAGCCTCATATCCACTGTACGAACATTCAGATTCCAATAAGAGAACATAATGCAGCTCTTATTTATTCTTAGAGAGAGAAATCCAAGATCATGATAAAGAAATGTTCTAATGGTCTATAAATCTTGATCAAGTATTTATTTTCACACAAAGAATGCAATACTCTTTTTCCTGGGTCAGAGGGTCAGTTATACAATAAATCTACAATAGCAAGCCATGACATTATATAGGCCATTGGGCTGTCCCACAATCTAGCCTGAAATATGATATAAATTATGAAACATAATTCCTTTGCTCTGCAGGAAAACTAAATATAGATTTCTGTGTCTGCAGTGAGAATGACCTTAACTGAAAAAGCACAGGAATTTAGATTAATTATTGGGATTTTTATTAGGTGAATATTTTATTCATAAGAGAAGAAAAATTATTCTTAACAATGAGGGTCAGATGGGATATATTATCATTTAAAACATGCAGCCAGGCTAAGTAGAAAAGAAGCTTCCTTGTTCCACAGATCAGGCCACCAAATCACAAGCGAGAACACTGTGCTCAAAGCCAGAGAGACAATGAACCCTGAATAAAAATCAATAGTTTGCAGTCTGCTGGTCAGGCACCCACCTGAGATGCAAGATTCACATTCAGTTTTTGGTGTGAAAATGAAGCATTAGAGGCTTGAAGCCAGGTTTTCTATATTGCAGCAATGTTCTGATCATTTGAGTGTTATCTGTTCCAAGAAGGACTGCTCCTTTCCCAAAGTTCTACTCTTATGGCCTATGCTGTGTACTCCATGTAACCTACTAGCTAAAATTAAACTAAATTCAATACAAACACATAAAAATACACTAAATTAAAGTACAATTAATGTATGACATTAAAAAGAACAAACTGGGGATCCCATAAGGAACTGGCTAAAGACATACTACTTGAACATATTCATGAATCCCTTCAGATGGGAAGGCCTGAAAGATAATCCAGAATACTCACTCTCCTCCTATTTTCCTTTTTTTCTTTAAAAATAGGTAATTTTAGATAACTCCCACAACAGAAAGGCTACTTACTGTATAATAAAGGTTTCATACCTCGGCCGGAACATACTTTATTTTGTTAAGACCTTGCAATCTATTTTGTGATTGAATTAAAATATGTATCTGCCTTTTTCTTTTCTTGAAAAAATAGTACAATTCTTGCAGAATGGACAGTATCAATTTTTAAATGAAAACCAAAAAACTCACTTGTCTGACAATTTTCTTTTAAAATGTCATAACTATTAAAAATAAGTAGAGCAAGTAACCAGAAAGGAAACTCTGTTAAAAATGTAGACAAAGAACAGTAAAAAAAGGGTATTTTTACATTATTTTCTGCAGAACCAGGCCAGGTGAAACATTCTAACATCATGGAGAAATTATAGTCAGGCTTTAAAAAAATCATATTTATGTTTAGTACAACTCACTATATTTTTCAGTTTGTAAATTGTCAATGCAGCTCTCTGAAACAGGGAAATGCTGTCATGCTCTTGGTGTAAATGGCATAAAGATTAGAGGCAATAGCTACAAAACGCTGAAAAATTGCCCAGATTTAGATAATAAAACTTTCAACTAATTTGTTGACTCCAATGTTTCAGGATCCTTTAGCCTTGGGGAAACTAAATGGGGACACTTCAGTAAATCCTCTGTAGGAACCACTGAACTAAATGAGGCTTTTAGCATTTAAAAAGGAGTTATGTGGATTTGACTTAAATTCCTCATCCATAATTATGCTGGAACTACTGAATTATCATTCCTCTCCAGATACAGGTGGTTTGCCTTCTTTGTCTTTCCTAAAAGGTGGGTCATAAAAAGAAATTAAAATTAACAAGATATGTTAGTAAAGCCATTCAAGCCATCCAGACCTCTTACAGCACCTGAACTGATGCTATTTTCCCTTCCCTCAACAACAGACCAATTTTTTTCAATTTGAAGGCATTCCCTTACAAAAATAAATAAAGAAGAAAGTTTCATATTTTTAATCAATGCACATAGCCTAAGCAGAATTGTTACATAACTGTTCCAGACTACTGAATTCACTTAAAACTCGGGTTAGGTTTTGTATCCAAAGATATACAAATACAATATTGATGGTTATTGAATTTGATTGGTATCAAATTCATTTGTGGCCTATCCACATGTAGATAAACATTTCACACTAATACGTGGGCTATGTGCTTTTCAAGGAATAAGAATTACCTTTGCCATCTACCTTAATCTCCTTAACAACAAACTTTCATCTGCAAAAGGCATTAGAAACTGTCTGTGAGTATCACCTAATAAACCAAATGTTTAACCAACTAACTGAGCAATCATTTATTTGCTATTTTGGGTTTAACCAAGCAGAAAAACAGAAAAGCTTTGATTAGGTTTCTCCACAAGACACCTCTGTGATCAATGATTTACTATGGATGATAAATGAATGTAGTTTTTCATTATGTATGGCATTCATCAGCTAAGGGAAAGATTTAGAATAAATGGAAAGTGATTTCATACCATATTCAAAGCCTCACACAGCTAAGGCACAGATGAAAGCTACATTCAACTGAAAAAAACAAATGAGAACAAGACCCTTGCTTTATATTATGCCTGCCCAAGATTCTACCTTTATAAATAAAAACCCTTCAAAACTCTTCTTGAAAACATCTGCCAGGGATTTGACTTAGGTAGGAAAAAAAAAAAAGAAATCTAAGAAATCAATAAAAAAGGACTAAAAGATGTAAGATTTATATTTTCTATCATGGTGTTTGGTATCCTCCAAGAGGCCATTTGTTAAAGATAGCAATTATAACAACAAATGAGGTAATTGTAAGGAGAGGCGCAAACTCACTCCTAAGTGGCTTAACAGGTTTGCTGGATGTGTCTCTTCCCACTTACCTCCCCACAAATATTACAAGCCCAACATGAAAATCTTTTGCTTCCAGCTACTTAATAAAAGCAACTGCCCTGGACTTTTTCAAAAACTGTCAAATACATTTTTCACTTTATTACATTGAATATCTCCCAATTCAAAAGTAACAGCAAAAAATACTCAAACTAATTTTTTGTTGTTGTTGTTTCAAGCCCAAGCTAAAAGTAAAATGGATCCTTTACTTATCATGAAGAAGGCATGCAAGATTTCCAACCTGGCCCTGCAGAATCAAGACCATTTTTCAAATTGCAGCAAAACTATCTATTTATTCTTTTGACAAAATTTAAAACACACACAGGAATTCAGATGCTTGTCTTGTAATAATACCTGCATGGAATACTGCTTGTCACAGACTCCTCTCCTAAAAAGATCAAGGTCACATCAAGCCTGTGCTTACCTACAGAAACAGAGTGCCTCTGCCAGGAACCAAAACCCCTTTAATTCAGTGAGCCATTTGCTTTGTACCTGTTTTTATACCTGGTTTGAAAAAAAATAATTGAAGCCACTCAGAGGTGTCAGTTAAAATATCCTTAAATACTACCAGATGGTCTACAAAAACAATGCCCTCTGACTTTATGGCAGGAGATAAACATGCCTCTGCTACTGTATTTTATATGATCTGCACACCTCGCATTTCAGAGATAAGAACAATTTGACATGCGGTGTAATTGCCTACCAAAGTCTGAATACAGAACCATTTTACAGAATAACTTTTCCTTTGCATATTAAATATAATTTAGAACCTAGAGAAAGAAAAGTTTTAAAATTCAAACAGGCCACTCTGGAGATATACAAAATTGCTGACTAAAAACCTAAAAATCTTTAAAGTTGACCTATTATACAGAAAGCTTTAGTCTTGAGTAGATTTTTTTTCCCCCGTAGGAGAAAACTCTTTGTATTGTTATGACATTATGGCATATGTATCACTATGTAGGTTTAGCCTTCTGAACGAGTTTCTTCTTTGAGTTAAAAGAACCCATGCCATTAAGAAGTACTAGCACATAAAAAGTACTACTTGACACTAGGGAGTGAAGTTATTAATGCAACTTAGTAAAGTTTCACCAGCCAAAGTATTTGTAATTTAGTAGGGTTTGCATGAGCATGTTTCAGACTACAGGGTGTACTAGCTGCAGGAAATACCCCTTGACTACAGATGATACCTGACCCATCAGTGACATTATTACTTATTTGTGTAAAATGGAAACTTTTTTTCCACTGGAAAACTGGAAATGTGGTTATTTTCTATATAAGGTAAAATTATGCACAGAAAAGAACAGTGTTCACAATGGGACCTACTACATTTGAATGAACAATTTTCATCTCTTCTCAATGCTTTTTTTAAAAGTAGGCTGTTGCATGAGAAGCCACCCATCTCTGCCACCACCTGCCAAGTCCAGCAAAAAAGAAAACTTTGAGAATTGGAATATTAGAAAATAATGATAACTCCAATAGGTAGCACAGATCTGACACGCTTGCTGCCAGAACATACTGGTCATACATACAAGACTCTTGCTTGATTCCATTTTCAAAATAATGGCAGCAGAAAGCAACAATCAGGAAAGTCATTATGTCCCATTTTAGATAATTTTGCGGATTAGAATTAGTCTCTGACAAGATGTCCCTATGAAATTTGAGGAATACATTTGCTTCTCTTGAATTCCTAATCATAAATCAACTGAACTGAACCCAGCTATGTATTCCTGGTAATTCCCTTCTGAATTCAAGTGAAAGAAAGGCAGCAGAGTTCACGCTGCCTGTAGACAGTGCTACCAAATCCCTCCCATCATATACACACAAAAGGAGTAGAACAGGTCATTCTGATTGTATTCATTCTTATTTCAAAGGAACTAATTGCTAAAGACTATAGCCATTAGGAGGAAAAAAGCAGAGGTTGCCTGCTCAGCAGCTCTATGCCAGGAGCCACCCCACTGTCTTCCTGTGTGACTTTCAGCCTGTTACTGAACAGCATCATCCCTCCCAGTGCTGCTGGAATAGCAGTGTCATAAGATCAGCACCTCCTTCCCTGAGGCTGGAATTTTGTGAGGTGAAATTATCAAGAGACATGCAATTATGGTGGCTGTGTAAACACTAAAGCCATTCAGGTAATGAAATAAATATACCTTTGTCATTTTCTGCAGAAAGGAGAAACCGTGCATTGTCAAGCTCACTTTTTCATTAAGTTCTTCTTCAGAGAAAAAATATTGAGAATTTTTATAAAGTGAATCTATGTTAATGAAACATGCATTAAACATTGATTACAAGGAAAATTAGGATATTCTAATTTTCTTTTTTAGATGGAGCTTCTAAAATATTGATGTATCAAGTAACAACAAAGCAAATCTTGGCATTTCCATCCACTGACATGCAGAATATGAGCCCCCTTCTAGAAACAGGATATAAAGGCTCCTTGTGTTTTGGAGCAGAAATCAGAAACATGCTGGCTTGGGCTGCAATAGAGTTCATTTTCTTCATAGTAGCTGCTACAGAGCTACAGTTTGGATTTGTGCTGGAAGCAGTGTTGATAACACAGGGATGTTTCCCTACTGCTGAGCAGAGTTTGCACAGCGTAGCCAAGGCTTTTCTGCTTCTTGCACTGCCCCACCAGTGAGGAGGCTGGGGGTGCTCAAGGAGCTGGGAGAGGACACAGCCAGGACAGCTGGCCCCAACTGTCCAAAGGGACATCCCATACCACATGCTCAGCAATATAAAAAGCTGGGAGAAGAAGGAAGAGGGTGACATTTGCAGTGATGATGTCTGTCTTCCCCAGTAATCATTATGAGTGATGGAGCCATCTCCTGCTGGCAGTGGCTGAACACCTGCCTGAGAATGGGAAGTGGTGAATTCACTCCTTGTTATGCTTTGCTTACGTGCAGGGCTTTTGCCTTCCCTACTCAACTTTCTTCTCCGCCCACAAGTTTTCTCCCTCTTACCCTTTCAACGCCCATCCTGTCCCTGGGGAAGCAGCCACAATGTGCAACAGTCTGAGATTAAACCACGGCAAACAAGAAGGGAGGAAAGCCTTGTGTCAGTGACCTCTGAGGCTGGATGGTGGACATCAGCCAAACCACAGATGTGCCCAGACAAGGACAGGTACATTATCAAAGACATGTTCAGCCTCACCATTTCAGCTTCAAGGGTTTTAATATTTTTCCTCCTTTGTTAGGGCCTTAATGCTACCAGTGCCACAGAGATTCAGAGGAAAGACTCTGCAGTCAGTGGGGAACAAATCTGCAGAGAAACAGGGGCTTCTGGAAGAAACCTGCTCTCTGTTATTCCCCCGCAATTTTCCACCTGGGCAGACAAGGAGGAAAGTACTCAGCAAGCCAGAGGAACGTTCAGGGCTGCCTCTGGAACAGAGCATCCCAACAAGAGACCTGCAAGCAGCACAGGCAGGGGCTCCTCCAGGTACAACTGCCAGCTGAGTGCCCAAAAAGCACGTTGAAGGAGACAGTTCTGCATTTGACCCAAACTTGTCAAAGAAATAGCACTAATGTCGTTATAACTTACAGGTTAGTTATATTTCACTGTCAGAAAAAACACTGACTACTCACTTCAGCCTCATCCCTCTACCTCTCTTGATACCTTGTTCAATTCTCTAAACATCTCCCAAACTAAAGGCTTTGCACTTACACTATAATATTATAGTACTTGTTCAAATATGTTTATTATGGCACAGAGGCAGACCGCTCAATAGACATTACTATTCACAGATTTACTGTCCTTTTTGGTAAAATTTGGCAGCCCGAGGTGTGCTCCATGATGCAGCAGCTATTTTATTAGGATTAACTGAGTTAGCTAATCTAAGGTTACCTTGGGCATTTCTTCATTCCCTTTGTTACAGACTATTCTAAGTAAAATATTGTCACCCTTGATATTTTCACACTGTGGCTATTTACTGGTATTTCTCTTCTCTTAAATGCACAGCTAAATAACTACATTTATATAGAAATCGATTGTTCAAAAGTCAGACCAGCCCTGCAGTGAAACAGTTTATCTCACTTTTGTGCATGGAAGTGATATATGAAAATATTTACAGTATGACTGGAATAATTACTCTACAAACTCATTATCATTATACGTTTACCTATGCCTCTAATGAGGTGGATTTTTCCCCAGTTGTAAGGATGTAGTAAATTCTTTTAAATATCAGCACATCAGAAAATAAAAAATGGCCAGCCTTGCTTTTTCCAATAATACCAAATAACCTTTTCCTTCTTGGTTGCCTTTACTGCCTCTCAAATTTATTAGAAATGAGACACTCATTAATTTTATTTATTTTTACCAACTCAGTGTGTTTTTAAACAGAAGACAAAAGCTCTGAAAAATATCCTCATCATGTTTTGCTTATTGTTGAAATGTGTTGGCTCTTCCTTTTAGAAGTTTTTGCCCCTTTACTCCCCTTCACTACTTAAATGACTTACATGGTGAATTTAATTTGGATTTTATCCTGCTAAGATGATTTATAGTATATTTTTCAAACAAAACAATACTTACATTCTGAAAAATGGAAAAAAAAAACATAAAACCTGGTTTAGAGCTATACTATTCCATTTCACAGAGAGTGACTTAATAATGCCTTATTATATCCACTTGAAGAGCTGAAACCCACAGTTCTCCAGCCCCAGTTCATTCCTCTCAATGCTTGGTGGGGAAGAAAACTTCTCAAAATATATGCTAATATTTTAAAGAAACTGGAAAGAACCAGCATAATGTGAGAGAATCCATGTACTTATAGTTTAAAATACTCTTCATTTACTTCATACAAGTCTGAGTTCAAGATTCATAAAGAAAGAAACATCAACTGCACTTAAATTTGGTATTGCTTTCAACTTATTTTGTGCTAAACAATCTCTAAGCATTCACATGAGACTTACAGTGAAATTGTTTCATTTGATTTGTCATAAAACTTTTTAAATGGACCCTGATGCAGCAGAGATTAATAGAGCTGTGTTACTAACTTGGAGTTAGCACAATGACTAAACATCTGAAGTCTTAAAAATAACATTAAGGAAGATACAAACGGCTGTCCTTTTCTTTTATACACTTATTGAACTTCTTAAAGACTGCACTATTGATTTAAATCCATGGCTTTTAAATCCATGTTCACATTAACTTGTTTCTAGTACCCCTCTGAAGTTAAAAAAAAAACCAAAATAAAACCAAAATGAATGAAAGCAGGTGTTTCTGGGGCAAAAATCCAGTTAAACCTGTTAGAAATCAGCATTTTAAAGTCTCAGGTTAACATGATCTAATGTAATTCATAAAATTAAGCACTTAGGTTTGGTCATAGCCATTTTGACATGTCAGCACCTGGCTTTATCATTTAGCTTAGCCTAATTACAAGCTATATGTTAAAACAGGAAAAAAAAAACAAACCAAAAAATCCAAACCCAGCAACCAAGAAACTTAAATCCATCTTGGCTTCTAAATTAGGAAATTGACATTATTCCGCTAATTTTAGAATACATTTCTTGCATTACAAAGCATATGGCTGCTACACAAAAATATTATAAATAAGTTTATCTGCATTAATTTTAGCAGTCAGACAGGTAAAAATATTTTGTGTATTCCAAACAATGCATTTCAAGAGTCTCATCTTTTAATGGTAATCACAAACCCAAGAAAATTGTTCATCTTCATCATCTACAAAAATATCTTCTTGGCTTCATAAAAAATGGTTTTCCCAGATATTAAATATAAAATTATGCCTTATTTAAACAAACTCAACCTGCAAAGATTTACAATTTAATATAAAGGCTTCTGTCTCTAGAGCTGTATCACAGAAAATTAAATCCATCAATCCTGAATTTTTTTTTTCTTTGAAACTTTAAAATCCACTCAAGCTGGAAAAAAAAGTTTCAAGTAATTAGAAGAGTCTTGCATATCTATCACTGCTAATAACCTGAGCCCCAGAGTGCTATGGAAGGGAGTCAATGAAGTAAATAGATAATATAGGTGTGTCAGGGAAGAACGGCTACTTCAGCAAATTCCTGGAGCTCGCTTTTGGTGGACCAAAGTCTTTCCCTCTCCTTTCCCTCCACTTTCTGTAGTTTGCTTTCATCAATTCTTACAGTCTGAGAAAGACAATCCCTGGTAGCAGGTTTGGAACTCTTCCCCTACCCTGTACTTGCAAACTGGATTAGTTATTTTCCTCCTCTGCTCTGCAGGCTGCCCAGCCCACCACAGAAGCAGCACAAACTCTGAGTGCCACAATCACCTACACGGCTTGGATCAATCCAGAATTGCAACTCTCAAAGGCTCTTGGGAGAACATCACTTATGGAATCTCATCTCATCAGCAGCACCAATCTGGCACAGGAGCAGCTCTGTGGGACTAAAACACAGGGGTGTCTGGGATGAGCAGAGGCTGAGGGATGACTGAGCTCAAAGACAAGGCTCAAGAGGATTTTATTGATGTGCAGAAGTTCCAGGAGGGGAGGGGAGACACCCCAGAACACAGAAGTAAACTCTTCTCGGTGTTATCAAAGACTCAAACAATGAGACCACACTGAAGTACAGAAGACTACATTTAAACACCTCTGGTTTACTGTGAGGGTGGCAAAATATTCTAACAGGTTGCACAGGGTCTCCATCATTTGAAATATTCAAAACTCACGTGGAAAGCCCTGAACAGCCTGAAGTAACTGGCCTGCTTGAGAGGTGGTTGGATCAGATGTAGAGGTGCCTTCCTATCTTTACAATTCTCTGATCAATGAAAAGATAATTTCTCTGAGTTACAAGAGTTCCCACGGTAAAAACAAATAAAAAAAAAAAACAACCTCTACACCAACTCCTTCTCACCCAACTCAGAACAAAATCTCCACAAATGAAACAATTCTAGAGAAGCAACCTTTACTGAAGCCCAGTGTATTTCCTATATCTCAGTATAATTGTTAACAATCACTCAGCATCACGAGACACAGATGAGAAGAAAACAGATTTCCATATCTGAAAAAAACCACCCTCTGCTTTGTAAGTAAAGTGCTCACATGAATCATGGAAATCAATCACAGAGGTTCCTTTATTTACTAAAGAGAGATCTAGGATCTCTCTCTATACATATATTTATTTATATTGTTTTCTCCCCACCACGCCCCAGAGCTTGAGGAGGTCTGATTTCATCCCCACTGCTTTCAAAATAACTCACCTCACTTAAAGCCACAATGCAACGAATAAATGACATCAATGAAATGCCATGTATGAACTGATTACATTAGTTCCATTTCTTCCCCTTTTTTATAAAAACATTTGAGGACTTTTGACCTTTTTATCCTATTTTGATTGATACAGTAAATTGTACCCTGAGGAGATAAAAAATAGGAAGCATGAGCTAAAGCAGAGACAGAGGCAAAGCAAAAGATTGCATACAACTTGGAGAAGGCAATTTACAGCTAAGCAGATGGCTGTAAAAAACAAGCCATTTTTCTCGAGTCTAGCTGATGTGATCTGTACTAATTCACTACTGGAAAGCAACCAAACCCATCAGGACAATAAAAGCATCTGTAAAACATTGCACCTATTTTTTTCAACCACCTCTGTCAGAGGCATACTGAATTCTTCCTCAAGTCCCTTATTTCAACAATCACCATAGCCTTTCTGTATGTTCCTGCTGTCTTCGTATACAGAGCTGAGGATTTCAGAAAAAGGAGGCTGTTGATTCATAAAAGGGAAACAGCACAAGTTAGATTACCATGAAAGTACAGCAAAACCACTTCTGTAGTTCACTGTATTAAACTGAGCTTATCCAAGCTTTAGACCTTACTTGGGAAGAAGGAACATGAACACAGGACAAAGGTTTCTCAGAGCACACAGATATGAAAATAAGGATTAGTCTCAGGACTGCTCTTTTAATTTAGAGCTTTAGCTTTTTTCACCTCCACCTTAGTGTCCAGCCAGTATCCAACTATTATCTTAGAGAAACAGGGGAAATGAAATCCATTGCATAACCTTTCTACTGCTCCTGCATTACCAGGAGGAAAGGATGCTCTCTGCTGTGATTCCATTCACAGTAGAGGGTCTGTGGACACATGTGGATAGTATGTGATGACACCTGGGTTTTAGCTGGGCTCATACACCCACAGCTCACCCACCTACAGCAGGGCTGAAAGGCAACTGGGACAACCAGTTTTCTCTTTTCTATGAAACTGAAGCTTGCCTAGCAATCAAATGCTAACATAATGCAAGCCCCACATCCTTTAAGCCCGCGATCTGTTTTTCCATGCCCACCTCCCCTCCACACTTGCAAAACTTTTAGAACTCATGCTGACTTCCAGCCACTGCAACTGAGACTACTCAACAGCTCAGCACAACCTCACTTATCTTCAGGAGGACAAACAGCAGCAGCATTCTCAAAAGACTTTTGGCACTCTAATCCCCTTATCAGTTTAGCACTTACACTTTCCTCCCCAACCCATCACCAATGTTTACATAACCCCTAGATGCTCCCATGTTTGCCTAATTTAATTTTAGAAGGACAATATTACCCCTTAAGCATTCTGCTCTACTTCCAGACGCAGCCACAAGAGCTGCTGTCTCGTGGTGGGATTTCAGTTAATTAAATCAGTGTTTCAGGATTTCTGGCCATCTGCTGAGACCATAAAACTTCCTTGCTACAGCAGAAAGGAAATGTGCCCAGCTGAGCTGTACTTACCACTGCAATACCTCCTGAGTGAAACCAGTTCTTCACTCTCAGCTTTCTTGACAAGCAGCCTGGCAAGACCTCCCTGAGAGAAAGCAGCTCAGGCCAAGGCTACTCTGAAGCAGAATTCAGGCTACGGCCACCTTGACATTTTGGCACACCAAGAGCACTGTATTTAACTTGATGAACTTGCAGATTACAGGGGCAAATTTCTTTAGGTGGAATGAAGTCAGAAAAATTAAAGCATCATGTGGACTGTGGACCCATACCTCTCAAGGGGACTTCAAGGTCTGGGAATCCAATAAAATACAAGGATGTAGACAGTGTCATCAGAGCTATGGCCTGATTTTAATGCCTTCTCCCACAGCCCATGCACTGTGCTGTGAGCTGAGCACTTACACCACTCCAAATTCTCAATAACTAGTAGTTTCCTTATGTGCTGCAGGGTGGATCAGGCTCCCTTCCTACATGGTGTGAGACAGAGCCCTCTCCATAAGCCAAATAACAAGTTTAAAAAAGAAAACAACTGTAGAGACAACAATAAAGAGTAGGCACACTCTTTATTTTTCTTCTTTTTATGCTAGCACTGTACCAGCTGTTTGGTACTTTATTACTTTTGTTTGCCTGTTTATGCACCCACTTGAGCTCTCAGTAAACACAGGTTTCACAACTATAAATAAAACATACATGAGAAATGTTGTTGCTTACAGTTTCAACTCCCTCTGCATCTTCCTAATCTTCTGCATTTTATGCAGCCTATGTTCTGTAAACACAGATCCTGGGGCAGTTCAATACTCCTGTGGATGCTCCAGAAGAAGAGGACTGCTGTCATCTCTAACTATTTTAAAACTATGAACAGATGTTTGACTGCACAACATAACAAATAACTTCAGACGAGTAAGATGAGATGATTTTTCCAAGACATTCATAAAACTCAACTATATATATTTTTTAAACACTGTAACTGCTCCAAAGCAAAAAAATGAATTTTGACAATAATGTGGATATTCTATAGCCTACCTGAATTTTTCATTGCCCCTAAATATTATTACTTGGTGAGACAGCCTATAGGAATTACATAAATGTCTTCTTAAATATACACTATCACTGAAGGTCCAAAAATGGTGGTTTCAAAATTGTTTATTTAAACCACAAAATTAATCCCCTTTTTATACATCTGAATTATTAGTCCCTATCTTCAGAGCTCTAATTTGTGAAGGTCTAACAGTCAATGGAACTGGCACTTGGCCTCAGAGGTTGATCTTGTCACACTCTGAGCTTATTTTCTTGCTCCAAAAAAGCACTCAACCACATCTAACTTTCAGTGTGAAGCTTCAATAGAAGCACTCCCATACCAAAATTTAAGTAATTTTTAGAAATGCTGGATGAGTAACATCCCTTATATCACAAAATATTTCCTAATAATGAATTCTATTCCTGACTCTTTACTGAACAAACTACAGCTTCCCGGGGCAAACAAACAACCCCCAAACCCCCTCAAATTCTCAAAACTTTTTGCAAATATGTCCAGCACCCATTTATCCTGTGAAGTGCATTGTACACATTTATACAGACAGGGAGTTTCCCACTGCTTCAGAGAAGCTGCACAAGACTCCCCCTAATAACATGTTTCAGTACAACATATATCTAGGATTTAGACTTAATCTAGGATCTAGGTGGACTGTATTCTAGGGCCTTAATCTAAGACTTAAGTGCATTGGAGTTTACAGCTATTTCCTTACTTATTTCTGAATTTTCTTTCAGAAGAGAAATGATTTCTAATATTTATTATGAAATTTACCTTGCACAGGTAAACCAGAAAACAATCATCATTGTAGTCTAAGCTCAGCTACTTTCTAGTGCTTAATCAGCAATCTTTTATTTTTCTTAATGGAAAATAAAAAGTAATGTTTATGTATCTTAAATTAAATACTGTTCAATTGAGATAACACCACCACTCCTGAAATACTCAAATATAAACTATGCAAAGGATTTTAAGTCTTGTGAACTAACTCAGTGAAGCTGATTTCAGTATGAAGACATGGTTATAGAAGCTCAGAAGTGCACACTATTTTGGGGCTGTAAGAGAATTTCACAGAACACCTTTAAAGTAAATAACAAATAGCCCAGACAATATTGAAAAGATTCCCAAGAATGCTACTACTTTTTATAGAACGTTTCATTTACAAAACCTGGGGTTTTTTTTGAGAATGCAAATAACGTCATTTTTTGCATCTTTTGTAACAGAGAGATTTGGCCTGCTGTATATAATTTAAATTAAAAGAGCACATGTCATAAGGTTCATGCCACTGTGGCTTCTAGGATATCAGAGGCCCAAAACTAAGTATCAAGACATTCTCTTCATAAAGGCTGATATCCAGAAACAAGCTACAGTCCATCACTCAGAAATACACAGAGAGAGAGTAAGAACATTAAAATATAAATACCTAGAATGAGGGTGGAAAGCACAATCAAACACTGGACTATCATTTTCAGCTGTGACTGACCACAAGTTGCACAGCTGGCTTTTCTAAAATAGTAATTTAAAAAGTAAATAAATAAAATCTGAAGGTGCCTGCAGCAGGTCCCAGTGACATTCTTATCGTGGGCTGGGAACCATCTGGAACAGTTCCAGGAGATCACGTGCCAAGAACAGCTGGATAGGAACCAGCCACCCAAACACTTCCAGCAATTCAAGTATGCATTCATACATTTTCTTTGCTTTTTAAAATATTTATTCATATCTTAAATGAAAAAAAAAAAATCATGTCACAGCTGGATTCCTCCCTCACCCCACAAATTTACATCATTGAAAGATTTGCTGTTCTTTATTCCTTGTCAAATGCAATATGGATACACAAGAGTGCAAATTTAGCACATAGAGGAAGTTATCTAAGCAGAAAAGAATGGTGGGAGACCTCCCTCTTCCAGATGAATCCAGGAATAAATAATGATGAAGTTTCTTTCTCATTCTAATTTCAATTAATCCTATCATCTCCTAGGAGACACTCTCAGTGCAGCAATCCCCTTGTTCATCAGCTCCCAAAAGACCATCATCACCTGAGGCAGAATGAAACTCTGCCCTCTATCCCAGCAACTGACCTGGAATCATGGTAGAAAATGCAGCACAGAGTGATTCACCATTGCTACTCTAAAATTATCACTTGTCTATAAAGAAAACATACTTTGTCATTTACTCCCTTTCTTAAGAATAACAGTCATAAAAAAAATCAACAATAAATACTTTTACATGCTTCACAGCTTTCTTACAAACTTTTTCAATCTGAAGTCTCCAGCTCAGAAGTTCCACCTACATATTGGGCTGGAGAACATCCTCTTGATTTTTTTCCCCCAGGCCAATTATGAATTATTGATGTTCTTGCTCTATAAGAATTTGTAGAGTCACAAAATAAGACAACAAGTAAACAGGTTGATTGTTAACTCCAGACTTCAGGAATCCACAAATCTGGATAGCAGAAGACAAGGAAAAGAATCGCCTCACTGGCAAATGCTGCTGGCAGAAGCACTAATGTGGCCACCAGATGTGGTCACCAGAGCCAGCATCTGCTTTTCTCCTTTCCGGCACCGATTTTCTTGATCAAACTACTTGACCACCAGTTTTGCCTGTATCAGTCTATCAGCCTCATGTTTTTAAGTTGTGTGACAATGTAACAGCCCCAATTATTTAAATAACACCGCACCTCACTGTAGAGGATTACAATCGTTATATAAATGCAATTTCCAGATGGATACACAGGCCAAGAAAAGAAACTCTGTGCCTAACTTGAATTCCATTCACTAAAAATATCTGGTAGATAGGCCCCTACATTTTGACATTAATAAGAACCAAAAAACAAAATGTTGCATTTATACTTGTCTCTGACCACTTTAAGTTTATCATTTGCTTACTTAAAAGCAAACAAAAAAACCCCAAAACAAAACAAAAAAACCCCAAACAAAAAACCCCAGAAAAAAACAACAACAAAAAGCTTGAGTAAATGAAAAGAAAGGAAAAGTAGGAAGCTTATTTGGGCAAAATACAATTTCTCTACCACAGTGCCATATTACTGGAGGCAAATTAAATGAAAACCAAATGCAAATCAAACTGGCAATAATGGAAGACTGACACCCAGTAATCAGGAGAACCCCCTTTTCCAAGGGTTCCCTAGAATTTCACCCCAGACCCAAGGCAGCTGAGCCTCCTGTGCATTGCAGCAGGGCTCTGCATGCCTGGCTATGATGAGAATTACATGGCAATTTCACCAAACACAGAGAGGCAGCACGGTTAATATTAAATTGGCATTTTGCCTATGGCAAAAGCAGCACCTTTTCCACCAGCATCACTAGCTGGAATTTAAACTGGCTGTCATATATATTTATGTATATTCATAAATGCATATATATATATATACACACACAGAGTACATTTTGAAAGCACATAACTCTTACATGTATCTCACAAAGATTGGAAAAAGGAGAAAAATCCCTTGTGTAAAGGACTAATAAGTCTCTGGCTTGCAAGCCATCAACATGGTTGTAAATGATTTAAAGACTTCTGCAATTTTGCAGCAGGTGTGTAGGTTCACATACACAACATCCATTAAAAAACCCCAAAAACGCTGAACTGAGAAATATTACCCTATCACTGTCTTCAGTAAAACATAAAACTACTTCATCCTTTCTTCTTGAAGAAAACACTTTATAAGGAAAAAATGCTCACAATTTACTCTGCAAAACAAAATTGTCAACAACCACCCCTCACTACCTTTTGTTAAATAAAGTACAGGTTCAAACAAGAAACCACCATGATGGAGCTATGATTAACTGATTTCTGTAAGGCTGGTGCTAGAGTGCTACTCATAATTTACTTATAAGAAAATGAAACAATTACACTTGGTATAAGCAGCATTCAAATGAACATGCTCACAGCCTTCTGAGAAAAGGCAGAGAGGGAGAGACTTCCTGGCAAGTAATGGGAGTCTCATGTCAGTCAACCCATCCTGAGATTCACCTCATGGTGCCTGTTTCATTATTTAGTTTAATTTTCAAAGGATTATTTTCCATCAGCTCCCAGAAACATAAGAGAAATAAAGGATTTCATGATGTCGAATCTGTGTCACTACACATGGATTGATTTAATCTTGGCAACTCTGCAACATGACACTGCTAAAAAGCGACAATGACTTCAGGATAATTAATTAATCCAAAGAAATGCATGAATGACTTCCTTTTTCACTGTCAACAAGCAGACCACAGAAATTTAGAACATATAAAACATCCTCAATTTCAATCTGAAATAAATATTTGGCAATTATACAAAAGCTATAAATATTTGTTTGTTTTGCCATTTCTGCTGTTATCAGTTTCTACTGATTATCACTTGGATGTATGAATAAAATACACCACTGATTTGATCGTGGCTGTTACACCTTTGTGGTTTTATCATGAGAGGTTACTGAACAGGCAGCACATGCAGGGATATAAGACGTGCTAATTGAAACAGCCAGCAAAGGCTGGAAAGTCACCCACGTGGAACTGGTTACTACCAGTTGTGAGCCACAGGACCATGGGAGTGCATTTCTCTAAAACTCCCACTGCATTCAGCATTAAGAGGAAAGAATGAGTAAAATGAAAAATGTAATTCCCCATGGGCAGAAAGGGCTGTAATCATGTACAGAAAAGATTTTACAGTCAGAGCTAAAATACCCTGAAGTGAGAATGAATAACCCCACTCTATTGTCCATGCACATGATAAGAAAAAAAAAAAACACGTTCTCAGATGTAATGAGTATTCAGACGTCTTTATACATCAATGTTATTAACAGATTCAGAGCTGCATTTTTTGGAGAGAAGATCCTGCATCCTGGCAGAATAATACCTTTCAATATTACAGATCTATTTAATAAAGTTCTTTTATATCTGGATTTCTGCAAAGCATTTTATGTAATAGCACCTGACTTTCATTGGGTAGAAGTAACTACTCATATATTAGCTTGATGAAAAAGTGCCCCAGACTTTTGTAAGTAAAATCAATCAAGTTTTCTGCCTAACAGGCTGGCTTTTGTTTTTTTAGCTTGTTTGGGGAAAGAAAAAGGGGGTTACTAAGGCACTTTAAAAATAAAAAAAAGTAATTCTCAAAATTTTGATGATGGAAAATATGATGGCAGAACTAAAGCAGGTGTCTTAGAAGGAAACTGGAGCTATGTTAATAGGAAATGATAAAACTTTTCAATTCTAATTGAATACTAAGATTTTATTAAATTTCAGTTCCAAATAAAATTCAATTCTAATTAGGATTGGATTAGGAGAATCCAATCCTAAGGATTGGAGAAAGGAGAAAATAAGAAGCATCAAAAAGTCTCCTCTCTACATTGGAATTACTACACCAAAATAAGAAAAAATCACTTTCATAAAATCATGTAGACAATAATGGCAACAACTACAAGGGGAATCAATCTCTTCTTTCCATTAAGTTTCTCTAAGTTCTGTACTGCAAAAAATCACAGAATTGGTTTACAAGACAGAATAATAATTAGGTTTCCTAGAAATGCTGAAAATAATCTATTGCTATACAAAATGAAACAAATCTCACAGCAGTTTAGCTAGTATTGTTTACAGTTACACAAACATTTAAAAGACATTTACTTGATGTATCTTATTCCAGTTCTAGATTACTCTTCTCACACTTAGTTTCCATCCAGGAAAAAACTGCTGCCAGAAACTTCCAACTCACGTCAGAATTAGTCCTTCAGACTGGACTTATGGAAATGACTGAAAAATTATCTGATTTGTTCACTATCACACTCTGAGGACATTAAAGCAAATAGGCACTAAAGGGGTATAATTGAAGCTTTAATTATCAGTGCCCTTAGAAAAGAATTTTACAGAGACAAAAAATGTCATCAACTATCTCCAAAGCAGCTGATTCTGTAAAGAAGTCAATCTTAGCCCAAAAGTCAAATCTAATATGGCAAAATTTCAAGAATGAGTCCAAGACTCAAAAAGTCTAATATGTTAATAAGTAAAGCCCTGATGAGAGTCTATCACTACTGATCTGTCGTGTCAATTAAAGCTGAAACTTAACCACCATGAAATAATCACATATCTTCAAAATAAATTTCTTTCCTGAGTGAATATAAATTCAAAGAGAAGAGTAATTTAAAATTATTTCCTTTAGGATCCCTAGCACACTGATACTGTCTCTGTTTTTGGTAGATTCAGTCCTGTTAAAACACAGAAGGAAAAGGTTAATGCTCACATGTCAGCTGACAGATTAAATTAGCTTTGCATCAAATGGCAAAAAAAGAATGGTTCTGTGACATTTTACAGTCCAGAGAAGGAAAAGTTTGGATAATCAGCTTCAGTGAGAGCAGTAGAAGTGGGAGGGGTAAGGCTAAGTTTGGAAGAAAGTGCATATAAGGAGGCAGAAACTTTAGGAGATAATAGGAACTGTTAATAAAAAGAAAGAAAATTGTTTGAAACTCTTTGTTAGGGAACAGAAATGAAGTGGTGGAAAACATGTAAGAAGAAGAAATGATGGTATGAGGAAATAAAATTTGAGCTTTAATGAAAGAAGAAGAAAAAGCAATCCATTGCAACAAACAGAGGCAGTAATCAATGAGAAGTTGACTTTCCAATATTTTGAACTGCAGATAGAATAATTTCTTTCAGCTGAGGAGCATCGAGGACCAAACTCATTAAAAACAAAAAGAATTGTAAAGTCTTACATTAGTTCCACACCTGTGACCTCTGAACAGACACAGTAAAAGCTACCAGAAACAATCTTTCATCAAATAGCTCGCTTTGCATTCAGAAATAGCTAAATTTAGGAATCAATAGATGCACAAGTTTTCTGAATGTAGACGTATCCCACCTCCACCAGAACACAAAATGCTGCAAGATAAGTGCTTCAGCTTCAGGTGTCTCCCAGAAACAGAGAATGGCTGAGCCTGGGAGGGACCACAAGGGCTCATCCCAGAGCACAGGAGTCATCGTGGATTCACGTTCCTTGTTTGCTTCACTGGTATGCAAAATGATTGCATTTCCAGAGGGCATGAAATCCACTTTCGAAACTGAGAGTTTAAGGCCACCTGGTGCAGAAAGCTTTCTCCTTCTTAGCTCTTATGCACAACAGAATTCAAGATTTTTCTACAAAAATAAGAATAGCCTGGCTCCTACAGAGTCCTTGCTGTTTCTTGGCCTAATTTCCCACAGAGGAATTTCTGCACCCTTTAATAATCCCCATAGACACAGAAAGATGGACGGGCAAGAGAACAGGGTTTCATCAAGGCTTATTTCCTTTTCTCACTGGCATTCAATAAAATGAAAAAGTGACATATACTGGATTAAGTGTCCTAATTGTATTGCATGGCTACTACTTTGGATTAAACCTGTTATAAGACTATAATAAAACAAGATATATCCCATACAAACGGACCCATCTTACATCTTATTTTTGTCATGAAAGCTCAAGAAAGTAATTATAGAAGATTTGGAAAATGTACTTTATAGTTCTCCAAATCCTTCTTATTTACAATCACATAGTCTGAGCATGCAATAACTTAAGGTGCAATATTGCCAATTCTGCTAGTGTTTTTTTCTTATGTTTTAGCTCAAAGTAATGGAGAGGTCAAAATTTCTCACTGTGCTGTATGACCATTCCTAACTATTTTAATTTCATTCAAAAACGTGCTACATTACAATTCTTGGGTTTTTCTTTCTAAGCTGGTACTCAAAGGCATATTTTTAATGTTATTATTTGTCTATCTTATCTCTTATTATTTATATAATCTTCATTATTTAGAATTTTTTAAAAAACATAGATTAGGTTTTCACAAAATAGCTGTTAAAGCATTTCAATAAAGCTTTATGGGGTTGTTTTTCGTTTGTTTGTGTGTTTTTTTTTTTTTTTTTTTTTTTTAGTTATCTACATAAAAACAATAAAGAGATATTAGAAGACTTGGAAACACTGCCATAAACCCATAAGCTATGAGATGTATTTTGAGCAATAAACCTCCAAGGTCCCAAACCTAAACTTGACTCTCTTGGCTTGAAACTAAAACCTGTTAGAGGTTAAGACATCCTGACTATAAGTATGAGTGAAAAGAAGACAAATTCCACCCAAATGTGGCATGGTAGTACAGCTGTAATCAGGGTGAGATTGAGTATCTCAAGGGAAATTTGCTGCCATTATATTCACTTCTGACACCAAATCTATTTTCTGTTCAACACTAATTGCATTATCTCAACAACTGCTCTTTCTACATTCTCTTACTGAGAAAAGTTCAGCATTATTCTGGTCCAAGAAAAATTATCACCTTCTACCTCTGGCTCCTAGAGTCAGCCAAATGCAAGGATGTGTTTTGTTTTGTTTTTTCAGTAGGACACCATAGAAACAATGTTAGAAATCAACCAATATAAAGAAAAACTACATTATTACATGACGCACAAAAAGTAAAAATACTTTGTTTTTCCAATTTATTAAGTTTCTGCCTTACCACATCTTTTTTTATTTCTAGAAAAAAAAATCAGCTCTTTTAATTTTGTGGTTTGCAGTAACTGACATCATCATTGACATTATTGACTTCTTACTGCATTTCTATTGACAAAAACCAAGGCTCGTTTACAGCTATGCTCAATCCCACAGGGAAAAAAAGAGAAAAGGTTCTTAACTGAAGATGTGGTGACACTGACTGGAATATTTCAACAAATTTTAATACAGTTTCCACATCTGTATCACCCTAACAGGAGAATACGAGTCGGGTTACAATACAGTTGATCAAATACAACTGTACTCAGAGGAAAATTCTGCAAAATATTCACCACTGAAGTCCTACTTGCCCACAATAAAAGGAGTTACTTCACAGAATGAGTCTACTGCTAAACTCTATATCCCAGAGGGAACAACCTGTTAATTGAACAAGAACAACAATATGTATCAATGACACACCATATATAAACACCACCAGAATTCCCTGCCTGAGCCCACTCCAGCCAACCCAAAATCACAAACAAATCACTGAAGCAACCCCAGGACTGAGGGAGAAGCACGTCTTATCTGGCCAGATTGTGAACAAAATAATATAACCCTAATGTCTTTCAGGGAAAACTTCTATGACTAAGAGCCTGAACTATCAGCACTTACAAGCAAAACAGGTATTTTTTGGCTCTGTGAGCAATTTCACTAAGATTTCAGCTTTGACCCTTCCGTTGTTGAATGAATAAAGGCCAGATCATTTTAAAATGGAAAGACAAAGTGAATGAAGTAAAAACAAAGTAAATCTTTAATTAGGTAAGTCCTCTTTTGTTGCCTGGTTCAGGAAAAGCACTAAACCATATGTTTCAAGTGTCTAAATCTGCCTTCAGGTTTCAGATGAATATGTCTCTGTGGGGCTGTTTCTGTCAACGGCAACATTTTTTTTATGGCTTAGAATTTGCTTGCTGGCAGCCACCTGCTAATAACACCGCTACAAATTAGTAGGGTGCTTGGGAATTTGGACACAGATTAAAAAGTAATTGAGAGGGTGGACTAAATCACATCTAGAAACCATTGTATCCACTTCAAGCTACCTCCTTCTTGTTTTGGAAATAATTTCTCTTTAGGACATTCAAGCTATCAATTATTGAGTGGAAACATGGGCTGTTTGCAGTTCTGTAAGTGAGCAGTTAGCAAGCTCCATTTTCAATTCCCTCTCCACCACTGGCACACACCGTTTGTTTCAGGCTTGCACAGATGCTGTACCAATCACTCAGTGGTGAGGGTCACTATGAATATCAAGCTATAATAAATCCTGATCTCCTCCACATCACTGCAATGCCATAGCACATCTAGAAGATGCAGAAATCTAACCATGACAGGATGCTCAGATAGCTATGACTGAGCACAACACAGGACCTCATCTGCCTCTGGAGAACCGAGATGCTCCCCAAGTAAGTCTGCCTCTCCTGGCTGAAGTCTCTTTTCATTAGCTTCTGCCAGTTACTGCACTCCTTTCAAATCTGTTTTGACTTGTACAGCCTTGCACTCGGCCAGGGAGCAGCACTCACCAAAGGCACCATCACATCACTGAGATTTACAGCTCCCAGCACTCAGCCAGCGTCCTCTCTCAAACCTCTCTCAGCCCTGTGCATGTTCATGATTTACCTTGAATCTCACCCAGCCTCATTTCTCACAGAGCAGGTATCAGTGACTGTGAACACTTGACAGAAAAGAAACTGAGAGAAGCACGGACTATTGAAAGACCATTGGGGAGCCTTGGGTCTTTTGACTTAGTAGTATTCCAGGGAACATAGTGGTTTTGTAAATAACTGAAAAGGGAAGCTTCCACAATATTTAAGTTTCATATAACTGCTACTAAGTGACTGTAGTTTGAAAAACAACTCATGTGAGTTCAGCAAGCACCTCAGAAACCTACCAAGTGTGATGTTATGGGGTTTTTTCTATTTTTTTCCTCTTAAAATCTAAAGGGTTTATTCTCCCGTAATAGCTAATAATGAAAAAGAATTATTTAAAGGTCAGCAGGAAATGGTCTGTTTTTACAGAGCAGGATTTTTATAGCCATTGATCTTTGAGGACTGAGGTAGCTATGGATGATGTTTATTTTTAGCCCTATTTTATGTAATCATTTGTGTAACACCTGCCCACAATAAGGAGGAAAAAACCCCCACTGCACTGCTTCTGCAGTTTATATTGTTTTAAAGATTGGACGCTGTTTATTTGGGACAAAGTCAGTGCTTACACCAGGTCCTGCAGCACTAGTGCTCATTTCAGCAGGTCAATCCTGCCCTGTGGTGCAGTAACCCCAAAAGAACAGAGAGTACAGCTGTGTGAGCACTGCCCTCATCCCTGCTGACGATGACACTGCTGCAGTGATGAGCCCTGATCAGACCAGTTTCCTTAGAGGACAGCATTACAACATTCTAGAACCCACATTTCCCCCTGGAGTTTACTTTTCCTGCTTCCACCATGACAATTAATAAAGCTGAGAGCAGCAAAGTGCAGTTTGCTGAAGCAGAAGCAAAGTCTTCCACCCTCACGTTGGGAGGACATCGAGGGCACACCTCAGATCAGTTGATCTGCTCTGCCTCCACTGCAGTGCTGATGCTGCAGACAGATCCCAGGCGGTATTTACCACTTTCAGAAGGGGTAGGAACCTCTTGATTCTAGTAAGAAGTAATGCCAATTGAATGTGCTCTCATCACTGTGTACCCTAGACTTTCTTTATGATTTTTCTTTAGCATTTACTCTTCTTCACGTTTAGAGACCAAACACATCTGGAACTTTTCAGAAGACAGCATTTGGGTTACTTTTTGTTTAATTTGACAGAAAGAAATGCATCCTTGATTACTCTGACAAAATCTTTTCAGGGAAAAGACAATTGACATACAAAGAGCAGAGTTAAATACATGGATAAAGATGGGAACTCCACTTTACTAAATTAACAGATGGGCACGTGGGTCATATTTAATGGCTCAATGTAAGCTAGATGTAAATGACCATTTAAGAACAGTCTTTCAGACATTAGCATATTTTATCACACACCCTAAAGATTACAGTTGTGGTTTTAAAGCTGAGGTACTGGACTTTCTTTGACTGAATCATGTTCCACCTGGGGAGTTTTAGAGGGGGTTAGAAACATGCCTTCATCTTCACACAATAGCAGCGGAGAGACAAAGAAATAAAACTTTGAATGCTGAAGTTCATTTCTATTATAAATTCTTGTACACAAAGGTTTATTCTTTGCTAATTATTGCCTTAGTTATGATGAAAGGAATTCATTTGTCGTAGTAAAAAAAAATTTTGGTAACATGGCATGATTAACATTTAACTCCTCAGATCAGTAAACAGTGAAAATTGGTGCTAGAGTTTAAGTGGGTACTTAACTGAGAAGTAAATGAATACAGAACTTTCTCACTGCAGTACAACATACATTTCACTGAATTTGCATGATCATTATTCTTTAAAATACTGACATTAACAGCCATGTGAATGACACCATCATTTTCTGTCCCTTTATTGCCCTTTTCTACATGATTTTCCTTGAATTGATAAATTAAATGTACAAATTCTATAGAAACTTTCACTAAGAATGTCAAAGAGCTTTACAAAGTGAATTAATCAAATAATCAGAGCATCACAGCGAGTTATTTTATGCAAGGCTATAGCAAAATATGAATGCAAATCCAGAATACATATAAAAGGAATAAATTCAAATGTCATGATAAAAATTGTACACTGTAATTTGTGTGTAATTGAGCCTGAAAATTGGTGAGGACATAAAAATAGAAGGGCTTCAGTAGGGGCTTTTTTTTGTTGTTGTTTTAGAGGTAATCTTTTATTTCAGCCACTGTAAAAAATGAGAGAAATGTAAGGAAAATAGAGCTCTGTGAAAAGTAATTTCCATTCTTTATGTGATGGTCTTAAAGTAATCAGCAAAATCTATATCTCAAATGAAATGACTCCTGAGTACTTTGAACTGTGTAGCTGATTATGGACTCTGCTTTACTGTTCACTTGCCTACCTTTTCTAAATTTTTGCAAGGAGTGGCTTGCTGGTTCAACATGAAAAAATAAGGCCTCCTAATTCTCAAATTCAGCATAGAAAAATAAGAGAACTTCTAATTTTTTTTTCAAGTGACCTATTGAGAGGTATGAAAAAGAAGAAATATACAGGTTTATGTTAATAATTTTTTTTTTCAAATTTCTTTTTAAGTAATGCTTAGTTATTATTATAAGGAGATGGCAGAAGTTTTCCCGATCACCAGAAAGGAATCCAACTTGGAGGAAACCTGTAGAATCTGTAACTCACATTCTGTCTCTGCACATCATTGTCTGGAAAATTTATGCAGCTGCACAGTTGATCAGGTAATTGGTCAACATCTGCACCACACTGATTCTTCTGTCTCAAGTTATAAATCAACAGTTTTCTTTTGCTGCTAAGGTGGAGTCTTTGGTAGTTCAAACCCAGCTTGCTCATGCTAGACAGTTTTCTCATCAGAGCTATACTGGCAAAATATTTATCAAAAGAATTACAATATGAGAGGCCTCATTTCAACAAAACTAGGCAGAATGTGTTAACTTCAAGCTCTTCAATTCAAGAGAACCAATAGTTTTCTTTAAGACATTTCCTTAGATCAGGATCTAAATTCTAATCTCAGTCCACAGCTTCAAAATATGCTCGTGGTAGACTTTCCTTTAATTTTGTGTGCTGTGCATATCACACAAACAGGCCTTTCTAACTCTTCTTTATTTTGGCTGAAAGCAAATGATCAAAAGTATTCATAAAATAGACTGTACAACATTGTTATTCTGGATAAGGCAGAACGGAGTGTGTATCTCTACACAGAAACCTCGTTTCAGATAGCCCATTTTCAAAAATATGTTTCTGATTCAGCAAGCTCTAATTATCTACTCCGCAAACCAAAACTCTTTAGAATCACATTTATTTTATGAGTGAGTTTGTGAGTCACCATTACTCCTCCTGCTTTTCTAGGCACAGGCAAGCTACATCCAAAAAGTATTTACACTCTGCTGACCAAGAAAATGACTGAGGGAAAGTCACACAAAAAAATGGGGTCTCCTGTACTTCAGCACCATACTACACAAGCAAACATGTCATTTAGAACAATCTTACCAGATGTGCTTGCTCCAAAGGCTGCAATAAGAGACAAAATGCTTCGGAACCATACAGCAAGTTTTTAGTCCTCTCTTATTTAGCACCTCTCTCATTTAGCACTGTTTCTGCTCTGCAAGGTAGGGGGCAGGGAATGGGGCATACCGGACCTGCCACTGTGATCTACTATCAGCTATGATAATATCTGGTGAAACAGCAGGAAGAAAAAGTTGGTTGCAGTTCTATTTCACAAGGCCTAAAACTTCAGAAATAATTTATTTCTGTTGCAAAACTACTACCCACACACTCCTCCAGCTACAAATTTTGGCTGCCACAGAAACCCTGTCTAGCCCAGTTCTCTAAAACTCAACAGTGGCACCCAGTGGCTACTCTTTATCACATCCAAGTACCTGCAATACACCAGGGAGGTTGGGAAGCGCTTAAAAGCTTTTATTTTATTTTTTTGTTGTTGTTTAAATATGTGTACAAATTATTCTCATTTTAAAAGGCTCTGCTATCTCTGCCCCCTTTTATGAAGTTAATTTTCTCATTTCGGTTTTCAATTCATTTCATGTTCTATTTTCTTTTGCTTGTTTAGATTTTACTTATTTTTATTTTTTAAAATTTTTATATTATACTACATCTTTCTAATCAGCTGGGCATTTTTCTAGCAGCCCTTCTCTGCTCTGTGCAACAGTAGGTGCTGATTAAGCCTTACCCCCTATTTAACAGTGTTTTAGATTGTTTAAATGCCTCTAGTAAAAACATCAGAGCACCAGAAGCAAATTCTGGATTTTAAAAATTAAATAGTAACATAAAGGCTAAGAAATACAGAGATCGATTTATCAGATTAAATTTAAAAAAAAAAAAAGAGAGAGAGAGAGCTGCTAAACCCATTTTTCTATTAAATAACATGCCAGATCTCTTCTAGAACCCAAAGTTGAATTCTTGTCCATAGGGGTTTACAGGGAAGTCAACAAAAGTATGGGTATATATTACAAAATATAATATAACAAAATATAAAAACCTGCACAAAGAGGATGTACACATCACAAGTCTGAGCCTATTAAGCTGCATTTAGATGTGTATTTGTTCTAGGGTTTAAAAATTTACCATCCTCCTTGAGATCAAGCTTTATGCTCAGAACCCAACATGTCAGATGACAACAGTGCACACATCAAGGAAAATCTCTTCTGACAACCCTAGCTCTGAATTCACAGTACAAATTTGCATTTATGAAGATGCCATATGAAGATGCCAGGCAATACTATTGCCTCCCTTGCTCCGTATCCGATTCCCTGAAATAACTGGCTGGGGCTTTCAAAAAACTCTTGCATTTAGAGGGGAACATCGTAAAATATCTCGTCATCATCGTCAGTATTGTAATGGGACACTGGTGAAGGGCTCTGGAAAGCTGCCGAGGAGCATAAACTGGTGGCGGGCAGGGGAGTAGGACTCTTTTTTGCCTACATTTTACAGCTGCCCACATATTTAGCTGTGCAGGGCAGTACAGTTCCCTGAGCAACAGAAATGGCCTGCTTGCAGAAAGTACACAATTCACCTGCCTGTTCTTCAGGAGGCCAAAGTCTTTCCCCCTGGAAGCTGTACTTCACTGATAACCACAAAAGAAAAAAAAATTGGTCAAGGTTTCCATGGACACTGACTGAAAGGAAACAGTGCCTTGGTGACAGAGCCATTTCTTCACTGAGCTTTCTCAGTCTCACTGCAGATTTTGAATGAGGGAAACACCACACTCTCTAAAAGCAAGGAATTAATAATTTACCCTCAGTATAAATATGCAACTTCTCTGCTATGCCATCTGCTCCAGCATTCCCCACAAAGCTGACCAGTGAGCAAGGTGCAGCAGGTGAGAGTTCTGAGAACATCCCACTCTATTCCAAGTATACATAAGGATGTGATAACAACTTATCATATTATTAAAAATACACACCCATATATAGAACAGCAATCTAAGGAAACGCAGAGCAAGTGTGGTTTATGTAACTACCAAATGTTTTCAACATATGGTAAAATATTGGGCAAATACCTATCCATTTAAAAAATATTTTCCTGGAAAAACGATGCCTCTAAATCCATTGTAACCCCTTCAAGCATATCCTAATTTTAATCAGAACTTCTGCACTGGGTGGAACACTCCTTGCAGAATAAAAACAGCCAAAGGAAACAAAACCAGAAATTATATAGAACCTGGGGAGCCGGGACCTAGAATTACAGACTGTCTGGTCTAAGTTTCTATAATGCTACTGGCCAATATTTCTGCCCACCAAATCAATACACGTCTAAAGCAGACGGCTGAGCAAAAATTATGTTATTGCAAGAAGTCCTCAATTTTAAATATTAAATAGCACAGGTCAACAAAAGAAATTATTCCAATCCCCAAGCAAAAAAAAAAAAATCCATTTTTTAATGGAGAATCTTAAATAAGAGTTACACACTCAAATGCCTCATTTAATCCAAATCCTAGCACACAACGGTGGCATAGCTCTTACCTATGACCTGAGAAGATGCTTCTCAGGAGAGGAAAATTCATCTCCAGATTGACACTGGTTTTGTAACCCCTTCCTAATTCAAATCACACCTACTTTCAGTGAAATCATGGTAATTATTTCAGTATCAGGAAAGGTGAAGCTGGGATTGTTCTCTATCCTCTATTTCCAGCACTCCACCTCTTCCTAGTTGCGAACTAAGCCTTTCTTCCTCTCTAAAAACATCATATTACAAAAGAGTTCATCTTCTTTGGCAGTAGATGCCACCCTTCCAGAAAGTGGGATCTAAACTGGAAAGTATAAACTCATGTTCCTGTTAAAAAGGAAAAAGCACTAACTTTCAGATATGTTTTCCATATGTAGCACTGCTGATTCACACAGTCCCTGTACTTCAGATCATTTCTGCAACCCCTGGCTCCTTACACTGGAATACTGAAAGTCCCTGAGGTCTAGCACACACCAGCAACCTCAGTTCTCATGGGATTGACAAGGTTTGGCTGGATGAGGTGGTACAGAGAGATTCATTTAGTCAAAGGTTTGGGAAATTAGAGAAACAAATCATCTTCAGTGTTTCTTGACTGTCCACAGTAGGTCTGAAGAGTAAATAAAATTCACTGATGTAGGTCCTCCCTGCCCTAAAGTTATGCAGCAGCTGTTTCCCAAATGCAGTTGTTTCGTAAAATCCTGTGCATTTGGAATAATCATTCCAAATATTGATAGCAGTTCTTTGCTATGATTATAACAACAACAACAAAAAAAGGTATTATCTATTACTTGCTATTTTTCCTTGAACAAGCTGCATCACTACTGCCTTTTCCAGTGTGAAAACAACCCTTCAGAAACACCTCTCTAAAGCAGGCTTGCGGACTAGGCTGTCAACCTAAAGAACTTAGCACACAGTTCCCATTGAGAGGCTGCGGATTTTTCTGAAAAGCCAAGTCCTAAACTAGCAGGATCCCACAAATACAATTGCATTTGTAAAGATACCTACAGATCCATGCTTTTCTTAAATAATAAGTGTTGACATCACAATCTCATTCAAATCATCGAATTTAATTTAGCTCTTGCATTGCACCAAAGCATATATAAAGAAACCCTCCATCTGTCACTGCAGAAATGACTTCTCTCCCGAAAATACCTTACATATCCACAGAAAACCAGGCCTAAATAATGATTCATTGCTAGATTAACTGCACAAAAGCCTACTTTAGTATCTGCGTGTAAGTACTCAAAATACACAAAAGAGTCCAGTGTGCATTGATAGGATTCCCATTCCCTGTTGGAAGGGGAAAATACCTACTTTAGTAAGTACTCCCCATCCCAATTAAGAACTAAATACAAAATTCATTAGGTGTCCAAGAATTTAGAGCGTACAAATAAAAGAACTGTTTTCTGTTAAGCTGATCAATAGACAGCTATGGTTTAATCTGCTCATTAGAAGAGAAATATCTTGCCCAAATTAACAGCTCTAATACCTAAACTGTTGTACTCCCTGCACCAGCCTATTAGTGGGCAAATTATGGGCAAATCCAGGCAAAGACCCACACACAACAGTGTGCTTACAGAGGCATGCCTTCCAGTAGCTGCACTTAACTGTGAACTACACGGATCTCAGACACCAACAGTTTGCTCAGTTAAAGCCTCATTTTGTTTCAGTGCTGATTTTATTGCATCTCAGAATGACTTGAGCTCTTGAGATTGCTATCCAGCCCATTCTTTCTCAGGCACAGCATGCACTAGGTTCAATTCCAGCAGATGAAGAGACAGGTGAAAATATTAGTGGGGTGAGAAGAAAGCAACACCAAACCTCTAAAACCTCATGATGCTCTCAACCTGGGAGGTTTCCCCCTGAGAAAGATGAATCAAAAACATCACAGTATTTGTTTTTGTCATGATCCTTAGAAGTCTTTAGAACAAAGCACAGAGAGAGTACACAATGTTGTGGCAATCATGCACATCTGCTCATCTGCTTTCCTAGCTCCTGTTTCTGCCTGCACTGTGTCCATTGCTGGATGGCTGAGGACAGTGCCAGAAGTCTCAAGGAAAGGCTGAAAAGGTTGCACAAAGCTCTGATCAACTCCTCCAGGCCATGTCCTGTTAGCACAACTGTGACAAACCAACTACAAACAGTGACATCCCAGTCTCCAGAAATGCCAGCATGGAACTTTCATGAGTACTAAATTCACTTGCAAAAGGTAAAGTCTTTAAGGCTCCCACGACATAACTTCATCTGTTAAAGATGTTGATTCAATATGATGGAAATGTTTCATACATTTGTATTCATATCATACTCTTAATGGCTCCAAAGAGTTATTTAGTGCCAATTAAATGCTATTATAGTGTCAAAGGGACTTCATTTTCAATAGATATTATTCTTCCTTAATACTCTGTTGCAGTAGTTCTACACTTTTATTTCAATAATGGTACAGCAAAGTTAACTGCCTACAAATGAATAATATAATTTTGTTACCAAAGCAAATTATACTGGCACTTGCCTGTCTGCCTCCCCAGTCTAAAACATGGTCTCTTCTCTTTGTTTTCCAATTCTGAACAAACCATGAGGAGTAACTACATTAAAAAAAAAAAAAAAGAAAAAGTAATAACACATGAACTACTGTCTGAGTAGGTCCTCTTCCTCCATTCTGTGTTGCCTCCTTTCTGGCTTCTACACTTAGTTACTAAGGATAAACTCATTCCATTTTGCCTTTTTAGTTATCAATGCTTCCTTTTCCTACCATTCATCTAGTTTTAGACTCTCTCTCATTGTAAAGATTCCTCAAGTATCTTCCTAGTAGTTTTCTGCTTTAATTCACAAGTCACAACAACAGTTTTCCTCAGTTTCCCTCCCATTCGTTGGAAATCCATGATTCTACGTGACACTCAAATGCTGTGCTTTGAGCTAGACCTCTTTCATCCACTCCTTGCTCTGGGACACTTTAACAGACCTGTGCTCTTATGTGGATTTATTTAACTCAATCTGTGCTTTTTGTCAGCTTTGTCTCAGTAGCAGGACACTGCTATAGGCCAGAACTTGTTAACCAGTCTCAAACACAACATGAGTTTGTTTTTTTTATATATTTATAAATGCTTTCAGATTTGTCTCACATCTGTTCCATATGAACTGGTACAGAAATGACTGACCCTGTGGTGCCACAAATGTGAATGAAAAGCGTGAAGTTCTTTCCAGGTTACATCTGGTCTGATAGATGAAGGTTAGATTGACAGGGGTGAGAGAAAAAGACTGAGCACTTCTCCTACAAGCCCTAGAAAAGCCTGATTGAGTGAGAATTTCACAATTTGCTGTCCTCTGTCACTGTCAAAAGACATGTTTCAAATACATTGTCAAATACATCCTCTCTTATTTCATGTTTGGATGCACCTGTTTAACACAGACATGCAGTTCTGAGGAGGTGGCAGGGGAGCAGCTAATGAGAAAGGGTAGAAAGGGTCAGATTGCAGCAGAACACCTCACTCACAGCACAACACTGCCCAGCATTGTTTTTTTCCAGTAGAAATCACCATGCTTGGCAGGAGAAGAAAACTGAAAACCAAGTCTCATACTGACATACCAGACTACTTCTAAACTTCAGTTTAATTAACCTTAATGCTTCTGATTATCCCCTCTCCTATTTCTTAGACAGAGCTGTTCTTACCCCTTTTACCTCAAGAATGTCACATACTTGAAGTTTCACAATATGTGTGAGCTATTATGATGGAGTCTATTCTAATTAAGTCACAGTCAATTTCATGAAGTCTAATAATGAAACCAGGGGAATCATCGTGTTCAGAGCTTGACATCTTTTTCCAAATATTTTGTCCAAAAGCAACTTGTATTCCCAAGAACTTGCTCTCAGAAGAATTTTGCCAAGACTTAGTGAAGGCTGTCTTCCAACGGCCCATATTCCCAGAGTCTCTAACTGGACCTCCAAGATAGTTTTTGTCTCTGCTCCTTTCCAGCTTTTTTTCCTTAGTCTAGTACCTTGACTTCTACTCCTTTACTAATGCACTTACTCACAGAGGGTTTTAACAGTGCTTTATGTTGAAAAAAGTATAAAGGTAGCTCGATTGCTCAGTATCTTGAAGACAACCTGTGTGTGTCTGAAAACATTCCCAGTCATAGCATGTGTAATCACAGTAATTTATAGTTTCCCGAGATTACTTGAACTGCAGCATGAATATACTCCTGAACAGGGTGACACAGTAAAACAAAGAAACATTCAACTGAGAAAAAAATCATATGGAATTAAAGTGATAGATATTTGTAAAAGCAACTGTGGAACTCGGTTCTAGATACAAAACTCTGATGAAAAGGAAATCAGTCAGGAGGTTGCTCTAAAATATTTCTGCAGGAAGAAATACAGGCATTTTGTATTTGGATTTGTGCCATTTTCCAGAGGTGATTAAGGGCGGATGAATACAGAAAGACTGCTCATGAATATAACATAACTAGGGAAATGTCCAAAATCTGAAATGTGAAGGATTGAAATATGAATATTTGAACTATAATTTCACTAATTCAAAAAAATATCTTACTGTCTTTTCTCAAGCAGGCCAGGCTATATCAGCATGATCCACAAACTCGCTTGTCTTTGGGCAATTATTCCTAATTCCAGTGTGGAGCCCAGTCTCAGGAATATGCACACAGTAACTCTGGCTCTGCATCTCAGGAGAGGTTCAGTCCAACATTCACAGCATACAGACTTGAATAATCTGGACATGCTGGCTGCTACTTTATCATAATAACTATAATATTCATGGCAAATATTTCAAATGACAAGAACTGTGATCTGCGTTATGCCTTACAGAGAGATTTAGCAGAAGTTTTTTTGTCATTTTTTTAAATCAGCAAAAACATTGTTACTGCCAAGTTAGTTGACCAAAACTAATATTTAATTTTGACACCTTTCATACTCCTTTTACAGTGTTTATGTTATTAAATATTTGATTAGTACCTTGGCTTTCCTTTCTGGTTTCATAATGAATTCCAAAAGCTCTCATTTCAGACAGAAGCTACAGCATACTACAAAAGTGACAACAGTAACTTTACCAAGTAGTTCTTACCAAACAGAACAAAAAAAAGCCCAACACTGTTTCTGGGACTAAAGAAACAATTTTTCTCCGAACAATTGTGATTTCGTTTCTATAAAGATCCAGACACGGAAAAGTTAGACCACAGTAAAGAGGGAACCCTCGTGAGCTTCAGCTTTAAAAGTAGCTTTCTCAATTTTTTTTTTAAATCTAGCTTGCTGTCAACCACCAGACAGCCAAGCACTCTCAGTGCTTCCCTATTCTTCCCATGTCACTGGCAAAAATGTTCTATTAATATAAAAATGAAACCGGGAAGGCTCTAATGCCTTTGCACAGCACTGTCAGAGGAGACACAGAACAGAGGAGTAGAACAATCTTCTGTACAGTCACAAACCAGATGAAATAACTAAGAAAAACCTCCTCAGAAGAGCTCAAAGGGATTTGCTGAATAAAGACAGCAGCCGTGCTGCTTCCCTGACATTTTATGAAAAGATGACCTCTCTGAAGATTTCAGATCTTTCCTATGAACAAACACAATTGTTCCAACCAGAATCTGAAAAGTCATGATTGCAAAAAAGGATGAAGACAAAAGGTTTTAACTAACTGCGGCTGTATTTAATGCCTTAAAATACTTTCAGCAAAAAATATCATTCTGGCTCTTTGGTCTTCACTACAAAAAAAAAGCAGTGCATTTTACAAAGAATGCATAGGAGCAATACCAAACTTATTGCAAATAAATACTTTTCTTTTATTGTATGTGTTAAAAACAATTTCTTAAGTGAATTTTCCAGAATTACAACTGAAATTATATGTAGTTTGTTTATTTTCCCTTATGCTGAAGTACACTCTCACCTTCCCTGCTGTCTATCTTTTTGGAAACAGCAGTAATCACAAAATTATGGAGTGGTTTGGTTTGAAAGGGACCTTAAAAGTCTTTTAAAGTTCCATTCTCTGCCCAGCCTGTGTTGGGATTCCCCCGGTGCACATGGAGGACCCTGCTCTTGGCCCTGTTGGAGCTCCTGAGGTTTGCACAAGCCCACCTCCCAAGACTGACCAGGTCCCTGTGGATGGCATTCCTTCTCTCCTGTGCCATTAGCACAGTCTCCAGGAGGATCTGCTCCCTGACTTGCTGGGCACAGAGCTGAGGATGACTGGCCTGGAGTTCCTCAAGTTATCCTTCTTTCCCCTTTTAAAAATGAGGTTAATCATATACCATAATCATACAACTTCAAAACATAAGCTCTTCAAGAGTTCCTTTAAGCCTCTGCTTATCTCAAAGCACATTAGCTAAGTCCTATCAGAGTGGGTCAAACTCTTGGGATTTGGTACTACAGAACACAGTGCTGCTATCAAGAAAGGTGATTCCATTATTTTTATTCACTTACTACCAGAAGCTCAGGTTTCTGATTGATGAAGTAGTGGTATTTTAATTTAAACTTACTACTACTACAGAATACCTTCTGCAATGTTAATATTTTATTGTAATACATAGAGATCTCCAAATATCTCAGGTCAATGTGACTCAGAAGGCTCAAAGGAAAGTGGGAAAAGAAAAACATGCCAAGAATCATAACAAGGGTTTCAGCATCTGTTGCTCCACTTGGTTCCCCTTAGCAATATTTCATTATAAGATTGCAAATTACTCATGCATATTCTTTCTTCCCTAATATGGACCTAAATTTTATGAAAGCCTCTCTAATTTAGAATGAACAGGTTACCTTTTATATTCAATGCAAAATGAATGACCCTTAGAGAATTAATCTCCTGTAGCTCAAATCTCTTTTAGCCATATAATTTGACAGTAATATTATTTCAGGAATATTTCTGGTTTTATTCTTGTGAAAGGCAATACCAAGGAAAAATCCAACGAGACTGACAAGTAGTACACAAAAAGCACAGGGAAATAGAATACTGAAGAAAACAACAACCCACTAGTAATGAAGCACATTAACACAGCATGTAGACATAGAATTATAAAATAAGGTCATGAAAACATCTACTAAGTTTCGGTGAGAAGCAAAAACTTTGTTTCAATGGCTTTAAGCCAGCCAATAACAAATAGGATAAAAAAATATTTCAAGAGTAACTTACCATTTAAGGGATAAGCTTGTCTACTTTGTTTTAAAGCACATGCCACCTTTCGACATCACAGAGCTTCTCTACTAGACCTGGTACATCAAAGTGTTCCAAGCTCTTAAAAATCTTGCTTCCTTTGATTTTCACATTGAAAAGTATAACTGATGGCATGTGCAGAATATCTATGCTACTTGTTATCCAATGTGTATTTTTTGCATATTTTTATAAGGTGAGACTGCTGGTTAAGCTTCTTTTAAATGCAAAGGAGAAAGTAAGGCTGTTTGTGTGCGTGAAAATGCATCCATCAGTAGGATTATTATAGTGTCTCTGGAGCATTAATTTTTTGTTCCTCCTGAATTTGCACTGTTCTCCTAAAAATAAAGCTTTGTTTCAAGGTTTGCCTCCCTGAGGACACCTCAGTGTTAAATAAGAAATCCGCGTTCACGTCTGTACCACACACTATACAAAACCGTATGTCTGAAACTTACAGCAATTCCTCCCTGGAGTTTCTGCTTTAGTATTTTTCTTCTCTCTCTAGCATGAACAGCTCTGAATCAGTGTGTGTTACAAGGCAGTAGATGAGTCAGGCACCTCAGAAAAAACAAGACCTCCAGTCCCAACAGGGCAGGGAAGTCTGGAGCACTGGGGGACAGCAGGCTCACCCTCCTGCAGGACTGAGACCAGGATGAGATACAAAACCACAACATTACAGGACAGAGGCAATGTTCTTTATAAAGTTACTGTCTGAGTGCGAGAACCACTAAGAGTCTTTCAAAAACGCAAATGGGCACTTCTCTGCAAAGACCCCAGACTCTCCAGAGCCTGTGAGTTCTCTCTTCATGATTTGTCTTCACTGGTAAGATGTGGGCAACTTTGCTGGCTGAGCCACACGGAGTTTTCATAAAGATAAGCACAGCAGTGACTGATGAACACAGTGGTGAGACTATGGTGACTAGGTAACTAATTTTTGCTTTTCCTATGGTTGATTCTGTCTTTGGGCTGCTGCCTAAATTCAGGGAAAAGAAGAACACAAAAAATTTGGAGCTTGCTTTTCTTTGTGCCATTGGTTTCTGAACTTCAAATGGCATAGCTGTTCCTCATGGATTTTTGTTCTGAAGCAGTGAGGAAGCATTTCTAGGGCACTAAAAGCATATTCAAGTGCTGACATAAGCTGAGTGTTCCACATTGGCATTTAGGGGATTGGAGAGTATCAGGTTAAAGCTCTCCTGCTTCCAGAGGGACCGATTTCAGCAGCACGGTTGCATCATGTGCTCACTGCATTAGTCCTAGAGGGATCTTCCAGATGCATCCCTAAAAATTCCAGTGCTCTCAGGATACAGGAAGGCTGCTCTGCCAGCACAACTTATGGGTAATACATTAATCAAGCACAACCTTTATAGGATAGGTGATTATCTGGACCTTTTAGAAGAAACAAGAATATTTAGCATAGCCTTCAGATCCTTGACATCTGGAGTGAAAGACCTATAAATCCTGATCCAGCTACTACAGATGAACCAAACTTTAAAGACTCTTAACTATGAAACACAAATGGGCTAAAAACTACCCAAGACAGAAGACTTTTGTATTCCTTTCCATGGAATCACTGTACTTCTGTCTAAAAAGACGATAAATTAATCTAATCACGACACAAATATAATAGAATTTTAAGTGTTTTTGCAAATAATCTTTCTCCAGTAATAAGCAGTAATCATCTGGTACAATTATGTATGGCTAGAATTATTAAATATAAATGTGTAATGTCAATGTTTAATTTCATCTGTTCCATTTGTAAAACTTGCAGAAAGATTAACATTTTAGAGAACTCATACTATATGTACATGGCAGAAACACTCTTAAACTGTCAGATTAACACAGAAGAAAATCAGACTCTCATATTCTGGTCTTTTTCCTTTCATACTCTTTTTTCTTGGATTTAAGTAGCAGTGTGATGTTTCTGTTCCACCTACCTGTCATCTTTGAAGCTGATTTTTAAATCCATTAACCTGATTAGTCAACGGAAATGCTAGCTTGAATAGTAACTTAAGCCCAGTGTAATGTAGTTTAGAGAATACAGATTTTATTTTAAATGACAGTTCATAGAGATGTATATGTCTCTTATACATAATAAAACAGGCACGAGCACTTTAAATTCTAAGGCTAATTCTACATATTAATATAGACCTAGTCCAAAATAGTTAGGCAAGTTATATGCTTCAAAAATAGATTTTAGGTAGTAACAAAAACCAAATATATTTATCAATTTTAAAAAGAAAACATCTCAAATGTTTTAAGTATTTATTTAAGATTTAACCTCAGAATATTAAGATTTTAACATTATTGTGGGCAGATGACTCTGATTTTGGGGGAGAACTTTTCAAGACACAAAACCAGTCATGCAAATAACGCTCAACATCTTCAAGACATCCTTGACATGATCCTTGGACAGAGACAGAACACGCAATCCTGTGGTCCCTGGGATCTTTCTGCAAACCTGAGGTGACATGTGGTGACATGAGTGGCTGCCTGAATCCTTTAGGAAATGTTGGACTTCAGCAGTTTTAAGTTTCTGGCCATATGGAAGTCAAGACATAAGCAAAATTTCTGTTAATAGTTTCAAGCAGAGAAAAGCTTTTATTTTCCTGTACAAAAATCAAAGCAGCGGTAAAGAAAAAAACAAAAAAAACCCCAACATGTTGGGTGTTTAATTTCCATTCATACAGCCCTTTGTGGGCCCCCTCTGCCCACTGTTTTAATCTTTTCAGCCCTGCACAGAGCCTCTCAGGCTCTCTCCCACCAGGATGAGGGGTTATTTATAAAGCACTCCTACAAGTCAGGGATATTAGACAGCACCAGAGATGAGATTTTAGGACCATTTGCAAAATCTGTCTTGGCAGCCTTGAGAATTCTGGAAGCAGAACCAGAAAAAACAGGACTCAAATTTTCTGCTACTTCTAAGTTCTTCATAAGGCCTCTCTTCAGAGGCCTTAAACTAAGCTGCAAACAAAACTTAAACTGCAACTATTTCCCCCTGGATCAGGACACTGGCCTAAATACAAGAGGAACTATCCCTTAAAATTTTGCTTAAAGCTAAATTAAAAAAAAAAAGTGATGCTAAAAAAAAAACCAAACCCAAACTGGGTTTTTTTTAGGCTGCATGACTAACATACGTTTACTCTGCTCACAGGACCAACATCTTCTAACCCCCCTCCAAAGAATACAGTACCTATTTTTTTTTTCCACTTTTGTAACAGTCATTGATTTGTATTAGAAACAGTTTTATTTTAGTCTTTAGAAATTGTATTGAGATCCTCCCAGCAGTATAGCAGTTGTCTTCCAAAAGAGAAATAAATTATTTTATTACATTCTTTGTATAATGTCTTATACAATAGTGGAAGTACATGATTTTTAAGGAAGATATTTAATTTTGTGTAAAAACTGGTAATTTTAGCCATTGGTCTCTGAAGCTCTAATATTTCAGTCAATCATTAAATAGAATCAGAAACAGATTAAAGCAAACAGTGATGCTTTTAATAGCCAAGGGAAGTATGAAAGATAAAGAATTGCAATGAACAAAGGATAACACTTGAGCCAGGTTGCAAAAGGAGACTTCTGACAAAAACGGAGAAAAGATTCTGTATAAAGTCTTGACCAAGTATCCTGCAGAGCTGCTCAGATTTTATTGAGAGGTCCTGCACTAGGGGATTCCTAATCCCTATCATCATCTTTAGTAGAAGAGGTAAAAATACTCCTCGGGATTCTTCTGTCAAATGAGTCCTCAAGTGGTTTATTTCTTCCTAAGATACCAATTGTGGAGAGAGTGCTGTTTCTTTCCACTGTTAAGATTGTTGGAGTCTCCAATCTGGATACTTTAAGAGCTCTGCTGAATAGATTCAGTTTTGAGGTGTAAGTGGATAAGAAAGGTCAAGTATGTCAGATGTAAGATTTTTTAAAATCATAAAATAAGTAACAGCTCAGAGACAGCTTCACTAAAAGAATGATTAAATTACTACAACAGCTATATTCTCAAGGTCCTTAGCAGAACATTGAAGACAAATGCATTTATTGGTAACATCCAGTAACATGCTCATATTCTATTAATTAAAAATATTTCCCATTAAAACCTTCAAGGAGACATGCATAAGAATGCAAACCTGCAATCCTGAGACAACACTAGTGTGGGAGCTGCCAAAGAAATAAAAGTTTTATGCCACACATTGCTGAGCCCAGATGGTCACACCTGTGACCTGAGCTGTCTCACAAAGGCTTCCCTTTACCCAGCCTGGAAAAGCTCTCACAATAAACAAGGCTCCACTGACTAAAAGCTACTGGAAAAGACACTGAAATCCAGACAATAGTATGGCCCAAAGGAAACTTGTGGGGAACCAGAAACTGTTCTCATTCCAGCAGGCTGCAAGGGGTGTCTTGCACATCTCTGGCTGCAACCAAAACCAATCAGGGCACTGCAGAGACTCACCCACTCTTGCAAAAAAGCCCAGATCACAATGGTTGAAAATCCCATTGAGCAAAAGTTCGTGCCACAGTCACTGCCCTGGTGCTCCAGCTTTCTGTGCCACCCAAGCGCCTGAGCCTGATCCTGAGCACATACTCTTCACAACAGAAACAAAACTGTGATGCCAAATGGAGTCCAGACAGCAAGACTTTTACTTCCTGAAATATGAGGAGTTAATTCACATCTTCCCAAATTATTTTTGAGGTAAATCAATCTTTCTCCCTATTTTAATCTCACCTGGAAACTAAAGAAACTGAAAAAAAAAACCTGCTCACATTAAGTATGTACTTCAAAAAAGTATATAAATATTCGTGAGCTTCATCCAAACAGTCCTGTCTGGCCTTTTACTTACTGCATTCTCAACTCAGCAAGACAATTACAGAAGTCACAAAGAGAATTTATAATAGAGATTTGTACAATACAGTACTGTCAAAGTCAGTTTAATTTTATTTATTTTAAATCCGCATGTGGGTGCAGGTGATATTCAGAGTGAGAGATTCATCTGATCAATCCTTCAAAGGCAGGTCTGAATCTGGAGTTTTTAAGACGGTATCTGTTGTGTTTTCAGATGCCACAGAGACATCTTTCCATTTTCATGGATCATTAAGAGTGTTCATGGAGCATAGCACTGGGACTTTCTGCTTGAGCCCTAACATTTGCTACTTAGCTGCTCTTCTCAGATGATTACTATTATTAGCTTCTGCAGGATGTGAGATTGTCTATTTTATTTGTGACCCGTAGTGGATCTAACGATGTCCTGCAATATGATAGCTGTTAAAATGATTCCCTTAAACTGCTCCACTGAATATCACTAATTGGTTTTAGATGTGATGATCATAAGCTGTCAGACTCTTCCCTCTAGAGGTCTGCCTGATTTAACAGCACAATGACCAGACTACAATATATTCTAATTTTTCATAAGCTGATTAAGAAAACTTATATTATACATAAAACAGCATTCTCCACAGCAACAGAAAATATGAAAAAAAGATAAATAGATAAATAAATTTATCAATTATTTGTTCACCTACTCAAAAATGCCACTGCATAAAACCTTAACACCAACTGAAAAGAAAAACAAAACTGAACAAACTACCAAGGCATACAACACAGCTACTGCTTTTCAGGGAGTTTTAGACCAATATTAGTGCTAACATGAAATAACACTAGAATTGTGTAATGCTGACAACCATAATTAATGAACATTTTGTCACTGAAAAAGAGAAAATAGGATCCTAAAAGAAATTAAAGGTAAAAAAGGAAATGGTGACTAATCACCAGAAATAAATCCCTTTATGCATTGTTTAGTACCAGAAAAGAATCATAATGAGTGATCAAAGTTATACTTGATATCTGAGTAACTGCCTTAAAATATCAAACACAAGAAAATTTTCTTACTCTTCATTTTTGCTTTTTTGGATGATAAATCTTCTCCTAATATCTAAACATCTGAGCTAGTGCAAACAGACAATTTCTTCCCATCCCACACACAGCCTTCCCAGAGAATAATTCTGCATTTTTAAAGTTCTGCTCATATTCTGTGAAGTCTTCTTTTATATACAAGACAATCGTAACCCATTAAAATTTCCTTATATATTACCTTATTTAAATTGCCTGTTGGTATTTCAATGGAATCTATTCAACTATGAGATTTTTCTTTAGAACACGGGCTCAAAACCTGGACAAAGCCTTCTAGCTAAGTGCAAACCAGACTTTTGATGATATACCCTTAGAAGGCAATTACCTCAACTTACAACTATCACATTATTAACTTACTTAGGGGAGTCAGACATAAAATATAAAGAACTCTTTTGCTTCTCAGCACTACTTACACTTTAGAGTTCATTTTCCAAATTATAGCATTTTGTATTTTCAGGGACTGCCCTTTCAATTTGTAAGAATTATTACTCCATACCCAAAAATGTTTACAACTCCCTCCACATTGGCATCATTCAAAAATGCTAAGCTCCACTATTGCCATTAAAATAAAAATAAACCACTAGAACTAGATCAGGATGCTAATCTGAGTGCAAAAGAAAACTGTTGACAGTTACTTCTTGACATTCATTTTCCAACTAGAAGTGTGTTTCCTTTTACATGTTTGATCTTAAAACATACCCTAATCTGCTTAAGAAAAGCACACAAATCCCTATCAAGACTGGGGTACTGACACATAGATTTCTCCTAAGATATTCTTTAAATCATATATTCCAGCATGGAAAAAGAATTCACCAATCTTCTCAGAAGCATAATTGTAACAAAGCCTCACCAAAAGAGCAGACAGCAACGACTCTGCCATCAAGACTATGATATTCATCCCAATAAAAGCAAAATTTTTTTTTGCAAAGCTAATAAAGAAATCCACTACAAGCAAATGAGTTTTCAGCATTCATTACATCCATATGAGCCAGTGTCCTTTTTAGCAGAGAAAGTAAGCACAAATGAAAGAATACTTCTATTCATAGACTCAAATTCACAATTTTTGCTCATTACCTATATTTTACAGACATTTTAAGAACAGATAAGTATTATCTAAATCTCCATCTGTAAACCAGGCAGACTTTTTTTCACAGCTGGAAGTTATACTTCATTTATTCTGGCCAAACATTGCATTTCTGGCAATTAAAATGACAAAGATGACAATGGACAAGATTCCTGTGGGTGCCAGTGATAAATACAATAGTACATCAAGGTAAAAATGGAAATAAACTACATTTGGCATGCTTCATGATCCCATTAAAATACACTTCCCCCTCCACTAACAGTCGCCTCAGTCCAAGTTTGTTCTGTTAAAGGAATAATCCCAGAATGCCTTTACAAGTCAGGTTTTCACTTACCGCTTCTAATAAAATCCACCAACCAAAATAAAACTTACGAGTGTCCTTTTGCCTTGAATGACTTCACATTCCACAGGCAGACAACCAAATCTGACTCCGGATGGCTGCATAGCTGTGATCATGTCACACAGTGTAAGAATAAACACAAAGATGAGCAAGGAAGGATAAAACCTCAGAAACCCTTTTTCGTGACTCCGTGGTCTTTTCATTAGACAACACAAAAGTGAAAAGGATGAGATGCTGAAGAGCACTGTAAAATGCTACTGGAATATTTGGTAAGGTTATTATTCAGTTCTAGCTGTGATCTTCTAGTCTCTAGCTATCTTCTGCATTCTCCGTAAGAACAGATTGCAACACAAGTTGCAACACTGACTTGAATTAGATATAATAAGTTTTTCAGATCTATTTTCAGTATTCAAGGACTAAACATATGTGATGGATAAAGCCCCAGCTAAATTTGTACTCCCACTGCATCAATTTAGGTACAAGGTTTACCTGAGAACTGAAATATTAAATAAAGAATGCAAACTCTACTGGACTGAATTTGTTTGCATGTGAAGGCAAAAGGTCCACAGTGTTATGCTGCTGCCATCATTAGTTGCTTGTCTGGCATTATCCTGTGCCTTCTCAATGCATTTATTGCCTCCTATGCACCTATGCACATAGCCTGGCATTTGAAGATGAGTAAAAGATGCACCATTTCACATGGGAAAATGCTAAGGACCACAAATCACAGATCTTTGTGTGATCTTGGACCAAACGCGCACTCAGCCCTTACGGCTGCAGAACCCGTGTCCTGCTCCACATAAATTCTTCCAGCCTGAACAGCAACTTCAGAGTTAACAGACTGCAATGAATTCTCAAGAAATGTATTAGAAGTCTCCCTATGGTTTAGTCACAGAAAGTAGAAATGTCTAAAGTTAAAGTAAAAATTGGTCCTAACTTGCCCACATCCAGGCCTTTACGAGCTGTAAGCTCAGCAATCCCGCTTCTTCCTCTGCTGTCTGTGGAAGAATTCCTCCAGCTAACAGATCAAACCTCTCCTTACTTTCTGGGTAAGAAGAATTTATAATTTCTGGTGAAAAAAAATAAATCAGAATTTCTGTAACGATAAACAGTAAACTGGAATGTATTTATAAAAAAATTCATAAATCACTCAGATGCTACTCTTCTATTCAACTTTCTCTACCAAGCTATATTTACTCTCACCAAGAGTGTTTGTTCCAAAGTAAAGCACTTGATTCCCTGATCTCCTAAGCATATGCTAGGTGGATGAAAAGTACCATGTGGCTAAAAAAAGCCCGCATGCAACACTTCTTCCACTTCAATGAGAGACGGGCAGCCTACCAAGAATTCTGAAAATCTTTTCACAAAGAAGGATAATTTTTGTACAGAATTCTACAGATAAAAATAGCAGATTAGGAGTATGTTTATACAGCAGAACACTCTGCTTAAGGATCCCTGTAGCAGATCAGGCCCACAGCTCAGCATAGGGGGCATGAAATATGAGATGACTTTCCTGGTAACATACCCAGGGAACATGAAAGGCACGGGCATTTCCAAAATGGATCCCACATGCACTGACATGAAGAGTTCAATGAGCCTCTGCAAAACTCTGTGTGAAAAAAGTTGAGATGACTCCCTGTATTTTGTGAAATCAAAGCCATGCCTTGGACCTGTGGGTCCAAATAAACATTTACAGAACACAAGGATGAGTCCTCCTAACACCCCAGTCCCCTGGAGCTCTGGGGTACAATGGGAGAGAGTAGGAGAGCACTGTGCACATCTCCCCCCTGGCTGCCCATAACAACTGAGGTGAGTTTTTACATGACAGGAACAATGAGAGGAGAGAACCTCACACTGACTTGACAGAGAAAGGGGTCACAGATGTCCCCTTTTTACTACTTTTTTTTTTAAGTGCATAGGATTGTAATTCATTGAAACTCTGCTATTCTTCTCCCTGAAGTTCAAAACTACAAATGGTGACACCGAGCTAATCATCGTGAACATTTAAAATGGGAATTTATAACAAAACAAATAACTCAGAACACTCCAAATATATGCTACATATGAACAGAAAGAAATAGTTCCCTTGTCAACAGCATGAAACATATTGGATGAGATCAGGATTATGACTGTCAAAACCTGTCAACAGCATTTCTGTGTTCCATTGCATATATTTCCCCGTATCACTGCAAATCCAAATAATATCCTCAATGACTGGAGACCAGATCAGGATTTACAAACATCAAAAATTGCTTTGTGCCCTGATCATAAGTAAAAGTTTATCATCTACTCACTGCCTAGAGCAAATGACTGCCCTGCTTTATAATGACTAAATTCAGAATTTTATAAAAATTTGAATCAGCAATTAAAAAAGAAAAGTCTCCTATTTCTTCTATACTGAATCAAAAAAATATTGCATGTAGGAATGGAGCATGTACCCACAGCTAACGAATAGCCTGCCTTGCAATGATGATAAGGTTGATACAAAATAGTCTGTCAGTTTTGCAAGGCTCCAATAATTTTGATCTCTAAGCAGCTTTCAGGACACAGCTCTTTGCATAGCATTTCTGTCTTCTCTCAGGAGAATGACATAAGCAGTTTTGATATAAAATTTTGGGTTTGGATCAGATCTTCCAGCCTTTTCTGATACTGTACACTGCCTCAGAAACCAATGGTTTTTATAAGCATTTTAGTCACTGCAGAAGGACTAACAGCTCCTGTGTGATCAATTACTAACATTTCAAGCAAGAATGAGAGAGCTGAAATGCATTTTTAGCCAAAAGTATTAATGTTCATAGGAAAATCAGTATTTTCTATTGTTTCTTTAACCATTAATAACTAAGTCCTACATATATGACACTGAAAATATCATCCCTTGGTACTGTCAACATAGTGAATAGCATCTCAAAAATGAGACAAATTTTAAAAACTGCCTTAGCAGTGCCCTTCCCAGCACATGCTCTCTCTGTTCAGCTCTTTATGCCACTGCTTTATTATCCAAGAATATGCAGTTAAAGAAAGACACCTGTCTGGACTTACTGAGAGGTACTTTCCTCCTCTGAAGTTAGGAGAGGTAGTTTTGCAGTGAGAGGTACTTTTCACTTGAGAAGAAGAAAAGATTTTGATGGAGAACATCTCTCTCTCCCGAGGCCACAGAAAATGCTTTCCTCTGCTGAACGAAAAAGCTGAACCAGGAATACTCAAGCCACTGCCAGAGAGTTTGAAAAATCAGTTATTTTGACACATATAGGTCTATTAACTGCAAAAAGCTCAAGCTGGCTCTAACCTTGGGAAGGGACACAGCACATTTATTACAGTTCTCATAGGGAAGGATTAATGTTAACTCTGCGTGTTGCTACGTGATCAGGCAAGTGATTACATGGGAGGAACATTTCAATCAGAACAGTATGGCAGTTACAAGTACAATAAAGCAGTCAATAATTTTCAGCATTGTTACCAGTCCTGTGATTTAGAAGGAAGCACACTGCAGGACACATAGATTATACATAAAGAGTTTAAAAACAGAAGTTTCTAGAAAGTTGGAGTCAGCTTTTACAGAAAAAAAAATCTACTTTCATTCCATATAGGGAAATATGTTTGCCACTTAACAGAGTATTAGTAGGTATTCCATAAATCCACATATTAGTGAATGAGTTGTGAAGGTAACATTGAATTCAACTGGATTTCTACATCTGAATGTATTTTGAGAGTGTAAGATGAACACACATGGCTAATAACAGCTATGAAATCAGAAGCCTTATGCATGGAAAGGTAACCAATAAACCACTGCAGATGAACCAAGCAACATCTCAAGCCAAAGAAATCTGAGATTTATGCTTGCAGTGGGCTGACCTTGGCTGGTGCTCATCAAGTTGCTCTATCACTCCTCTGCTCAGCAGGAGGTGAAGGGGAGGGAGAAAATGAGATAGAAAAGATGCAATTTATTCTCAGCTTCCCATCAACAAGGGTTGTCCAGCCACGTCCTGGTAAGCAGGGCTTCTCTAGGCATAGTAATCATTACAGAGGACAAATCTGAGTGCTCCTGTTCCCCTTTCTCTTATTGCTGAGCAGACATCTTAATGACGTGGAATATCCCTTTGGTGAGCTGGATCAGCTGTCCTGGCTATGGCCCCTGCCAAGATCTTGGCCCACCCCAGCCCACAGTCCAGGGGGGAATGTTGGAGAGGCAGCATTGCTGCAGTGCCAGCACTGCTCAGCCAGAGCCAAAGCACCGGGGTGTGAGCAGCACCTTTCTGGGTACCAACACAGCTCGGCTCAGGAAGGGCTGCGTGTGGAAAATGAGCTCCAGCACAGCCAGACCCGAGTCAGGGCCAATGAACCAGACTGCCCTGGCTGATCATTGCTCTTTTCCCTCAGCACACCCCAAACCACTTGCACTTCTACACATGTTTTAGGCAACTTTTCCTTCTGCTTCTTTCATTCTGTTTGAAGGACTTAGGCTGCTTGGAAGGAACAAAGTCATTATTTCAAATGTAAAAAGCTGTGGAAATCTCAAATTATCAATTTGAGAGAGAGTATCTGCATGTAAAAATGGCATTTTCACTGACAGCTGCTCATCTGATACAGAGTAACATTTTGTTACTTGTAAAAACAACAATTTTTTCCACTCTTTAGAAGAAAATTATTTCTCTGAATAAAGGGCTCTCAAGTTTCACCAGTACCCTGAAATGAAAAAAGATTGTGTTTTCCTATATAATTATAACACATAATCCTAAATTATTCAGAAATTTTCATGCACCTTTAAAATTCATAAATATTCTCCGTATTTATTTCAAGAACTGTTATAACAAGTACTGTTAATTTCTCTTTTTTGATTAACAACTGTAAGGTAGATTTAAAAGCTTTTTTTTTCCCCAGGCACTTTATTCCCAGGCACAATTCTACTTACCAAATAAGCTGTAGCACTTGAATAAAGTGGAGATTTATATTCCAGGTTTCATAAGAGGAAAGACTGGAAGCACCTCACTTTTTGCATATGTTTAGCAAATTTCATTCTTTCCTGATGTAATCTAATACATGTTTCTGTTTGTCTATGTCTGCATATATACACATTTATAAATCTGTGTATATAAACATACCAATTGTCACTGTTGCTTATTGTACTTTTACCACTTTATTAATAAAAATTAAATGGGAAATATGCATTTAAACCCAACACAGAAATATTTCTGTTACATATTCCATGTTCTAACATTTTTGTATTGTAAGCTACAGTAACATTTTTTTAGTGCTACTTCTATATAAAGGAATCAAAGAGAGAACTCTGGGGCAGAACCTAGCACTTCAACAACTCAAAAATATTCAAATTTACTATGAACCTATTATTTCTGAGGAGATTATTTGTTTCATCTATTTCACTTTCAACAAGACCTTTGTTTGAACCATTAAGAAATGCATTTTAGTGACAAAATTCTTCCACAGATGTTTCAGAAATCTGCTCACTTTCAAAATGAAGTAATTAAATCTGATTTCCATTTTACAGTGGTTCAGACTGGGGCAAGGCAAAGCAGCTTGAACATTCATTTCCCAAATGAAACACTTAAACACCAGAAAACTAAAAAAAAAAACCCCATCCATAACTGAGTAATCATTTTCAAATACGAATACAAAATGAAAAAAAAGTCACCATTCAGTACCTTTCAGGGACTTGAAACTTTGTGTGAATAAAAATTCATAGAAAATTTTAAGGACTAAGAATACAAATTAAATGTCTTGCCCACTTTTTTTTTTTTTTTTAACATTTAAGACTAGCCAGAAAGAATAGAGAAACTCTGCATGAATCCCTTTTGGCCTAAGTTTTCACCAGCAAGAGGGGTTGGTTTGTTGTTCTGATACTCTGGGGTGCAGACACCTGCTGTGGTGGACCTGCAGTGCATTTGCTCAGCCTTTAATATGGACAATTGCAAAAACCACTTATTTTCTAGGGCCTTCCTGCCACTGTTGCCCTGTCACACTCCCTCATCTTTTCTGAACAGAAGCCAATACTATTTAGCCAGTAATAGACTACAGCAACATTGTAAATAGAATTAATGTTTGGAGCTGCCAAGCTTGACCAGTATCTCAGTCCCTTATACACACAGGTAATATGGGCCATTTAGGGCCATTTGCAAAAATGTGGGTCGTGCCACCAGGAGTGGAAATACCTCTCCACCTCCTCTCACCAGCATTAACACCACAGCTTCAAACTTCATTCCCTTCATTCTAAGAAATTGGCTCACACCTTTTCAATGCAAAAGGCAACTGGCTCCTCTTTTTGCCATTCCCAACAAGCAGACTGCAAGAACTTCACATCTGCAAGGACTCAAATTCCAGTTAATGAAAAAAATCACAAAACTTGGGCGAGAGTGTACCATAGCATCATATCTGTTGAGTGATTCATCCTGAAATGATCTTTTTCACTTTCGTTCCCACACATCTGTGATGATTAAAAAAAAAAACCCAAAACAGTGTTATTATTTAACTAACCTGACCTTTAGAGTTCTTTGGGTGTTCATCTGTAACTTTTGTGCATTCCATATCTGGTTCTCCATAATATAATTAACAGTAAAATATATAAAATGGAGGAGAAAAAACCTGAGGTAATTAATATGGAATAGAATAGGATGTGATGAACAAGTCAGTGTTTTATTTTTCCCAGATTGATATTCTGCAATAAACACTTTCAGATGAATCACTGGTTTCACTGAATTCCACACCATTTCACTTGTGGTCTTAAAGAAAAAATGAAAAATTATTTTCAGTAGCAAACATGATGTAAGATTCAGAATTCAGCATGGAAATAGCAAAGCAACAAAACTGGATTACAAACCTACAAAAATTTCTTTTACATGAAGGTATTACAATAGAGACTGGGTATCAAACTCTAAATGCCTGAATCCATATAATGAAAAAGCACAAAAGCTACGCATCCTTAAAGTCCCAGTGTATCGAAAGACTCCAGAAAAGTGAACTCCTCAAAAGAAGTGGGTAAAGACACAACTATTTCAGAAGATGCACTATTTCAGAAAAATATTCAGAAATCAGGATTCAAAGGTAATTGCAAAGCAGCACTCCTAAAATTTTGGAAAATACTGGATCAGAAATTATGGTATGTAGACCAAACATAAAGGAAAACAATAAAAAAGGAAAAATTCTGATGGGCAGCAATCTCACAGGAATCCTTTTAATCTATTTTCTAAAATCACTGAACTTCGAGGCATATGACCTATGCAAAAGGTTTTTGAAAAAGTGTTTTAAATTTATGAAGTCCACATTCTCAGCAGTCTTATGTCACTTCACAGCTGAAAACAAAATGCACCAAAAACTGCATCAGGGTGGGTGGTAAAGCTCTTTTCTCTGACCAGGTTGCAAAATGAGGGGAAAAAAGATATACAGACCAAGTGAAGATTACAACCTGAAATATTCTGAATCCATATTAAAACTCAAGTCTATATGCTCATATCTTTTATTGTGAGCTTATTGTAGCTCCTCTCTTCAATTAACAGTACAAAACGTAAATATACTGCCCAATAATACAATATTGATTAGCCAACGTCAGTGTTAGCCATAGCTGTGCTGCAGCACTAACAAGTTACACTCCTCCTGAGGCAGTACAGACTAATTCTAAAGCATTCCCAGCGTGAGGCCCATGCCTGTTTGGCTCAGAAAGCTCCTGTGACAAGCACACCCTCATCCACTCATCCAAACCTTTCAAGCAGTTTTAAATAGACAGCTTCTAAAATCCCATACATTCATATCATTAGAAAAATAAGAAAGCTTCTTTTTCCATTAGGACGTGGCTCTTGCCTCTAACCTATATAGGTCAGAACAAAATAATGAAACATTATTCAGGGAAAAAGTTATTTTGAGTAGGTTATTTAAAGGTCTCAGAAATACCTTATTTTCCTTCCCCCTTCCCCTCTCAGAAGTCTATATAATTGATGCATGAAATTTTCTACAACAGAAAAAGAAAAATGGTTAAAAAAAGCACCTTCTTCCATGTGCTAGAGTATTTAGAGAAATTGAGCAGAGATTTAAACAAAATTGGTCTCAAAAGACAAGAGACTGCTGGTGACAACTTAAGACAAACCCATCAAAAGCAAGTCATCATCCACTTTCTTTTCCATCTTTCCTCCTCTCTTCCATGCTCAAACACTTCAGCTGAATGCTGTAAAGCTGATGGCATTCATCTACTACTTCGGGGAAATGCAATGAAGTTCTCTTCCAGTTTAATCACAATAATAAAGTAAAATCCTGCTAATTGCAGACATAGAAAAGAGAGGATGAAACTGGGAGCAGCACTGCATTTGAATTAACTGTGATTTATGGTCATCTCTGTTAAAAAAAATAGATAAAGAATGAGCTGACAAAAAGTCCATTTTCCAACTGCTTCATTTTAATGAAAATATCATGGAAAAGTTATAATGTAAAAATGATGGAGAATAAAATTTTTTATATTCAAGAAAAAAAAAATGTGTAGAGATAAAAAGGACTATTCCATCTGGAACCTGTGCTACTCTAAAATAAACCACAAAATTTAGCTATTACTCATTCTGAGCTCACAGGCATTGAGTTTTGTTTGATATTAAAGTGATAATTGAGTTTTTCAGAGATACTGAAAAACATATTATGCAACGGTGGCTCAGAGCCTTTCAACAGTGTGTAACGCAAGGGTAGCTAATTTAAGCTTTCCATAAGGGTTTCCATGAATGGAAAGCATTTTGTTGAAGGGCTAAAACTTTACTGTTTACTATATTTGCTGAAAAAGACGCGACAAATATTTTGGGATTCAAAGAGGAGAAATGAAGAGATTTAATCAGAGCTGGGAAGGAGGATTCATAACTCAGTACTCACAACATTCATCAATTACAACAGGTCAAGAATTAAACAATCCCTTGTATAAAGGGGAAAATAATTTAGGTAGATACCTGACTATGGACTTGCATTTCCCTCTACAGAAATTACTTTATACAAGCAAAGGAACTTTCTGACTAACTATTATTTTGTTCTTTTGCACTTAGTGAAAACACAGTGCACAAGCAAATCTAAATATAACCCATCATAACAGAAGTGGTATCTGTTGTGCATTTTTTTCTCTGTGAATCAGTTCGAGAAAACTTATCTTTAAGGTGTGTTAAGACATGATATTGTTAATTGAGAACCAAAACAAAAACTGAAAGTGAAGCCAGCACTGAAAAGAAATTAGCTTTTTATTTTTATTGTATTGGAATGTTATGAAATGAATAGCTATATCACTTTTCTGTTCTTGAACCGGGTTTTAAATAGACCTTTTAGGAATATGTTTATAGTTGACAAATGTGGCAGGGGGATTTGTTTTGCGTTTTAAACTTAAAATTATGCTTCCTTCCCATTCACATTCTATAAAGGTGACTAAAAGAGCACATTGGTCAGTTACAAGAAGTATTTGTTGCAGGTCAATAATTCTCAAAACTTTTCAGTCTCATTCATTAAAAAAAGAAAGGTGTGGTGTTTTCCCAAGTTACTTGCTCTGAATAGTAACTGATGAGTGTTTCACACTTCTGCTCAAAGTGAAGATTCTTAATGATCATTGAATTTAAATACTCAAAAATCATTTCCACAAATTAATAGATTATTATTCCCTTGGCCTATCAATCTGAAATGAATGTAGCATTCTTCCAAATTCTGCACAATCTGTAGAGCAGCCAGTCATAAAGGCAGTGGGACTGTAACACTCAGTTATATTGTTCTTACTGAATACTGCATAATATAGCTGGCAGGTCAAATTGGGACTTCTCCGGCTTCTGTACAAAAGTATGGTATGCTGATAATACAGTTCTTTTGGTTTGTAAAAATTTTCTAAACGTTAGCCAAAATTAAAAAGAACTACTGTTAATATTTCAAACTAGTGAACTTAATTACATGCGTGTTGTTAAATTATTCAAAATCAGAGTATTTGCAAACAGGGGTCGTACATAAGAAGGCATCTATAATACCACCAGGTAAGGCTCTTTCCAATTCCAAAGAAAGGACTCTTTCAACTTACTGGTAAGAGAGTTTGAGTATTTAAATTTTTGTTATTGTCACTGGTTTCCTTCTCTCCTGCCCTCCTCAGAACGATCTCTTCTCTTGTTCAGGTTTTTTTATTTTTTTTAAAAGTATCTACACAATATTGCTTTCACTTCCCATTTGTCCTTTCTTCCCTACAATATAAGTCAACAACAAATATTATTTGGTATTGAACTACTTTCCACCTTTCCTCTCTCCTCTTCCAAAAGTCCAGTGTTCCTGAGGGTTTCTCTGAATAATAACTCAGCCATCTCTGTAGTTTTACCATGTAGCTTCGAGTGAAAGAAATTCATCATAAATTATTACCTACAGTGTGCCATCAGCAATGATCCCTATAATCCAATGCATAACAGACAAGCATCATTAACTAAGGGATTATTTAATTAATCCTTAACTGGAGCTGCTGCTAAAACTCTCTTATATCCAGTCAGACTGATATTCTGCATAAAGAGACATATAAGAGGGACATCTTTTGAAAAACAACTTGTGTTTACTCATTTTCTTGGTTTCCTTTCCTTTTTCGAACTCTGCATTAAAATTCTTTTACTTTCCTTCCAGAGCAAGCAATAACACAAATAATGTATATCTAAACTCGCACTGAGCCTTTTACCCTGCAGGAAGATTGTCTTGAAATATTCTCCTTACCCTTCCAATCTAACTCAATATAATCCCTTTGAAAAATTCTCCGGAGTTTTGACTTAGTACGTGGCTTGAATAACAATTCGCGTTGTATATTAATATATCCAGGAAAAAAATAAATGCTACTCCTGATTGTCTTCAAAATTTAGAAACAATAATTTTACAAAGGAACAAAATAAGCAAGAGGGGAAAATGAGAAAAATATGAAACAATAGAATAAAATAACTTTGGAACTTACAGCAACAACCTTAAATTCAGTCTTAAATATTAGCTGCTCTTCCACGTGAGACTAATGTAAAGATTAATAGTCTGAATATTATCTTAGCAAGTCTCACATAAGCCCATTGACTTCACTGCAGCCATGTGCACCAGAGCAAGAAAGAACACAGTCAGTCTCATTATAAATACATACTGTAACATGCCCTGAAGTAAAAAGTTATGCTGTGGGAATGTATTAAAAAATAATCTACAAAAAAAATCTCAAACATTAAAGAAATAAGTATTCAGCGGGTTTTCTGACTGAGCATTTCTTTCTATGTTTTTAGACTTCTTTTTGAGTGGTCAGACAGTCTGAGCTAAAGCAATTAAATGCAATCCCGGTGCAAACTGTAACTGAAAACAGAAGTAATGATAATTGAAAACGCTGCAGTGAAGCACTGAAGTCAGATCTTAACTGTTAATAAATTAATTATAGCAAGGGCTATCAGGAGGTTTATAATCTGATATTTGTAATGAAGAAGTTACAAGTTAAAAGAATATCTGACTTGTGCAAGCTTACTTTGCCTAGAGCAAAGTCAGATTTAGAATATATGTATACACATATATAAATATGTGTATGCATGCACATAAATACATATATATACATACATACACACACATATATATTTCACCTTGGATTTAAGAAAGCCTGTGTGCATACACTGACACGAACAGTAAGCTGACCTCTAAGGAGCCTTTGCACGGAAACAGATCTGAAATTAAAGAATTGCTTCTAAAACATTAACACAGGGCATCAATGAAAGCAGTTTTTGTTTCTAAGATAGCAGAAAAGAAATCAGATTAAAGCCTGATTCAATGTGGGTGCAGGTGGGAGGAAGAACCATTGAGATTGGAAAACACTAGTATGAATTTATAGGCAACTGAAGTCTTCTACAAGTCTCTTTTTTTCTTTTTCTTTTTTTTTTCCCTGGAAAAACATCTATAATGCAGACAGAATTTATCAAATAGAGATTTTACAGGTGAGTAAAATAACCAATTCAAAAGAGGCTATATATAATATTACCAGAATAGTGCTGCTCTGACTCACCTGTCATTGTAAACCTCAGATTCTTTTCTACATTACTGGAACCCACCCACTCATCTACTTCTCCAATCTACAGTGCCATTTAACATCACACCACACACTTAATAAAACTTACCTATCATTAAAATTATTAAATAATCCTCAGATGAGTTCATCAAGCAGATTTTTTTTCTTAGAACCTGTAAGCTCGCTCAGTAATTTTTTGTCTAACAATTTAAAATAATAGTTTCAATACCTATTTATAATTTTTGCATGAAAAGTACATATACATAGAACCTTAATTTTCTAAGTTGAAATTATATAGGACATGGTGGAACTTCCAGCTTGCATCTCTGATTGCAGCATTCTGACAGTAATCACTGGGTTTTCACATGCAAATCAGGGTGCCAATCTTACAAGCCAGCTTTCCATTGGTATTAAGATCCTCATGGAAACTTTTGGGCACAGCTGTACAGATTGCATGCAGAGAGCATGACTGGAACCAAAATATGAAAAAAAATCTCCCACAATTTTTAAAATACATATTAATGCAACTATATTTCATATCTGGTCTGCTTCTAACATCTTTGTTTCTGTTAGAAGGAGAAAAATAACCAGAACTAATGTACATTATAGTATTTTGAGGAGTTTACTTTATCATTCTCCTAATCCTCTGTTCCAAAAAGATGTCATAGATCTGAACTATTTTAATAGGAACAGGAGGAACAGGAAAATTTACTCTTTGGTTTAAAAGAAAAAAACAAAACTACCCAAAACATAAGGGCAGTTCCAGACTGAATTGCAGGACAATCCTGAGCGGAAATCAGGTACACTTTCTAAACCAGGACAAAAAGCACTGCTTTTTCCTTGCACTGAAATACTGGAATTAAAGTTGTGCACTTTCTGAAAAACGTGTCTTTGAAAAATTTACTTGGATGGGGGAGACCTTCCCATTTTCACAGAGGGTGGACTTTGGTTATTCTGCAGGTGACAAAAGTTGAATTGGTGATTTAAAAATGTGGCCAAGTGCCAAACAAAGCACCTGCTCCAGTTTCAGCCTCAGACCTGTCCCCAGATTTTGTCACCATCTTTAGCTCAGTGGAAGAGTTTCCTTGTGCTCAGTATCTGATAAAGGTCAGGTACGTGCAATATTTACAAGCTCACAGAGCACTCTGAGGCAATTTGAAGCCAGAAATACTATATGACTTTATTTTAGTGCCACCCTTCTGCAATTTCAGTTCCAAGTTCAGTTTTACCACTTTAAGGCTGTTCTTAAAGTTACAATTTCAAATAGCACAATCAAGCCAGTCACTTCTGAAGTGCAAAAAATGCAAGGTAGTCTAGCTATTCTACCATAACTTTTGGTATATAGCAGAAGCTGGCCATTTGTCATTATAGTCTACCTGATGTTCACTGTAAGTAAATAAGCAGCCATTACTTCTTGTTCACTAAGGGAGAAAATAAGAGCCTCATCCATTTGGTTACATGGGCTGGATTTCTTGATACATGCTCTAATTTACTTTCTTTTGTATGTGTTCTGACCTGTGACTCCAGAGACACCAAGTAAAGGAACCAAATGTAATAAGAACAAAGGTGTGTTAAGAAATTACAAGGTTGTTCTGACCTTTAATTAAGTGTCTGAGAGGGTAGGGGAAATAAAGAAAAAATCAGTTTTCAGTAAGACCCTCAAAACACAAATGAGATTATTAAGAGGTCAACAACAGTAAACTTGATTTGCTCTTCCCAGGCAAGGCAAATCAACACTTGCACTCAAAGTCAGCTAAATCAGGTGTTGGTTCCCCATGGTACATAGGGAGTTTCTATTTGGTCATTTTTTGTAGCTACAATTAAGAACACATGAACAGATGCAGTAAGATAATTTGTGTATACTCACATCAGCTGTAATTACAAGAACTGAAGAATGTATATGCCCTGCTAGAGACACCACATACTGATGAAGTGTGAAGATGGGGTGAGTTTGAGGATAACTCCGTGGTTGTATAAATTCTCTAATCCCCGGGGTTCAAAGGGACCCTAAAGATCACCTCATTCCAACTCCCCTGCCATGGACCTTCCACTAGCCCAGGCTGCTCAGAGCTCCATCCAACCTGGCCTTAAACATATCCATGCCACCAAGGAGAAAGTAACACTTTTGCAGACTTCCTTTAGCTCATGAATACCATTCTAGGGCTTTGCTTTCCAGATGAGTCCTATACATTAAAATACTTGGGAAAAAAATCAGATCTAAAGTACTAGAGAGTTTCTGAATTATATATTCACCAAGTTCATTCAATTTAGCAACACTGTTCCTCTATATTTAGGTAACAAATGAAATGGTCACATTTTACTTCCATACTCTCACCACAGCAATATCATGAAGATATCATGAGATGCCAAGTTTCTCCTAAGGGTTAGGAAGAAAAGAGGCTACACAGGACATTGAATGGCCAATAAATGTCAAATAAAGTAAGTATAAATGAAGAGAAAAAAATGTAAGAGGGGAATTTTTTTTTTAATGTATCAGCAGTTGGTCAGAAATGTAAACTAGAAGTTAAGAGCTTTCAGGAAAACAACGCAGAACTCATTTTGCTGTTGTCTAATTCCATGGTCTGTCCACACCAATACTGGGTGTCATCTTGGTCCATTATCTCAAAACAGGATACAGTAGAACTAGAAATGATTTGCAGGAGAGAAACTTCAGATGGACAAAGTTAAAAGAACTTCTGTACAAAAAAAATCCCTACATAAGGCAAGAAAACCACTTCAGTCTCTTTCCAGAAAGACATAGCCCGGGGGAGAAATAACAAATGCCTATAAAATAATGGTCCTCAAGGTCAAGGTGATAAAAATTGATTCTTCACTCTGTCTTCCAAAATAAGGAGCAGGAGGCATCATCTGAAACTAACAGGAAACAGCTTCAAAACCAGATGACGTGACTCATCACCCAGCAAATAGTTGATCCATGAACTTCCTTGCTAATGGATGTTTAGAGAGGCAAAGGTTATATCTGGATTTAAGGAAGACTGAACACATTTGAGTAGAAGGAGATTGTTAAAGATTAAAAAGTACACAGAAACTACATCCAGCCCTGCAGCACTTGGTGCAAAGAAGAGCTGGAAAGGTAAAATAGACACTTCAGCCACTTTTTATTGCCATCATTGTACACAGAATAAGGGACATCCAGACTGACCTGCTGCTCACCCTGATGCTATGTTGGACATAAAACTGCAGTATTACAGTAAAGGTGCAACAACCTTCTGCAGTATTAAAGGAAACTTAGCAAACAAAAAAACTGCAACATTTAAGGTAGAATCGAACAGTAAACTGAACAGCTTGATAAAGCTCCAGCTGCAAAAGTATTTGGAAATGTTAAATCTTTGCCATGTATTTAAGATTTTTATATTGCTCTATTACTCCCCAGACATTCTAAATGTAGAATTTTAGGGCCATTACTACATAGCTGAAGTACTCAGGAAAAAACTAGATTTGCTCTTGATTTTTGTAAGCAACATCTGGCCATTCTCTCATTTCATTCCTGTATTCTGTATTTTTTGCTGACGTTTATTTTCGTTCTCCATGTAAAATACAACAGTATCTATCAGCTGTTATTGGATATTTTTGTTTTCTCTGTGATCACATGTTCAGTCTACATCCAGATAAGAAGCTACAGGTAGATGTTGGCATGATGGGGTGGACAGGGAAGGTGCAACACAAAATAATGTTTTCCAGTGAATTTTCAATGCCCACATGTTGTACATACTTCCAACTTTTAAAGCAGAAAATAGTCTTTATAAAATTACCAATAAAGGCAGAACTTATTTTTCAATGAAAATATCAAGATAGATGGAATATGTTAAAACTCAGAACAATGGTAGGTGGGTTGCAGGGTTTTTTTTTTGTTTTGCCTTTTTTTTAAAGTCTGTTTTGTTTTGAGTGGAGAACTGAAGAAGCACAGAGAAATATCTCCCCCAAAATCAAGTCTTCTGACAGAAAACACTAAGATGCAAAGGATCATAGCCCATCTGCCTGTCCATGCCTCAAGCATTTCACATTTTAATAACTGCACTACTGAATTCAGAAAAATATTCTACAGAAGATGAAGCAATTTTAAATATTTTTCTTCCTTTTTTTTTTGTTGCTATTTTCTCTACCTAACACTACCAGGCATATGACAGCTGGAAACATCATGTTTTAGCCAGCAACACACATCTTGAAAGCAGATGGTAAATAAGCTTACTGCAGAATCATAACAGACTGATAGAAATAATCACGTCAGCAAAGCTACCTCACAGCCAGACAAACACAAGAAATATTTTTATGGCAAAGTTTACAACTGAGAACATTTTCTTTGCATTACGCTCCAGATCCTACAGCAGTGATAAAACTGAGACAAGCACCTGAAATTTTATTGTGGTTTTTTGAGCAGACTGTGCCTGGAGCTGAAGAGGAGGGATGAGCAGGATGGTGACTGCACTCAGAGACCTTCTCAAGACCTTGGAAAAGCACAAGTGGATGGCTCTGTCTGGAGAAGCCCCTGCTCAGGCCAGGGTAAGAACTGTCCCTGCATGTGGCTGTAAAACACTTGCAGAGCTGGTTAAATGCTGCTCCCTGCTCCATCCCCACCTCGGAGCTCCTGCTGCAAATACCTCCACAGCCTAAATGCCCAAATTGTTACAGCACACAGGAAGGACTGTGCTGTAACACACTGCATGTGCTTCACATAATAGTTTTAATTCTCTTCTCTCAGTAGAAAAAAAAAAGGAAGGATGCAACAATGCTTTTAAAAAACCAGTTGATGATTAAAATGAAAGAACTCTCCAGAAGGCTCTAAGGTTAGTCCCTATGTTATTCTGTCTGCCTACATAAAGTATTCTCAAAAGTGGAAAAATTCAGACAAAGCTTTTCATACTCTCAAGACTAAATCTGTGCATCTCAGATAAATGAAGAGCCTGGTTTTTGTTAGTTGGAAATGTGAAATTCGTTTAGTGCAGCGTTCGCCTATGGATCATTTGTCACAATTATGCTATTTAATGCATTCTAATAGGATTCATCTTCCTGAGGCATCTGAGTTGTTTATAAATAGCCTAGAAAACATGATGACAAATAATACATGTTTATGAAAAAAATTCATATTTCAGCTCAAGGTACCTTATTATAACCTTATTACAAACATCCAAAAAAAAAATCAAAGTAAAGTACCACAAAAAAATGTTGTATTTAAATTAATCCACATTGGAGATACTTGCTGGAGGTAAGTTTTTCAGTCTTGAAACTATAAAGCACTAACTAGACAGGCAAAAATGTTTTTACCTACAAGCTGCTACAAACAATTAACAACACAGACAAATGAAACCCCAGAAACTCTCTTTACTTTACAAGTTTTAGTAATTTTCATAACTTGCAAACTCTAAAAAATACCCTAAACAAAGAACTTTCTTCTGAAACTCTTCTTTTACTTGCTCCACCTTCTTTTTTTTTTTTCTTTTTACAACAAGATGGAAAACAATTGCCTTTTATCCTAAGAATATGGGATTTTGTGAGTTTGGTATTCAACATGAAAAACACAGAGTTTACTTACAGGGAAAAAAAGGAAAGGGTAACAGAGAAACTGCAAGATATGAATGATTATAAAATATATAGAATAAACCAGGCCTATGAGACAGGGATGGCTTGGACAGCATGGCAGACAGATGCAAAGTGAGTTTGTCAGAGTTAGTTACAAGCTACTGCAACAAAAAGGATGAAATCCAAGAAACTGAAAGAAAGCAAGGAAAACTCAGAAAACATTAGGCCAAACCAGCTATATTTTATTTTTCCCTTTCATTGAAATTCCTTACTTTAGACCCTGATATTCTGAAATTAGTCTGGCTGAAGGCCACCAAAAAGCCAAGTTGCTATAGTACACCATCTCAAAGGCTGAGAGAGCTTGAAAGCCTAAATTTCAATGAAAATCCTGTTTCTGTCTTCCAGCTCCATGGTGGGAGGGTATAGGTATGACTGTCCTCCGTGGTGCAGAGACACAGGAGGAGAGACAAGGGATACAAGTTGGAATGTGGGCGACTCCTGATAGATGTATGGGGATTTTGTTCCCCTTGAGGCTGCTAACACACAGGAACAATTTGCCCAGAGGCACCACAGAGTTTTTATTTATTGAGATATTCAACAGTCAGCTAGTCATGATCCTTATAAATCTTAAGTTTAAAAAAAACCCAAACCAAACCAAGCCTGCCTGTGTCAAGAGGTGTTTGGACCAGGCACATGGTGTGATTCTTGCAGAGTCCGGTGTAGGGTCAGGGGTTGCACTCGGTGATTCTGATGGGTCCCTTCCAACTCAGCATTTTCTAAAGAAAAACCAACCCACCTAAAAAACTGTAACATATTCTCAAAGACTGAAATGCTTAACCTCCAGCACTTTAGCAAGTGCTCATTAGTAACAACACAGCATATTTGGAATGTAATTCCAGTGGATGGTTACAAACGTCCAGCTGTTCAGATAGGTGTTAGAAAGCAAACAAAAGTGTCCGGATAAGAAAATTTAGGTTACTAATAACACTGAACAAGTGGTCACCAAGCAACGCAGTCAATAAATCATAACAGCATGAACACATCTTTCTTCCCACATTTTTCCTAGGAAAATACTGTCAGCAAATCTAACAGAAAACAAGTTTCTTTCTGCCATTCAGAAGGGGAGATGTGATGAATGAACCAATTCCCAAGTCTCTGCAATGATGTTGTAAACTGTGATGATGACACTGTTTAGCCAGGCTGGAGTTTCTGTTCCCACCAGGTTTGTTCTCTCTGTCACAGCAACAGAATCTTGGAAATCTAATGTGGAAAGGCAGTGATCCACACCTACCCCCTGCTCCACTAAACTGTGTGCTGGGTGGATTGGAGTTAATGCTGTCTATTAGAACGAGTGGGAATCCAACACCAAAACAAACTTTCTCACAGAAACCTCAAACATACGGGCCAGCAGTTTTCAAGCATATCACCCATTGCAACAGGATTCCTTAGGAAAGAAAAAAAAAAAAACCCCAAACAACGCACAACCAGGATGCAGAATTCCATATGGACAGTAATGAAGCAGCAGAAAACATAGTTACACTGGCTGGTGTTTAAGCAAGAATATTGCATTACAAACAACTTTTAGCACCAAGTCCAATAAAATACAAGCTCAGATCTTAATATTTATGAAATCTGTTATACTTTTGCCGACTTTTTCCAGTAAATTATGAAAAAAAAAAGAGAAAAAACTTACCTTTTTAGACAAGGGAACCTCTGCAATATGGATTTTCAAAAATACCCAAATTGCCAAAATATTTTTCCAAAAAAACCTGAAATACTCATGTGAACGACTTGAATACCAACTTACATATTTCTAATACTTTCAAAAGAATCATGCCTGCTTAGCAGGAAAAAATAGCAGATATCTAGAATGAAATTCTATCTTGGTAAACTCCCTAAGAAAGAGTATTAATCTCCTCTCTTCTACCTTACACAGAATGGCACATCTACATTAAAAAACTAAACTCTCCTAAAAAACACCAACAAAAATAGAAAATCCAAACAAACCAATCCAAACCCCAATGAAACCACACTGAGGAAACAAACAAGAATTTCCAAGAAGAATACCAGCAAGACTAATACTAAACAGTGGTCACAGCTCATTCACAGCCATGGGTACAGAAATGCTTTAGAGAGGTTGCTTTTCTTTCTGTCTTACTGGATACATAAAAAATTCAAAAGGATGCTTTAGCTTTTATGTAGAATATAAACCAGCAACTGCTGCTTTTGCATGCTTGTCTAAATGTAAATGTAATGGCATGAAACTGTTATGCATTCAAAGCCATTTCCTAAACCATCCCAACTGCCAAATCAATCACTCTATTATTAATGTGTCATGTGTGATGCTTTTGAAAAGCTAAATATATCAAAAAAGTCTAAATTACTCTGTTTTACTGTTCATGTTTTTTTATTATATATAATAGGTTTCAAGATATTTCTAAGTATGAAAGTAAAGCTTTTTCAAGAAACCCAGCAAAGATGCTCTGTATCTAAGGTTCCTGGAGTTGATAGGAATCCTGCATTTCAACAAGTAGAAAAAGTAAAGCAGGCAGGTTAATTCCTTATTGCTCAGTCTTGCAGCCCCCACCCATCTGAAGTTTCTTCAAGTGCACAAGACAAAGCAGATATTGAATACTGCCAAAGATGAAAAATCCTTTTCCATGTAGAAAACCACATTCAGCCCATTAGTGTAAAAAAGGTCTTTTCCAGGGATTGGATTACTCACCCAATATATGATAAAAATTAAACAAGGAAAATAGTTATTTTTTGGCTGGCTGAATATCGTGAATTGCCTTGCTCACGTTTTGCACTCAGCAGTCATTACTGGAAGGTTGTTATTTTATAATTGTAACTTTAATATTTTAATTCAACATACTTGAAATACTAATTTCCTGCATTCTGATCCTTGCATCTTATTGCTTTTGTGCCAAATATACACTTGAAGACTGGTAATAGATATGATAAATACATTTTTAAGAAGCAATTATATGTATCTCATTGCCAAAACCAGGCATTAACTCTGTTAAAAAGATTCAACACATTAAAAGAAAAAAATTGGCACAAACTAATTAGAGCAGATGACAATCACAAAAAGGAAATAATTGTATGAAGACCTCAAAAAAGAAATTAAAATCATCCCATCTTTGATAAGACTGATAGACTCATCTAGGATGAAGACACTGAAGAATTAAAGATGAGACCACACAGTGTGATTCCACTCAATTAAGCCTACAATTATTGCCAAATGATTCTGTTCTGCTGAAGATAAAAATGATCTAATGGTATTGGCAAAACACTTCACAACACTCAGAAGGTTAAAAACTTTAAGAACAAAATCAGTCAGATTCTTCTTATATGTGTTCCTGACAAAAATAAAACCTCACATCACGGCTTGTCAGATTATTCAGCTATTTCTCAGTATGGGAAGATTTACATACAAATACTGCTCTGCAGAACAGGAGGAGGTCTGAGTGCAGAGGTAATGAAATCTTTTTGCTTCCTGCATTTCCCCAAAAACCTGAAGATATATGAATTAAAATGCTAGAGCTGACAAACAAGTTTGGCAGACTTTGCATGAGGGATTAAAACTGACTCACGTGGTACTTCCGTCAGATGTACCCGAAACACTTTACAGGCATTATTAAAATGCAAATTATAACATGTGAGATGCAAGATCCTGCTGGGAGAATATGAAGCTTGCAAATACAATGTGTTGTTGCACTATAGTAGCATAAAAAAACTCCTGAATGCCAAGTTATGTGGCAGTCAGTAGAAGTAAGAGAGGGGACTTAGAAAGAACAACCTGACCAGCTTTTGCTCCTCTCCCCTTTTTTGGAAATAGTCTCTTGTCTGAGATTCCTTGAATACAGTAGTATTGTAGTAATGAAAATGAAACTGAATAAAAATGAAGCTTGATGGCTAGTTACTTCTGCCTGGGTTTGTCAAATATTCTCATATTTACAGGTCAGAGTAATAGCCAGAAAGCTATTCTTCAAGCATCTGAAACTCTAGATGTTGTCCTAGAAGATGCAGAATCTTATTCCCAACCCACCTCAAACAAACTTCTGCATGGAGTCAGCATCTTGTGCCTAAAGCTACACAGCAAGCTGGAGCACATAACAACCAAAACTCCCAGTGTTGTTTTTGGAACATTTTAATTTTATGGGTTATATTGATCTGTCCTTTGTTTATTTACCATAGATTTCTGACTGCTTTCAAAACAGAGTGAACAGAGAAATAATGGCATGAATTCTTTATGTAAGGATAAGCACCAAGCAGGATTTTTAAATTTTATTACAAACCATACAAAAAAAGACATCATCATCAATTAAAAACCCCACATTAGCTGCGGCCATGGCGAAACAAAGGAAAGTAACATGTGTTTATCTCCAACTATAAAATCTGTGCTTTCCCCAACACTATGGCTGTACTATTCTGAATTTATGCACAAGAAAATGTTTGATCAGGAAAAACCATTGGTGACCTTCTTAATAAGATTTTTAGATTGTCTCCCATCGGTTTCATGAAGTCACACACAAAGTAACAGGAAAGGTGATGCAATAGTAATTCCTCCCCCAACCCACTCCCCAATAAAGGATGGCTCTTTCAATAATTATTTAATTTGCCATAATTTCTCAAACCAAGTACCTTAGTCTACATGCATATTTTGACACTGTAAGTCGTTCCCCTTTCTTCCACTGGAAAAAAAAGAATGAAGGAAAATACCTCTTTGCTCTATTTCCCTTATGTGGGAGCAAAATTTTCTTATCAGGAGCTGGTTCACCTCAGGGCAACCTCTCAGGTGGCCTTTGTTTCAGATCCTCATTCTGGGATTCCTGAAGGGCTTCTGGATTTAACACTGCTGACACAAGCTCCTTTAAAGGAAAACCTCCAAGACTGGCAAGAAAGTCAACTACTGTTTCTGTTCACCGTCTCAAGCATCCAGCTCCTTTGAGGCTTGCCCTGCACTCCAAAGCAGTTCTTTCCCAGATGTAAGGACCTGGCTATACATTGCTTCCAAGCCCATCTCCATCACCCTGCATGTGTGCCACCAGCTTAGTGAAAGCAACTTTGAAAGATGAGAGCAACTTTAGTAGCTGTGCTAAACAACCAAGCACTATTTTAAGTGAGAACTGCACTGTTTCTAACTACAAAATTCAGCATATTTTTACTACACCTAGAGACCTAATTTTCCAATATGTGGGATAAACACCTGATTTTGAAAATGCACAACTGGGAATGCAGGTAGAAACCTCTCTTTTGTAGGGCAAGATAAAAAGAAAAGGGTTTTGTAAAGTGACTGATCACCACAACAGTGAGTTCAGACCACGTGGTGCAATCTCCATCCCTCTGTCACCAAAATTCCACCACAAGGGTCACAAGAAACCTGATTTTAACCTCCCACTATGCCTGCTTTGAAGAGGACATTGAACGAGACATCTCTGATGTCAGAATGCCAGGGAAGTTTTCCTAAGATCTTCCCTGTGAAAAAGCAATTACACAAAGCATTTATGTCAAGCTCTGCTTCAGGTACAAACAATAGACATTTTTGATTACAATTCCAGTAAATACGGGTATTTTCCAGAGCTTTATTTTAAATGACAGATCATGCACTAAAACACATTCTATCTGGAGTGAAGAGATGCGCCCAATACTCCCTTGAAATGCTTTTCAGCCACAAATCTGCTAAAGGCCAGCCCTGCCACTCTCACAGAGCTGGCTGTAATTAAACAGACAATATAATAGCTGCCACTATTGTACACAAAGCATCCACTTGGAACCATACTAATGGAAAAAGCAGAACTATATGTTCCAAACTGACCAGAAAACAGAATGTTTTATATTCTGAAATCTCTCAAAGCAATCTACATGTTAATTTAAAAAAATAAAAGGTCAAATTCCTTCCCAAAGTAACATAGATGCTTTTAAAAAAATCCAGTCAAACAAACCAAAACCACAAGTCCCTTCCAATCATTAAAGAAAGGAAACAAACCTCTGATTAAATCTGCTTAAGTATTTTTTCTTAATTTTCTAGACGTCTACATATTCCCAGGGTCTCCATTTCTACTTTTTCTTTTAATTCTAAAAGAGGAGGTTCTTTTAATTCTAAAACTTAATTTGAAAACATAAGCATCTCTTTTCACTAATCTGTCTTCTAAAAGCAAACTAGTCTGTTGGCCTGTCAGTGACCAGAGTAATGCACTAGGAAAAAAAAAATTTAAATCAAAAAAATATGCTAATGTCTTACATGTCTTTCAGAATCAAATAATTCTACACCTTTGCCATTTAGCTTTCTTAATATAATATTTTAATAATTATTTAATAAGTAGGGAATTTCTATTCACAGACAGAAAAAGTATTGCTGGTTTTTTCTCATTATATTTATTTTATCAGTAGTATTTTAGCCCCATCTGAGGAACTCCTATATAATTCATTCCCTTTCAGTGAGGTAGTACTTGATGCCAGCCCTACGGTCTTGAAATCTGTAAACCACAACCCCAACTGGAATACATAAGCAGAATTCTGCTGAGATTAACTAAAAAAAAAAAAAAACAATACTCAATTGAGCTTACAAGAGAATTTTAAAATTAATCATAAAAGTAGTTTGAAATAGCTAACTAATTGAACAAAATACTCTTTATAAAAATAGAAGAAAATTAAAAACACTGCAGTGCTAAATGCCAAACTGCACGAAGGAAAACAGAGTAGCAGGTAACTAATTGAAATTTCTGTTATTACCTTGCAGGAAAGGAAGAGTTCCCAGCTATTGCTTTGTTCAGTGCAGAAATTTACACTGATGTACCATGAACTTTAGGGGTAACTTGACTTTCTTTAAAAACGAAAACAACAAAATCCCCAAATATTAATGTCACCCTTCCAGAACGATAAATAAATGTGGGGTATTCAAGTTCTCTACAGAGAACACTGCTCAAGGGCACAGTGCTGAACCTGTGATCAGATGAACTTAGAAGGGTGGCAAACACTGGAATGAGATTCATTCCTGGGGGAGGATCAAACAGACCTTCATAAAAGAAGCCGCAAAGTCAAGCACCACGAGCTGCACTTGAGTTGGTGCAGGCTTTGTGTTCCCTGTTGAGAGGAATCAGCAGAGCCCAGTACACAAAACCCCAGAGAGGACAGAAGCCCAGGTGTGGAAGGACTGCCTTAGCCAGCAGCACATTCAGCTGATCAGGTTTCAGAACGACCAATATCCTCAGAACCTGCCTTTTGTGCATGGGATCTCTATCTTCTTTCTTTAAGCTCAAAGTTCTGGTTAATTCCCAAATGGGCTCAGAATTGGAATGGTCTTCTCTTTCCTTCCCAAATGAGGATATCTGTAAAGCCCTCGTTATCACCTCTGCATTGTAAACTACCTCAAACACTAAATACAGTCCCAATGCCACTGCAAATAGAAATAATCCCCGAAATAGGGGCAACATGTCCAATTGTGGAAACTACAGCTCTAAAACAATCTCCCAGAAGATTACTGCATCAAATTGTGGCACCAAAACATACATATTATTAACCAGTATTTCTAATTTAAAATTCATAAAGTCTTTTTAGACCTAGTTTATATACTGTGAACTAATTCATCTGCAGCAAACCATATATATTAAGAAAAGTAACACAAATATGTACAGAGGTCAGGTAACTTGAAAGAAGACTCAGTATTAATTTTTTTTGTAATACACGGCATATTTATGCTATGGAACATCTGCAGAGACCTGCACATACAAAATGTGTAAATATTTTGCAGACCTGAAAAAAGACTCAAGTAATAGAGGAAAGGCATTAAATCTAAAAGCAGGAAAGAAAAGAGAGAAAAAACATTACTTCCAAGAGCAATTTTTGACCAAGGTATCTTTACAGCTCACTGGTTAGAGGCTTTGATGGCCCTAGATAATCTTTAACCCGCAAAGCTATACAAGAATAAAACTTCACTAAACTTCCAAGTGCAAATATATCCTAATCTAATTATTCCCGGTGTGTTTGTAGAATATTTATGCAGCCTAGAGCTTAAAATATTTTGTGTTTGTGGCAGCAGATGGGCTCTATTTCTTGATAAATTTGGTTTGGATGAAAGATAATGTCTAAAACTAGAACATTACAACACATACCTTTCAATGTAAAAATGTAAGATGACCTTTTATGTGTCATGTGTGCACAATACACGCTGTCAAGTTGTTTAAAAAAAAGATGCAAAATGCAGGGAATAATTTAAAAAGCATAAGCAAACCAAAGACACACTGTTTTCTTAATAGTTACAAAAGATACACACATTCATTTCGAGATTCTGTATCTGCAGGAAGAGGTAACTTTCTGTAGCATAAAACTTTGGTAAAAATCCATTTAGAGATAGTACAGATTTTTACAACAATTAGAAATGTGGCCAATAATGCCTAACTTTTGCAGAACACATATTTTTATGTTAAATCAGAAGTCAAATTAATCCTGCTAATGCATAAAATTATGTAAGTGAACATGAATCTTGCAGCATGCTAATAAACATAATTCGAAACTCTGCTCAAGAAGCAGGAACTGCCAATAAAACCTATTTCCAAACTATATCACCTCCAAAAAGAGGAAATTACAGCCTGAAAGCTATCCTTATGCCACATGAAGAAAAGCAAGAGCATGTAGGTGATGTTTTACATATAGGTAGAGTTGTCAAAAATTTCATTTGTGACTGAAAGACTGAATTGATTCCAGAAGAGGCTGTGAAGAAGATATCCAGACTGCAGAAGATAGTAGCTGTTAAACACTACAAAATTCTTGAGTTTCTGGAATGATCCTACACATAGGAAAAGTTAGATGTGCTGTCTATCATATCCTGCTTCTCTGTGGCATATTTTTTGCTCCCTGTAACCAACAGTTACATGAAGCTCTACAGCAAATCAAACTTCCTGCTATTCACAGCGTAAAATAAAATAAAAATCTCCACAATGGCTAGCAATGCTTAAGCTACAAGAAACAAATACCCCCAGGCAAGAAAGTCACAGCTCATTTTTTACCAGCACAGAACAAGCTAATAGTGTCTAAAAGGAAGCCAGTGGTCCATCAGAATTGCTGCTCTTAGCAGATGAGTGCTCACATCCATGGCTGGGCAGCTGCCTCTGAGACACACTGAATTTAACCATCAGCAGCACACAGAAGCTTGGTTTTTATCCATTAAAAAAATGCAAGTCTGCTGCACAACAATAGCAGTGTCCTTGCCACATGGCTCATCAGAGGAATAAATTGAGTCAACTTTGGCAATAAAATGCAAAGTGTGAAGTAAAAGTTACAATTTACTGATATTTATTGCTTAACATGTCTTCTTCTTGAAGCAAAAGTGGTTTAATTTTGAGACAGTGGTGTGTTCAGAATTTCAACAGGGTACTTTAGACTTGAGGAACTTGAGTCAGGCAGTCCTCACTAATTAATATGTTCAGATTTGAGCAAGGATGTGGCCACATGAGCCACTGTCCCTCAGAAACAACCCAGGCCACTCGGTGTCACAGCTCATGCTGCTAAGCTGGATGTGCAATTTTCTTCACCCAATTCTCTGTTAAGTCATCATCTACCTTTGCTAAATTCACCCTCAGCAATTTCAAGCTAGCTTGGCTGATTTTGAACAGAAAGGATTTTTCACATCTTAAAAACCATAACCTTCAAACAAGGAGGTTTTTCACCTCAGATTTTTTCAAAAAACCTGTGTGATCAAGCCCTAGCTAACTAAGAAAGAATAAAAATCAAAATTTACTCTCATTCTTATCTTAAAGATAACCATAGTTTCCTTTCCTTCATTCTTCTATTATTTTTCAATTTCATATGCACCGAGTTTCTAGGTTATGGGAAGTACCCACAGCACAGCTGCTAAAAATACTCCCAAATCTTCTGGAGGTTCTTATGGCTCAATTAAAAATGAGAATGAGTTGATATCATTTGTTACCTCCATTTTTTTTCAAACTGAGCTGGGCAGACTTAAAAGGCCTGGGAAAAAAGCAGTAAAGATGCAGCACATCTGAAGACCAGAAAACAACAAGGGAGGTAGAGTTTAGCCCAGACAGTCACCGAACCTTAATCTGGGCAACAACTCTAACTCAGTGGCTCAGAACCCTTGATAACCTGAGGTGATGGTAAGCCCTCAGGTAAGCACAAATACAGAAGGGAAGGTTTGCTCCCTTTGACCTGAACGAAATGCAAGCACTGAAAAAAACTAATTGTTTGAAATATGTCAGCATATTTCAGTCAAATCACAGCAACACAATCAGAGAAAAGGCTGTCCTGCTACATGGAAGCTCTGCAAGGCAAGAGAAACATCAGCCACAGTGTCACTGCTGAGCCCATTTATGGGCTTTCAATGGTCTAAGATCAGTAATTCAAACTCTAGGTAAGAGATGCCAGCCACTAAAAGTCGTGCACATCTACAGCACGAGAGGCAAGTGCAGGCTCAGCGCTGTTAATGAAGCTGGGTGTTGATCCCTCCCTTAAGTAAGCAGAGGAAATCAATATAACTGAATTCTGTAGCTATTTCTGTGCTCTTAGCAATGAATCTGCTTGTGCTAGGGGCTTTCACATGGGGGATTACTAGAATTAAAACAGAAACCTTTTATTCATGAAATAAGTGGATAAGTGTTGAAATTATAGCAGAAACCTTCAAGGTTGAGCCCTAATAGCATGTCTGGAAGGAGCCCTTATCTTTTACAGTGTGAAGTAAGTCTAAATTAAAATGTGATTCTATAGTTCAGGCAGCTCAAATCAAGTACCAAAGAGAATTGATTCCTCCTCCTACTTGCAGTAATTCAGATCAATGCCAGTGGATAAAAGCCCAAACATGCCTTCTACTGAATAAAGCACCATGGGCCAGGAGGACTCAAATGCATCATGTCTGACACCTCAGCCTCTGATGAAAGGGTGGATTCTTGCACAGGATATTCTCTTGACCCTTCACATCCCTTGCACATGGCTGAAAATACAAGGCACCTAACCTATTATTTCATCTCCAGAATTGTTTATGTGCTCTGAAAGAGAGGCAGGCACTTACCCAGCAGAGGCAAATTACCAGGCAGCAATAGATACAATACTGCACAGACACACAACAAACTGGCACACAGCCCAGAACCCCACAGAGAAAATAATAGTTTTGGGTCTAAAAGCCTCAGAAGACCACATCAGGGTTTTGCACCAAAGAACAGCAACAGGAAACTGACTGTTCTGTGGCCTTGAACTTTTATTTGGCAGAGGAGGCTGGCTTACAGGTTACAAATTACACACTACACACTTATAACAGTTTACTGGAATTTGCCTACAAAATAATGAATGTAAATTCTTAAACTCCCCTGCTTATCCAAACAGCATGTCCAAGCTCAGCCCTTGTAAAGTACACCTTACACAGTATGTACCACACGGGCAGGAAACTGGGACTGAGCTATTCCAGGGATTAAAGAAAGCCTCTGATCTTCACACACAGCTCTTGGCCACCATGGGGGACAATTTATTAGTTCTCTTGGTAAGGGAACACAGAGGAGTGTTCTGATAAAATGTCATGTACATCAATAAACAGTCAAAACAAATGAGTGTGATTCACGTGCTGTTTAAGACAGGAGGAAAGCTCTTCAGAGTGGAATTTTCCACATATGTCACTGCTCGTAGCTTCAGATGCATTTGGAAATGATTATTTTTTCCTTAATGGAAGAAACACAAAATCCACATTTTTATACAAACCACTGAAAAATATGATTTGTTTTTCATTTTTTTTGTTTAGTGCAGACATTTCTATTGCTGACCTAACAGGACAGTCACAGCCCGATTATCCAGAATCACGGACATTTGCCTTTAAAGAAGCTGAGGGCTTTTTTCCAGAAAGTTAAGAAAAAATAAACATAAAATAGGCATACGGTCACACACATTTTTTTTTTCCATATATGTTGTGTTGCATATGTGTTGCAACCAGAACTAGTTCCAGAAGTAGATTAGGATGACTTAAACTTTAGTAAAGAAAATCACCCAAATAACTTCCTTTCTTAATATTTCACACATTTGACTTCTTTCAATAGTACATCCAAGCAAGAACTGTTTGTGCAATAACAACAATGTTCAAAATTCAGGCACAGGATCATAATTGACACCTGAAGTCCATTTTCAATGCACATTTTACACAAGTTAAAAGAAAAATATGTCAAGAAATCTCTCCTGCCAAAATCCTCAGTACTACATGCAGTGGCAACATACCTGATTATCACAATGAAACAGTGCTTTTTCAAAAAACAGGAGAAACCTCCACCACTGGACTGGACACCAAAATGGGAGAGAAAAAGAGAATTTTCAAGAACATGGGGGTATTTTCAACATTAAAAGACCCCGCTCCTTGATTATCTCATTAAGCGCAATGTCTAATTGAATTTACAAAAGTCAGTTCTGTAGAGAAGAAAGAAAGAAAAAAATTGATGTAAATGAAACTCCTGACACAGATTTTTAAAGATTCCTGCTAAGCACACCCTAGAAAGAAGACAGTGGTGAGATTAAGATCATGACAAGTTTCAAACAAGTGTGTAGAAAGGCTGAGACCATACACAGTGCACTGAACACAAAGCATTCCCCAGACCTGATCTTTAGCCAAAAGTGAGAACAGTTACACCTGCTACACATAAAAGCCCACAATCCAATTGGGGACATTTGGGGATTTAGACTGTCACCTGCTGTCCCTGGAGTACATAAATATACTCACATATACTAAGTTAAATCAAACCAATTATTTGAGACAAGCTAGAACTAACTTTGTTAGCGCACTTCATTTCAAATTAAATGTTGACTGAATGTCACCATGTGGTGATGACTGACAGAAATGTGAAAATATTATAATTAAAAAAAACTTCTCAACATCAGGAACAAACTGAAACCATAAATCCACTTTATGAGGTCTATATGCTCTTTTAATAGTAAATCTAATTAAATGCGTAACTGCAGCCACCGTTGTCAAGTAGTATAATTCATTTCTTTTTAATTAAAATACTTTTAAATTTAGACCCTTAAAATACTTTTAAATTAAAATAAATTTAAATTTAGATAAAATTTAAACAAATAAGTTATTTCTGCTTAATGAATGGTGCTACCAAAAGCACAGGTGTGTTTTCCTGAGGTGAACGTGGTCTGTTCAAAGGTGGCTGCCACAGGTCTGGCCACATGCAGCTGTCTTGGCACTGCCAGAGGAAGAAAGTGAACACCAAAACATCAGAAGTTGTATTTATTTCTCAGGGAACTGCTGCTCCTTTATGAGTTTCCTCTGGGAGATTCACCTGATCAAATACACCCAAATCAAGTGTGATGGAACTGAGCAGCAAGGCAGAAATTTTGTGTTAATGCTCTCTTTGTTCTTTCTAAAAAGACTGGGCAAGATGTGGGAATCGGTATCTCTTAGAAAGTGATTCCCATCCTTTCATCTTTTCAGTGGATATTAAGCATAATATTGATTTTTATATAAATATTCAGCTGCTCTGGACACTCTTGCATAAGAGTGGGAATATATATTTGCATCTGTTGACTCAGCGGACATCAAACTTCTGTCAGTTGTGATCAAAGTAGATTTATAATCCCACCTATTTCTTTCAAAAGAAAAAGAAAAAAGGTAACCCTCCCTCCTCCTCTAAAGCTAAAAGAAAAAAAGCTAAACCTCCAACAACAAAAACTAACAAAAAGGCTTTGGGAAAGTGGCAAGAGGTTATAGAACTGCATCCCTCTTCAACTCTCAGTTCTTCTTCTGATATTTCTGTCATCACTCACATAAAGTAAATCATTGAAATCTAACCCTATCAAGAAATAAAAGTGCTATGTTTTCTTGAAATACCTTATGCAAAAAGGATTATGTTGGACATCATGAGTAAATAATCTTTTCTGCAAAACAAGACATTTGTTGTAAATCCAGCATGGGTAGGAAGCTGTACAGGGCTCTAAAAAGTTCCTCCTTTCTGTGTAAACACCATCGGGGCTGGACTCTGCCTTTAAGAAAAAACTCTCCAATGCTCCAAATGCTCCAAAAAAACTGTCCAATGCTCCAAAATGACTCTGGGGAGGTGTCATATTTAGTCAAGTACAGAAGTGCACCTTTAAATATGTGGTATTTTCAGTGATATAGGACAAGCCACTGTTGGAACTTATGAAAAAAAAAAAATCAAATTATTTGCATTTTCCATTTTTCCTGAATACTTGCCCTGTAAACATGAGGTGATCTCATCTATCATACTGAGACATCTTAAATAGCTTAATAATTTCTGGACTATAGGACTGAAATTTCTAAAATTCGTTTTAGATTATAAAGAGTCAGAACTCGATTTCAAATAAATGCTACTCTCAAATTTACTAGCACTTCTTTCTGTTCCTTTTTTTGAAACTTCCCTACTATTTCACAAAGAAAGAGTAATAGTAAGGGATTAAATTAGACTAAATAAAGGCCAGATTTCTTTAAGAACTGGAGCAGGAAATAAAACCCAGGAGTCCTATGTGCTCATCAGCAGTCAAAGTGTCTGAGCACTCAAAGAATAGCAAGGGAAAAAGAATCAAAGTAAATGTAAATTGTTTTGCCTCAAATTAGATACATATACTGTATTTTTTTTACAAGAAAGGAAATAGAAAAAAGAATGAAATTTCTTTTCAACAAACTAAACAGTACTACCCCTGGATGACACTACCCCACTGTACTCCTTCTCTCCACAAGTGTTTTCTTCATACACAAAACTCTATGTCAGAAATAACAGAATGCCAAATGTTCGATCTCAGTTTCCTTTCACTTCCTAGTATACACAGATATGCCCATGAAATACACATACACACTCAGAAAACTATAGTATGTAAGTCACTTTATATCTGGCATCAAATAATAACTGAACATAAAAATACCACATTGAGAGAGGTTTTATAATTTTTAGGTTCAAAGGGGAATTTGTTCAATTTTAAAACACTGCAGCATTTTACACTACTCCCACCAGGGGCACAAGAAGAGTCCTTATTCTCACATGGGCATCTCATTCTTCATGCTCACTTGCTTCTTTTCCTGAAGAAAAATCAGCGTCTTTAGTTTGTCCATAAGAAACTAAAACTGATCCTAATACCTTACATGGAAAGCTGCCCAATGAGAGTCTCCCCCTGCTCCTCTTCTGAGTGTTAGGTTTGAAATTACACAAATATTAAAAATTGTGTTCTCTTTTATTGTTATTGACAATATTTTTCCATAACCAAAACCTTGTCTAGGCTTCTTTTGATCTAAAAGTCATAGACTGTCCAACTAATAGATAAAATCAGTATAGATGCACTGCATTTACCTTGCTAATTGAAAAAGACCTGGATTAGAGATTGAGAATGCAATGGTCAAATTCCTTGTTATCCTCTCAGAGCATTTGGCTTTAAAGCCAGATTACCTGATGTGTATCTAAGGAACAACATTGATACCAATCTGCCCATTATGGGGTTTATTTATGTTTCCCTGGGAGATTCAGGTGGGGCTGTTAAAAAAATACAGTTGGGATGCATTAAAGCAGTATGATTTTGGAATCAGTAATTGAAATTAAATAATAGCAATTTATGCAGAAGCATTATTTAATTTTGCAAACACAAACGAAAACAGTAGAAAATCTCCTTAGGCAAAGGGAGAACTTACTTGACTGCAGAAGAAAAGACAGAACAGACTGTACAAGTTCCCCAGAAAAACTCTGCTGCCAAGGAAAAGCTGCAAACTGTTTTTGACACCTCATAACACTTCCCTCATACCTCTACTTCTTACAACAAATGATTTTTCCAATCTCTAGAGACATGCCATTGAATAAAGACAGGATCAAGCCTATCTGTAGGGCAAACTTTCTCTCCTAAACTAGAAACCTGATATGTGATTCTTCTATATTTCCAGAAGGCAAAAACAGTTCTGCTACGCATTTATGGAAAGTGGAACCTGTTATTGTTTGTAGGGGAAAGCCACAGCATGCACTGAGTGCTGAGAACTTCTTGTGAACACACGTGCACAAAGAGACTAATATGGCTTGTGAGAGAGAGAGAGATTAAGCTTGTTCATAGCCTGAATCCAGCTTGTGTTATTTCAACATTTCATTTCTTCATGAAGACAATAAACTTTTCTTAAACTACTGAAAAAGAAAGAAAGTTCCTTTATTCTCATGTAGAATAAAGTCTAAATTCCATTCAATCTAATGGAATTTAGATTAATGGATAAACTTGTTCTCTGCTGCAATGTGAAACTCAGCCATATCATTCCTCCTGCTCACCCCTCCATTTTTTTTTCCTGTTAATGAAGATGAAGTAATCCTACAATCTGAAGAGAGATTTCACAAGTGTATTCTCACTAGTATCCCCATTCTGTATGAACACTTGCTAGCTCTGTCAATTTTGAAGATAAAATCTGAGAGATAACACTCAAAGAAGAATGCAAATACCTATCTATAAAATATATTCATGCCCGGCCTCCCAATAGCTTGGCTAAATTGATGTGCAATTTCCACCTGTTTCTTTTTGCCTTTTAAAGAACAGCACAAAGCTCATCCTTTTCTAAAGTTCAGTATATCCATGTGTTAACAAAGGTAATTCCCAATGGAGCTGAGATTTTATTAGCAGCTGTTTAAATACTTACTCAACCGACTGCATACATTTAACGTACTGAAATGTTCTCTAACTGGAGATTATATTTTTGTCTCTCAGTCACTCTATTAATTGCAGAAAATGACACAGTTATGAAGAGTAATGAAAAAAGGGGGTGAGACTTCTTGGAATCAGGTAAATATGGTTGTGGATCACTGGCACATTGAGCCTTAGAAATTATTTGACAAGGTGAGATAATAAAAGTTACCATGCACAGGACACATGAGGGCGGCTTGGGAAGAGTAGAAAAATCACACATTTGCCAGTAACATGTACAAAATTACCTTCCAAACCACATTTGTTAATACCATTCCAGTGAGAATATGGAATACTTATCAACAGATAGGAAAAACTGGGGAAAAAACTCACATCTGAAAACTGAAAGTTATTTTCATTCATAAAATACAGCAAAATGTAATTACTAACTTTTTGTGCTATGGTCTTTAAGGTGCATTGCTGGTATTTTTCTAGATAAAAATACTAGAAGTTAAAGATGCAAAACTAACAAGACACTAAATGTAACAGGGAAGTTTAGTTTTCATTATTTCAACTTAATTTTTTGAAGGTACTTTTGCTATAATTAACATTCTGTTCCTTTCACATAGAGCTCCTAAACTAAACCTAAGCTAAATCATAAATACACAAGAATACATTAATGTGGATATTGACATCAAATTGATAGAAGATACTGGAGAAGTAATCATAAAATCAGTAATATAAAAAGAAAATTCACTTCAGGGTATGCAAATTCCTCCCAAAAAAATTCTACTTTGTTTCACCAGTTATTTATCTGTTCTTTTTATTTAATAAATAATATGCTTGGGAAAGAGGTACCATTTTTTTCTCCTGACAAGGAAGTTGGGAAGAATGTAGCACCATAAACTACATGCCAGGATTATTACATAGGGTTAGTTCAGCAAAATTTGCTCAAAATAAAATCACAAAAGATTTATTCTGCTATGCAAAGACAATTTTCAAAAATGTGACATGAAGTTCTGTCAAGGACTTTTTTTACTGACAGAAGAAAGAGGTCACATGACCCCATTACAGGTACAACCACACAATCCCTTTATAGGTAGAATTCCAGGATGTGAAGTCACATGCATCTTTGTCATTCTGTTTTGAGCTTTGTTTCAAAGTCAGGAAGAGACACACTGAACCCTTCAGTGAGTTTATGACTGATTTGTTTCATTTGGACAGATCTGTGTCTCAGAAAAGAAATTATTCTAACTCCCCATTTGGATAGAATTGCTGCAGAAATCAGATAGATGGAAATAATTTGCATTTATTTTCCTTCTGGTTTCATTCAAGTCTGAAATTCTGTGAAAAAATTCATATGGATGAGGTGCTTTATAAAACATAAATAATCATACAGTTCAAAACTAAGAGCCCTATTCATAACCCACAGAGCCCTATTTACCTAAATGATTTCTCCAAGACCCCCTTGTTCTGCTTGATGAGCCAGTCCTTTGGAGGTCCTGCACCCATATCCAAATACTTTCTCACTGGTTTAGCATGAGCAAAAACCCAATGATTCCCTCACTCCACTGAGCAGCTGCCACTGAACTGAACAACCTGTGCTAGGGCTGGGCTCTCTGGAACCTGCAGCAGCTGTAGGTAGCAGTGACAGCCCCTGATGGTGGCACTTGTCCTGCACCTATCAGCTGTTTCCCCTTCTGATTTGAGTTAGAAGCTGGAGAGGAATCCCAAGTCCTTCCAGCCAACCACAAGGACCACGAGTTATTCCCACTTAACCTTCCAGTCAGCTGGGATCTTCCCAGTTAATCAGGAAAACTTTTGTCTTTTTTTTTTTTTTGCCTCTGTGAATATCTTGAAAACAGAATTTATGGGATGAGCAAATATTCTACAATAGTGTTTTAATTTACAGCACGTGCAGAAATCATGCTCATATCAGATCTCTGTAGTTGTGATTCATACATTAATTTATCTCCAGTCAAAACCAAACACTGGGTACTCAGAGAAGCCTTTCAATATAAGCCAAGAGACTGAAGCATTTCAAACTGTGTGCTGACCATCTGGACATGTATCAATGGGTTGGGTTCTCAAGCTCCCTTACTTTCATGTTCAAACTGAAAAGCAATCAGACTTTACCAAGTTTACCTTCTCACAGAAATATTCTACTTAATTCTTTCAAACAGACATGAAAGACGATCATAAACTAATAATTATGGCAACAATCAAAGCTAAATACCTGTAAAACTATCGTCTTCAATAAAATTACCTGTGCTACTCAATTTCCCTCTTTGGTGCCTTTTAGGCAGCACCATCCTAACACCTATTCAAGGCTAGACCAAACACTTTTTTCAAATGCAGCCCAAACCCACAAACTTCAAAACCATACAAAGACATCCACTGCAAATCCTAAAGCCAGATGTCAAAAAGCTTTGCAAGATTAAAAACTATGAAGAAATTAGGTTCATCCAGTGAGGAGTTATTTCCAATCAGAAGCAGATCAGTTGAGTGTATTTTACACAGCCAGTATTGTTCTTGAACACATCTGTGAGAGTTAAATGGATATCTGTTGCATTCTCTTCTGTCCTGCAATGCAGATCTGTGTGCAGGTCATGTTTTACTGCTTCAGGGATATCTGTTTTCTTATTGATTGAAAATTAAAATGGTAATTTATGCTTCCATACTAGACAACTGCAATGTTTTATTTCATTGATTTTGTGGCAGTTCTTTACATGCATTTAACAGCTTACGTGAAACCCTGACAGCAAGGTCATTTCAAACAAACCATTCCCAATTCTGCTCCCTTCAGCTCCCCACAACACCAAATCATTAGCTTCTAATTAAATTTTGTTCATTTGGGGGCTTTATAATCTTTAAAGGTTGTTAAATATCAAGTCAAAGTTTCTCTTTGTCCTCTGGTGTGCGCCCTGCTTCCCTCATACAGCCGAGCCCAGAAAAGCTTTTCTTTAAAGGATTTCCCTATTGATTGAGTGATATTTTTTCCCTTCTAAGCTTTTAGCTGCTGTTAACCTTGTATGTCAGACCAACAATTTGTTACAATTAGGCTGACAAACTTTCAGCTTTTAACTTCACTCTGAGCTAATTTACTTGATCTAATGTAAGCTTAATTATCTGAGTTGCTAATTCTCTTTTAAAAAAACCCAAATCCAACCCTGAAATATTACACCTGCCATGAAAAAAATCTTCCAAAAGTACACTTTGATAGCCTGATAATTGACAAGGCTTTGATTCTTCTGAGCATGTACTGATTTTGGACTCAAAGGATCAAGATTAAATGATTATCTTTTCAATAGCACAGAGGTGCTTGCAGGGCCCACCCTCTGCAAATGGCTTGGACAAAACCACCCAGGAAAATAAAAGCGTGAGTGCAAACAGTAAATAGCACCTGTGGAGTGAGCACATGGAGTTGTCTGCAGGGTGTTCACCTAAAACTGAACAATGTCAAGAGGGCTTCTCTGAACCCCTGTGTTCAAAAAGCAGCTGTGGGACACATAAATGCACACCCACGTGGGCATTGCATTTTGCCAGCAATCTTAACAAAATATCTCTTCTGGCATTTTTCCTATTTTTAAGAGAAAGTAAAATATTAAAACATTTGCCAAATGAAAAAAATCTAACAACTGGAAAACGTAATCTCTTTCTTCATGTTAAGACATTCAGTAAATACTGAAATCATGTTCTCACTTCACTGTAGTGTTTGAAGTCTGGAATTTAGGAATTACTTTTCACATAAGGAACTCTGGAAAGCGTGACAAAAAAGAATAATTGGATCACTTTTGGATGGATGTAGAGCTATTGGATGAAATTTTCTCCAGCATGAGATCTTGCTGCTGCTCCACACATGTACTTCAGAAAAGTGGAACGCTCTTACATGCAAGTATAATTTAATACATTGTTTTTCATTGGCCATTTATTGTTTATCATTTACTGCCTCTTTAGGCTACCTAAGTAAATGCTAAGCCAGCAAACACTTATTGCTATGTATAGTATCCAAGTTCTGCACCTCAAAGTACAGCAGCTGATCTCTGAAAGCTTGTGAGTACTATAAAATTTAACACGAGACCAAGAAAAATGCCCTCCTTGATTCTTTCTGTATTTGTCCCTATTTGTCTATTTTAAAAGTCCATACTTTTAAAAACTTTAACAAGTATCATTTATCCTATTGGATCATTAATACTGTGAAGCACATCCCAATGAAATATTTCTGATGGTTTCTGATGGAGATCAGGGGACATAAAACAGACAAGTGTGCTGAATGACTGTTTTGGCTCCTCATTCCTGAAGATAAACAATTTCCTTACCTGTTTTGAAACCTATACTGAGGTTATAGGATTGCTGCTCAGATAGTATTTGCTGTTTTAACAGCAATAATTACTATGTATATTCAGGAGAGCATATCAAAAAAGAGATGGTATGTCGAGACTTCATTAATGGGAGTCTAAAAAGCCAAGAGTCCAAAGAACATCTTCAAAATGCATTTTGCCCTGGATGGTTCTTTGTAGCTCTGCAGGAGTCTCTGCCTTGTACACAAAAAGTTAGTCTGTAGTCAAATGACTGAAAATAAAAATGCTATTTGTTTTGACATTAACAATTGCTCTTGTACATGAGGTGGTTGATTTTTTCCATAAAATATGTCAGTCAGCTGCTCTCCCCATTGACTTCCAAGAAAGTCAATATCATAGTTAAATACAAGACTAATATATTTAACTATTTTAAATAATTAATATATTTAATTTGTTTACATAACAGATGTACAGTTTTCTGTTCTATACGTATTCTTCACTTCATGCTTCCAGTCATTGGCATAAGCCAACATTTAAGGGTCATAGTTCTAATTGTTATCTTAAATAAATGTTCTATTGCTGAAATGACATCTAAACTAAAGACTTTGCACACTGATGTGGAATTGTGCATTTGTGTAAAAAATGAGGGCAGTACTTTGAAATTCCTTTGCAGATGGAAATCTACGTAAAAACATAGAATCATATGCAGTATCTTAAATTAAAAAGGGAAGAGAAATAGGTGAGGAGATAAGTTCACTAATTCATCATGATTTATCACGGGAAATATAAAGAGCTATTATTTTAGTTTAATTACAATAAAACCCAAAAAGCCCATTTGCAAGTAATGAATAGTTGCAACAGTAATTAGTAAATGTTGACAGCAGCAGAAAGCAAGTATTTAATAAATGTTGGTTTTTACTTGTTTGTGTACCTGGTTTTACACTCAGTAGTAAGTGCTAGAACTGTTCATGGCTGCAGAATTCCACCCTCATAACTGCATCTCAACACCATGCTCGAGGCAAAACATTCCATGCAGAGAACTTGGGAATGTGGAATCCTGGTGCTTGAGCTGAAGCAAGTACATGTGCTCCTGGTATAGCAAACCCAAGTGGAATGCTGACATGGAATACAAGTTTGAGGATGTTCTCAGCTCTGGCATGCACTACGTTCACTATCAACAAAACCATTTTTGATGGACTGATCTCAATCATAACAAAAATCCTGACGAAAACCCCCTCAAGCTTAAAAGAGGCCTTAAGTAAGCCATTTCCCTGTTTTCATTTGTTTTTCCCTAAGACCAGATCCTGAAAGAGACAAGAGCAAAAGCAGAAAATTGATTTGCTGTTTGTTTATATGCATAAAGGATGCTTTTTTCCCTTGATCGTATCTAAGACAATGAAATGGCATTCAGAAAGGATTCAGATAGTATCTGTAATAGACATATCTATAAAATCTGAAGTCAAGAGACAAAGCAATCTTCAGTCATCAAGATTTACATCTGACCTTGCTGTTTGACAGATTAGTTTATAAAACTAGAAAAAGGAAACTAACAGATAAATGGGAACAGCTTACAAGACCAGCTCCCAAAATATTAGTGTCCAAGATAAGATTGCAGGTAAAATTTCAGTAAGTGATACATATGCATACAGAATCTATTCCATTAAAAGCCACTTCTCATTATTTATTTAGCTATTGCTGTGATTAGATAGTATTTAAGACGCTGATCAGGCTCAGATTAATGTAACATCAGAGGAAGCTGCAGTCATTGCAGCAACCTGCAGTGCAGCATGTGCATTCCAGCTCATGTGACAGCAGAGACCAGACAGCCCCTCAGACCTCAATAATCAACAGCCAGCTCATCACAAGACAAAATAACAATAACAATTCCTGGTAACAATTTATCAGGTCAAACTGCAGATAATTTCGCTATCAAAAATATATTGGATGACTCCACCTAATTTTGTCCACCAGACAGAACTGAAATGCATTTCAATCATCAATTTTCAACACAATTGCGTTGATTAATAAGTCCGCTTTACAAACTCATCGGAGTGGTGTGTTTGAGAGGAAATAAGACAAAATTTTCTATTTTATAAGGATAGTGTTATGGCACAAAGGTATTCTAAGCACACAGAGAAGTCAAGGATAGGTTGAAGTACAAGGAAATCTCTGACTGTGACACTGGTTCCTTGATCTACAAATTCCCTCAGATGAAGATGTCCCCATGGCAAGTGCAAACTTTACCAGAAGGGGTTCGAAGTCTCAGATTTACTGCAGTCTAAATACCAAGACAGGCAAAAAGGCAAAACAACTGTTCCAAATGAACTTTGACTCTGTGTTCAAAAAGAGGACAGACAAAAAGTGAAAATGTCATCTGGTCAATAATCATTAGAGGTTAAAAGCTGTTGCCTGTTTTAGGAGCAGATGACTATTTCTGAAAAGTTCAGGATTAAGTCACTAAAAAAGGGAAGCAAAACAGAAAGATTTAATGCACATCACAGATTTCTAACAGATATCTCAGGAATGAACCTCTGGATTTTGACAAAAGATCAAGCATTCTCCAGCACAATGAAACACAGCACAGTGTCAACTCGAGGAACTCTTTCTAAGAAAATGGATATACTTTTATTTTTACACTTGTACACCTTAAAAAAAAAAAACAACCAAGTACCTAATTATTATAAAGGACAACACAATTTCTATTAGCTACATAGAAACTGCCTAATCATTTTAGGACTCATAATTATAAATTTTTCGTATCACTATTAGACCTCCCTGTTATTCCAGCTGAGTATAAACTGAAAGCAGAATAGAACCTGCATATCCAGGCTTCTTGGATGATAATAAAAATATTTACTGACTCTTCTGTGTTATAGAAATATAATGAAAACCAACTTTTACGCTGTTAGGATGATGCTAAAGAAAAATATGTAAATCTCCTTATGCCCCACAAAACATTAATAAAGCATTAAAGAGACTCGCAAAAGCTTAACATGTGTCAGTAATGAATAGGAAAACTACAATGGTAAATTATAATGCAAGCTTCTAACTAACTGAGAACCCTCTCAAGTCAGTTTTTTAACAGCTCTATAGCTTGTACAACACTTAGTTTATAAAGGCCACATTTTACATTTTATTTACAAAGGGGAAAAGAGTTTACATTTATTTTTCACATATTACTTGCCTGTTTTCAGAAATGTCAACAGATTAAGTTGGTGAAAACAACTGATGGATACTACATCCTGCTGGCTTTTACTATAGGGAATAGCTGAATTTCAAGGCAAGCAATATTGGAAAACCTTATCTGGAATTTTGCCCACTTACTGACACTAAGCTTTCTTCCTGGCTACCCTGCAAACATTTTCAAGTAGTAAAAGGCTGAGACGGTCGTTTTTCTTTTCTACTACATAATTATATAACTCTGATCCACTGGTGAACAATGATTCATTCGGCAGGAATCCATGTTTTCTTCCAAATTATGTTCATTCTGTCATGTAATGCTGCAGCTCTCTCTACACCTAAAAACTGTCCCAGAATTTCCACGATAATTCTTTTCAGGCTACATCACCTAATCCATAAACAAAAATAAATTATAGCAGTAAGTACAGAAGGCTAACATTTAAGAAAAGACCCTTTATCATCCCCACTTGATCACAGTCAGTTTTATTAATTCCTGCTTTTCCCTGTAATCCTTTTGAACTATGGGGGACTTTCAGTAACTACTCACAGAGGGGAAAAAAAAAAAAAAAAAAAAAGAAGATGCTTAGATAAAGAAACAATCCCTTATAGTTTTCAGAAGAAAATGCAAGGTTTTCTAGCTTCTGGTTACAGCACCACAAAAAACCCCTTTCTATATAAAAATTTGACTCTGAAGAGCCATGTGTCTGTATTAAAATTTAAATCCTGTACATAATTTCCCTCCTTGCCAAAAAACAATGATTTTTCCAGTTTTCTACTTCTGTAAAAGTCTGTCATTTTCTACTTATAGTGGCATAGCTGAGATTGACCTTTTTCATACACTTATATAAATGCACACATATGTCTATCTATATATACGTATATATCTTAACTTAGCTATTTTCACAAATATACACATTGTTTTATTCCTTAGAGCTACCGTATTTTCACCTACCATATTAACTTTTTCTCAGTTATTGGTTTTGCAACTAGATTTTCGGAGAGTTTAACCATTGTTGACATGCAGGACAAAGATCAGTAGCTAATCTCCAGCGCAATTTCATAATTATGATGCTCAGCAAATTATTAAACAATAAATCCCCTACCTAAGAATTTCTGTCAGATTGTGATTATTTTTAATGTCAGCTTTCTCATGTTTACACAGTCTGTTAGTCTGACAGGGAATGATCAGGAGATAACTGGGGGAATACAGCTTTTGTGCCAGTTGGAGCTTTGAGCTCACAGAGCAAAAACACTTTGACAGAGGGGCAGGGGTGGCAGTCTTGATTAATTTTCTCTGCTGGAGAAAATACTTCTGCCCAACAAGGACTTCCACTGAGAGAGGAATATAACACTATTCCCTGCTATCCAGCATAAATTCAGGATGAGAAATGTTTGGGGTGAAACTGGGTTACAGTGACCATTTTCCCAACAAGAACCTGGGACACTGTGGCTCTCAGGATACACTGCAAGGATCTGGTTCAGAAGAGGATTTAACTGAATAAACAATTAAAAGATTAAGAGCAACTCTGCTTATGCTGTGGTGAGCCTCAGATTACTGCTAGACATCTATGAAAAAATTACAGGCAAGCAAGTCAAAATGAACATTTAAACAGAATGAATGTACTTGGGATGACTGAGACAGACCTGTGCTTTCATCAAATGTGTGGTGTGAATGTGGATTATTGAAAATAACTGTGGGAAAACAAAATCCAGAACAGAGAAACGTACTTTGAAAACCATGAAAAAATTACCAGATGCAGCTACAGACACAGCATTATCTTCCTTCTATCTAACCCAACAAACCTCAACATTTGGGATAATACTGCAACAATATTAAAAAGAAAAAAAAAATTAATTCCAGTTCTGTCAATATGTAGCATCTTGTTTTCTGATTTATGTTTACATCACGAACAAATCAAACTAGACAAAGAAAGGAGGTCACTCTGGACAAGAGCACAATCATCTTGATGCCCAAAATTCAGCATATAATAAGATTTACTAGAAATTTCATCCTGGCAAATACTATAGTTAGCCATCATGCATAATGAATTAACTTTGTACTTTATTTAAAAGTCATACAGCCTATTTTTTGCTAACGTGTTGCATATATTGCCACTATCTCATCCATTTTCTTCTATTAGGAAATATTCTACTGTGCACTACTTGCAAAAATGAGATAGACATAAAAGTCTTTATAGTGAGTGCAGTGTACCAAACATTTCCACTGCTGTAAATCATCATTATTCAAACACAGAGCGCTCATGGATTTACAAGAGTGAACATTTTAAAACCCCTGCTTGGAGAACTTGCTAGTGCTTTCCAAAAGAGAGCATCTTTTGCTTCTTGCTTTGGGATGTTCTTACTTTTGCTGTATACTCAAAAAAAACCTCCTATCAAATTCTAGTTGTTGCTGCAGTTTCCTTCCTGAATTTCAGGAAATTAATGGGTTTTGACAGAAATTTGTTTCTCTAAGTTAGAGACCTCTGGTTCCAGGAATTTTAAAGTTCCAATGTACAGAGGTAAACCCTCAGCCCAACTCCTAAAAACAAATAATAAATCCAATTGTAAACTTATAATCTTTAGAGATACCCACAATAAGACAAACTTCTCTTTCCCAAATGGAAAGATCAAAATGGTCAAAGTAACAGAGAAAAGCAAAACTACTACAGTCCTTTCTGTCAACATCTTGTATGACTTGAACCAACACTACAACAGGGAAATAACTCTGCTTTCTGAGCCCATTTTGACAAAGGCTTTCTGTATGACACAAGATCAGTGTCTCGCATTGCCACAGCCAGAGCAGCTACAACATCAAGTTCTGCTGCTGCTTCCTAATGAGAACTGATTTAGTGCATAGAACCAGTAGCTTTTGTAATATGCTGGATGCTTTACAAAACAAAAGTACCATCATTCTAAGCAAGACAAAAAAAAATTATGCAGATCCTGGACAACACAGCAATGTGAAGTTCCAATGATTTCTGCTCTGGTTAGAAAGTCATATGGACACAGCAGAAATTTAGCACAGAAGAAGCACTGTAGACTTATGAACATCATTGCCTTTCATGTAATTTTCCTCAGCCTACAAACACTTCAATGGTGCTTAAATACAAAAACCTCTATATTTAAGAAGCTGGTCTTATTTAATTGTTGCTGGCCTATAAATCCATCAAATGATGATTGCATTTTCCCCTGTTCTGTCTATACTACCTCATCAAAATTCTCATTCTCCATATTTTCCTGCAGCATCCTCAAAGACAATCAGCACATGGTCACTCTGCTGCCCTAACCATATCCCTCAGCCAGCAACCACAGCTTTATATTGGTATGTTACCCACCTAATAAATTTATTAAGATGATGTTTGAAATAAACTTCTCCTGTTGAAGGGTTTGGGTGGTTAAAGTCTGTTTCAGGCTTTCGCTAATATTTCCGTAATAAGATGAGCATAAACCTCAATTTTTAGGATTTGGTCATCCTCACAAACTCTGCTGGGAGCTCCAGTCACAGTGAGAAATCTTAGCAGCAAGTTGAAAATTCCTCCAGAAGGCAGTCCACTGCGAATGCCCAATCCAGGACAACATCGCGCGAGGACTTTACACAGCTCTTCTTCTGATTGCTGGTGGGAGAGGACCCCAAAAGTCAGAACCTCACTATTACCTGAACAGTGTCAGAGGGAACCTAAAGATAGAATAGAAACAAAAAGAAAGCAACGCAAGGAGGAAAGGCAGAAGTAAAGGGGAGCCTGACTCAAGTGTAGCTCCCACGCAAAGTTCCGTTCTGCAGCACTGAAATCTGACAGAGTGATCCCATCAGCTTCAGTCACTTTAGATGTTGTATTTATATGCTAGCTTTTGCTATTCAAAACAGCAAAGAAAAAAAAGGTGGGGTGTGTGTGAAGAAAAAAAACACGTATTTTTGTGTGAAATGAGGCCAGAGGAATGTGGCCTGTCTGTGGGGATCTTCCTGAGACCAGTAAAATCAAACTGAAGCTTTACTTCATTTCTAAATGTTTTCTGTCCCTGTCCTCAATACTTTTTAATAAAAACTAGTAAGCAAAAGAGTATTCATTTTCAGTGTTTTTTGTAAGAAGTTTTTAAAAAACAAAATGAATTTGCCTCATGAAGCTGGACTAAAACATGAAAAGATAGGAAAGGAGCAGACAAAATGCTTGCTGCAAAGATTGTATACACTCCCTAAGAGACCAAGAACTGCTGTTTTCTAAGAAATATGCAGCGTCTGGTGCAAAGTTTATAATCTTATATATCTTTATAGCAGATGCTTCCCTTCCAGAAAAAAACTCTGACTTTACATTCCTCTGTCAAATACCCTTTGAATTTAATTAATTAACAAGGTACCATCAGGATATTTTAACTAGCTTAAGTGCCTGGAGTTTGACCTCAGATTTGTGTGCTGATCCAAGTAAGAGAGCACATATTACCCTAAGCTTCTGACAGTGGCTTCTTCAACAGCACAATTCCTGTGAAAACTGCAGTTTTCTACCTGAAAAAGTGGCTGATGAGGCACAAACACAGCCCAAAAGGTGTTTCATTACAAGCTCCTGGCATTATCTCTGAAGAGAATTTTAACTAAGCCTGCTTCTTATTATATACTCCTGGCAGGTTGCCTAAAGAGTTCACCCCACTGCACTTGAATAACTTCAAGGAAGATGTTTAAAATTCAAACACTACATTAATGGATACAGGGTAAGAACCAGAATATTTATCTATTCAATATGACTCATATAAAAAAAAAAAAGTTTACCTGTCTGTCTAATCTCAGATGCCCCAGATTTCATAACATTACAGGATCCACACATTTCTTGCCTCACTTCCCCTCTTTCTATTTGAGATAGCAGGAAAGGCTGTCTTACCAGTAAAGGATAGAGGAAACAGGAGGTTGGTTTTGTTTGTTCTTCCCATTTAGATGGATCTAGAGGGCTGGTGGGTTAAAGTTCTGGTATTTTGCATTTTGATATAGTTGGCATATATTTCTATTTAAGGGACTCAATTGTCCAGAGCTTATTTCTTCTTCTGGAGAGGCTGTTTTTTTCTTCCCAGCAGATCTTCTGGGAGAATGTCTGCAGATAGGATTAGATTGGAAATGCTATTGCTTTCAGTGTACTTAAGACACTGGCAGGGATGAGAATTTAAATGAGAGATTTCAGATGTCTGCATTATGCACTTCACAAATTCCTTCTTGCCTAAGGGAGGTAAGAACAACAACAAACCTCACTCATTTCCAAGTTAATTTAAAAGCATGGTTTGATGGCAGAATATTTGCATATGTTAGCTTCAAGACAGATGCAATATTTGCCATCAATATTTGCATCCATATATTTTAAGGCATGGTTTATTTTTCTACAAATACTTTGTGTATACCATGAAACTACACAAACCTTTTTCCACTGGGGTCTTGAAAAATAAGGGGGGGGAAAAAAACCCCAGTTCTTATAATTCGACAGAACATTCCTTTGCAGCAGGACTTGACCAATTTGTGTTTTTCTAGTTCTCAGGATATACTTCTTCATCTTGTGTTTAGTTTTAGGCACCATATAATAGCTTTCTGTATGTGAAACAGCTTTATTTTCCTTTAGAGTTAGGAAACAGGTGGCAGTTTGGAGGCAATTTATTCTATCAACAGATCAACTTTCTTAATAGAAGCTTGCATTTTGTATAGAATGGATTTGACTCATCTCTACAAGCAGATATGTGCTATACAACCAGGATGCCTTGCTAAACTATGCTGCCAAGGCACAGCTTCAGAAACACGTGCAGGCACAAGCAAAGGTGGTGATAAAACTGAAAGGTTCCACCAGATTTAAATATTCTTGATATTGAGACATGGGAATAAATGGTAGCACAGTATTTCTTCCTCATATCCCACTTAAGAGCCAATTGAAAAAATCCAAGCATTAATAGCAGCCTCAAGAAAAAGCCATCTCAGCTGCTGAGCTGGCAACTCCATTGAGAAATCTCACTTCTCCCTACTGAAATTCAGGGTTATAGCCCAACTCTTGATTCAACCAGCTGAAGGGATCTTGCCAAATCCAAAGGGAGCTGAATTTGGCCTTGTTCTCTTCCAGAACTCCAGAAAGACATGACAGTTTACTTAAAGCTTCCAGAAATATTTTTGTTTCATTCACATTACCGGTTGTTCTAAAAAAGGATATGTATCTCTTATGTCTGGGAAGTAACTCTGTACATACATAAATGAAAGAATTAACACTGCTTCATTTGATGCTATTATCTCTGAACTACAGATGTGAGCCTTTAAATAAAAAATTCAGTCGGGGGGATGTGTTAAGCCTGTAACTATGTTTACCCATACTTAACATTAACTGAAAATGGATTTACAGTTGTCTTTCGTATTCTGGGAAAGAGAAATTAAGTCCATGTTTTTTCAGTAGTGGATGCTGACACAGGTTTAAAACACACTTATTTCCTTAAGCTTTGACATTAACATTAATCACACCTACACAATTTCTTCTTTATTTCCTCTTTCAAAATTATTACTTTGAATAAGCATTTCAAACAAAACAAAATGGACTAAGAATTTTATTGTGCTTTTATAGATATTTGCTTAAATCAAATGAATCACAGGTGAATTGTTAAACTAGAGTGTAATTTAATTATCTTGGCATGCATTTTATCTGTACAGCATGACTTTTACCTTATTGTTCCTACTGGAAAAGTGTATCTTCATCATAACCTTAAGCAGGTGTGTAAATTTCATGACTTCAAAAGACAGAAATGGAGCCAAGAAATCACACTGGTTAGCAATCAATTTTTTTTTTCCAAAGGACAAGCATTAGAAAATGTAGCCTAAGGTGCTCAGCAAAAAGCAAATAAAACCTGAAATACTATGAATATAGGCTATAGAAACCTAAAACTATCATTAAATACAAAGCTTTCTTTCATGTATTTCTTTTTACCGCTAAATTAATTTATCCTCCCCCAAACAATAAGACTGACACAAAACTGCTTTCAGAAGATGTTTTAGAGGGATAAAAGGATAACAGATGCTTTGCCAGTGACCTCTGGTGTGCAGAGCTGCTTGAAGGAATGATAACATGTGAACAGCAACAACCATAACAAACACTGGTTTACTGCAGGACCCCAAAACTTAAATGTGTGAAGGGTGAACTTCTGTAAACACAAATCAAGGGAAATATCTGTCATAGCATTTGAAATGTAAACTATTACACTGCTGCATTAAAACACTTAATTATGCAGATATTTGAAAGTAACTGGATTTCACAAGACTTTTAAATTGGTGTTATGTATTCTGCAAGCTGAAAGTATTTTCCACCACAGGAGTTACAGCAGAAGCTGCATGTAATAATCTAGGGGAAAATCCGTAAATAAAAAGCACTGTAAAATGGAGTGTTGATATTGTCAAAATTAATCAATAATTAAAGCACTTTGACAAGAAAATTTCTCAAGAGCCTCTAACTTCTAAATGTTAAATTATGAAAACATGAATCAGATGTTCTTGTGTTTCATGTGAATATCATATAATATGTTCCAGCATTATTGCATCTGGGGAGGATGTTAAAAGACTCAATTTACATTTAAAAACCTGTTTGTTATTTACTGAATTCTTATAACATCAGACTTGAAGGGGCTTAATTTCAGAGGATTGCTGGGGTAACTGAAAAAATACTGATTTTATATAGGTGAAATTTGGTAGTTGGTACTTTATACTGGTTTGGCATAAAACCAAATAATTTAGCTTTTATTCCGATTAGCTGCATCCAATTAAAACAACTCAAGGCTTTTTCGTTGATTGCAAAAAACTTCCAAACAAATGAAAAAAAAAAGTAAGATTGGAAAATATGAAAAGAGTTAGGATACCTAGGTAACATGAATACCTAGGTAACAAGAGTTCTACTAATATGTTGGACTTAACTGCATTTCTCCTTGAGGTTTATAAACCATTTTCCTTCACAGTTCATACCTAAAAAGGTTTAAAACAAAAAACAAGTGTGTGTGAGCAAGGCCATGCAACCTCTTCCTGTTATATCAAGGGGCAGGAGCTTGAAAGAATGCACAGAAATGCTTTGGGTTTGGGGAGTGTTTTCTGGTTTGGTGTTTACTTGGAGATTTTGGTTTGTTTATTTTATGAATGAAAAAGAAATATCTAAAATAATACAAGAAAAGCACAATGGTTTCCAATACAAAAAAAAAAAGGCAGAAGCAGTCACATTGTAGATTATATTAATATTACTTAAGGCAGTAAAAGTTTTCATTTATTTATTTATTTTGAGCACTACCTGGAGTAAATGAACACGGGCAAGCTGATGCTACTCTGGGGATGTGCACCCCCTGTTACAGAATTCTTGGCTGGAATTCCAGCTTGCTGACTTCCTATAAGCTGAGTTTTGAAAAGGATCAATGAGTCACAACACTTTAGGCCCACTGGACATTCCATTTGAGTTAAAGAAACAATCAGTGCTGAAAGCAATCACAGCCTGTAAGAGCCCTGCTGAATAAACAGATGATGGAGTAATAACACAATGGGCTTTCTACATTAAAATTACTAAAGAGTTGCTTAACAAAAGCTTATAGATACCTCACTTGGTGTTTCTGCTTTGATTCAGGTTTTTCAAAGTAAACCAAAAGTAATGGTGGAGGCATTCCAGAAAATGGAGCGTGCAACTACACAAATGTAATCCAGATATGTGCTACAGCAATGCTTGTAAGACAATAATTTTCACAACAGGAGCTCTGTTGATTGCCCTTGACATAGAAAATACCCTAAATTCCAAGCACAGCCTTCTTCCTCCTTTAAAAGTTTGTAGCTCTATGTTACATTGTCAGCTTAATACAGTGGATTATTTTGATGAAACCACGCTTTGAATACTATGACACGAGTGAGATTTTTTTAATGTATTCAATGCTATTCAATAGCAAATAATTTCCTAGGCTTGCTTTATTTACATTTTGGGAGCATTCTGGAGAAGTGTCAGTATAATACAAGATGGGGGAACGCACAAAATGGAGTAGCTGGTATTTTAAAACACCTAGGTCAGACTGCCAAAGCCTAGAAAACAAGCCATGTAACTAAATCGGGGAAATTATATTCTTAGCTTTTTAGATTTTTAACTTATGGTTGAGTGCACGTATCATATGCCACACTCAGAACTGTTCTAAAGTCCCATCTGTTTGATCCCTTTCTCCTGCTTTTACTGACAGCAAGGGCTATGCCTGGATTACAGTTACTATTATGCAGAAGGCTCACAATAAAACCTGACAGTATATAAACATTTATCCAAACTGGATTTTCATTAAACAGGGATTCAATCCTTCTGCTCTCGTGACAGACTTAAAACAAAGCTGAGAAATGCTGGTATAATTTTTTAATCGACTAAATGTAAAAATGGAAAATTTATGCATAAAAATGAGCAAGATCACCAAGCTCAGAATTCACCAGAACAGCATGTATGCATCAAAACCAGACTGCCCAATGAAATCTGAAAACTGGGATTGTAACCTCAGTAGCACATTTCAGATGCTGATGTATAACCTGCTGCAAATTGGTCAAATGGAAATGATGTTTTGTTTACTGAACATTTGTGAGTCTATTCTTTCATTCTCCACTGTTAGAAAACTTACTCAGGTTTTCTATTGCTTGAAGGAGAGGAAAAGAGGATGAAAGGAACAGCTCATCCAACATACTCAAATCTATAAAGAGCACATCAGAGTTCATCACCAATACCAAGACTTCCTGTGCATACACAATACTCCTAATGGCTTCTTTCAGAGGAGAAATTTAAAAGTACAATCCTCTTCTCCCCTCAAAAGCTTTAGCCACTTATTCATCCAGTGTTTTCCAGTTCTAAATGGGTTATTTAAAGAAAATGCAAGGACTAGAAAGGAAAAAAAATGTTGAAAGAGTCATAAAAAAAGACCAAAACCCACAACCCCACAAGCAAGACTCAAAAAAACTCCAGAATGACTTGAGAGGGGTATTTTAAATGAAATTTTACAAAGAAAACCTGAAGAGGTTTTTTTCAAGCCTGGATTACATAATATCCCATTAAAAGCTGATGTGTCAGAGTTGACTGTGTACTTGATTTGTTTTGTGTAAATTACAAATTAAGGCACCCTCACCATTCAGCTTAAATTCTCAAGGTGGCAACATTGAAAAAATTTAAGCAGATGGAGAAGCTAAATATGAAGTTTCCCTACTGATGACCTACCCTATCCTTAAAACAAGCTCATGGTAAACCATTCACAAAAATAAACACTTAAGTCACAGCTTTAAAATAGCACAAAACATCCAGTGGATCTTGTTTGTTACCTAACCACGCAGGAGAACACTTGCCAGTTTGCATCCCAGGCAATTTTTCACCAAAAGTCAGTGTGTAAAATGTAGAAGCCTAAATAAAAATTGAATTATAGAATTTGAATTAAATTTCGAAAAAATTAATTAAAAAAAAATCCTGTGACTTCAGGACACTCCTCTGTAGGTGAGCAGGAATGGAAGATCCTTTTGACTCCTGATTTCCTGTGCTCCTGCAACTTGGCCTTCCCCCTGCCCTTGGCCAAGGGTGCATGTTTGTGCCACTCCCCACAGTTATGGGTTCAGAGTCGGCAAGCCAGGAATCCCAAAACCAGGAATGGGTCAGAGCCACTGACAGCGGAATGCAGAAGATGGACACGTGTCAACTTTCCAACAACAGCACAACAGAGTTTATAAAACTCTGAAAGGTACTTGAGCTGCCAGTTGAGCCTGTTGAGACTGCCAGGATGGTCATGAGGATACAGAAGAGGTCCAAGGCGTAACTTAAATATTTATTAATTGCTATCAAATCTCTCTTTTCTTTACAGTTTGCATACTTACCCTTAGACACTTACACACAACAACAACTGCACAACTCCCTTAGAACATCACCTACTAATACCCTTCAAACCAAGTGGGATCGAAGTTTTTTGCTCATTCTGTCTGCAGCTGTTCCACATGGCAAATTCCCATTTCAGTAAATTGGTGCTCTGCTCCCAGAACAGATGCAAAACCTCTCTCACAGTGAGAACATACAATGCAGCCTGATTCTAAGAACAAAGCACCATTTGAAGTCTTCATAATTCTGTATTCAAATGACTCTTTTTGAGTGCAATGGGAATTCCATGACCCTAGCAAAAAATTGCTTTTTCACTAGTTAGAGGACAATTACAGTATATCAGTATTGTACTTTTCTGTATGTGTACATTCTGGCTGTTATTTCTGAGCACTGTTATAGGCTACAGACAGGAACACACCTGCATCCCACCCATTACAGCACTGACCCCGACAAAGACACAGACAATCTACCAAGGTAGAAATACACCCTTCAAGGGTCAAATGTAAAGGTTTCTCTTCATTAATGACAAATGCAGCAGTATAGAAGTGATTCTGAACAATCTTGCAGTGTTGAAGGGCCTAACAAAACTAAACGAAGTATTAACACTCACCACCCTATACATTTTAAAATGTGTTTTCTTTTGCTATATGAAAATTGTTTCCTTACACAGGTCTTTTGTCGTTACACCATTCAAAGTACCCACCATAAAAATGATGTTTAATTCTCAGAGAATGTACCAGTGCCTTTTGACTCCTCATTGAACTTGAGCAACCAACAAAAACCTGAGACACATAGGAGGCCAAGAGGCTCCCAGAGATACTGGTGCTTCCCTATGGAAGGATAACACAAGGAAGGGGTTGAAAAAATTTCACTCTGCTGGAAAGAATGAAAAGTCAACATTCTGGCTTGCTGAGTTAACAAGGAAAAGCTTGGATGGAGAAGTTTCTAACCATAGTCAGGCTGCACTATCAGAATCACAGGAAATAAATGAGAATATGAAAAAGACAATAGGAAATATCTTGAAAGTCAAACAAGCAAACAAAAAGAAAGCAGCTCTTATGAGAGATCTCCTGCAAATTTTTACAAAATGTACTCCACAGTTTACAAAACCAGTCTATTTAAAGAGATTAGCTACTAAATTTATCAGCCAAATTAAAAATTTTCATATGCATCCATTTTTCTCTGCTATTTTACAGCATTTTTGTTCAGTTCCAATATTGTGACAATGAAAAACATTTAAATAATTGAGTGATGCAATTCCCTTAACAACTCGTGACATATCTAAGAAAGACCAAAAAACCTCATTTTCTTTGAGAAAAAAAATACTTGTATAGTATTATGATGGAAGGAGAAAAATACATCAATTTTCCATAATAAATGAATTATAGTATTTGAACATGCCATACAAAAACATAAAGAAGGGAAACGAATGATCACTTAACCATACACAACTGAATGGGAAAAATCACCAGTGTTGTGTAAGAAAAGTGAAAATCTCAGAAGAAGTCTTCTGATAATAACAGACTTTCATCAATCTTTAAATTAATGAATTTCCATTTTCAAGCCAGGCACATGTAATTTTGTGACTTCTTTTTCTACTTCTATTGGGCTTTAGCAGCTCAAGTCCCAAATCCTGAAGGAAATCTTCTGTCCTTGAGACTTTTAATTATTTATGTCAGAGGTATCCATACATATCTTAGGAGAAAACGAGAACATCACAGGTAGTCCAAAACGAAAACCTGAACTGCTGTTTAAAAGATTGCTTAAATGATTGGGGGTCTTGTGGATGTAAGTGTTAGAATTATAATTTCTAGGATGATATTGCAGCATTCTTTGTGCATATCATTCCTTTTTACTGGCCTCTATGGCTATACAATAATAATCATCATCATCTTGTTTTCTTTTCTGATATTCTTTTCAATACATTCAAGTTGGCCTTGCATAATACCAGAAGTTCAAGAGTTAAAAAAGGTATAACAGCTATAGAGCAGGCTCAGATTGCTACTAAAATTCATTTTATCTTTCAGTAATTAAACTTAAAAAACCTTAATTCTTAAAACTACTGGTCCTTCTCTCCTCTCTCTCAATTAACAGTACATACAGCTGTTGTCAAATACGCAAAATAAAGAAATGCTTCTGGAATGTAGGGGAATACAGGACTTTTATATGTAAAAAACCCAACAAAATGAAATGTTAATCCTTACAGGTTAGTAAGATTAGAACAAAGAATATTGAAGATTTTTCTTACCTGTGAAAAAAATCAAAATGTTGCTTCTCATATTTCCATATTTCTACCTAGGATTATCACAGGCTCATAAAAAACACACCAACAAGGGAATGCAGTTGGATTGGAGAAAAAGTTCCATTGCTCTCCAACATTCTTCACCTGAATTTTTTTTTTTTTTTTTTTGCAATGCTTCCTCCCTGAGACAGAAGAGGTTTTTGGCACCTGCTGGCACGTGACTTACCGGCAGTGTTTGTGGGATCCCGTCAGGGTTTCGATCACAAAGCATTCCCCTTCGTTGAGACAATATGCAAGGTCCTTGTCTTTGCATGGCTTAAAGTGCTCAGATCGCTCCGTGGAATACGTTGTGGTGTCTGTGGAGAAAAGGAGAGAGGGAAAGAAAGGCTGTGAGGATAAATATTAGCTATCCCTAAAATACATGTGAAATAAATCTGATCATACTGGTCTCAGTAACACCAAACGCAGACTAAAAGAAATGGAAAGCACATGGCATGCAAACCTCCCTATGGCTGCAGCATTACTTGCAATCAGGTTTCTTAAAAGATCCACAATACCTGCAGAAAAACAAACCAGACTGCAGCAAAGTTAGAGTACAGTCTCAACCACTTCCAAAGTTTCCCTTCTAAAATATAAGGATACCTATTTTATGTCCTTTGACCAGAACAGCATTTTCATATTAATACACCTAAATATGGTTTGAAATAAGTACATATTTTTATGAAAAAAGGAGCAAAAATAGTTCATATAGTATCAATCAAAAAAATCCAAATAAAACCCACAATGAAAGATAATAAAAAAGCTAAATACCCAAGGTCAATGCTAATTTGATTTGCCAGTCACAAAAACCAGCCTAAGACTTAAACACAAGCAATGTGCCAGTGATTGTGACATTGCACATATGGCATCTGTAGGTGTCTATAGGTCCATTCCCAAAACACAGTTAAAGGCTTGATTACAGGTAGAAGTGCTGGCTGCACCTTTGGAATATATACTTAGATAATTAGATTTGGAATAGGCTGAGAGTATGCCAGGGTGAGCTATCATTCCTGTCTTCTAATAAATCTCTTTAACCTTTCCAATCCAGTTGGATTAATCAAAAATGAAGTGAAATTTTCAGAGGAAGATGCCTGACTGACACATATTTTAATTTTCTTCACTATGACAAGTTTTTATCTAATGAAGTGTGATTTTCAAAGTAGATGATGATTTCCATGGAGCCATGGTTCAATCTTCATATTCAATCTTAATTCAAAAAGTTTGAATTCCGAATCACTTTGCAGGATCTGATACATACTGAAACAGTAAGAGAATATTTCACTGTATTACCATACAGCCTATCACAAAATATTAAGTAGGCTGCTGTCAAAGGAATGAAGCAGTGTCCAACAGACATAGAACCATGTAAACTCAAAGTTATACAAACACCCTAACTTGCTTTTTGACTCAATACAAGGTAACTATTCACCAAGCGAACACCAAAATTGAAAACCAAAATACTGAATCACAAAATACCTGTAACTACAGTTCTGCAAGAAAATTCAGAGACCCAAGAAATTTTCAAAACAAGGTTTTTTTTGTTGTTCTCAGTATATCTTAAACAGAACAGCACCACAAGCTTTCCTTATATGCAAACTAAATGGCAGAAGTATAATAAAACACATTTGAAAATAAGAAAATCCACATCCTATTCTTTGTATGCCACACTTTTTTTGTTTCTTCTCTCCAGAGAGAAAATGTCATAGTTTAGTGTTTCCAGTGAAGAGAAGAAAAATCCTGGAAATAAACTCCAACAGTCTTTCCTCAAATGTTTTTACAGATTCAGAACAAAAGGCTGTGCCATTGTTCCCAGTAGCGGGGGCTTACAAAAATGATGCAGGCTAAATAGAAACTATGTTTCTGGTGATTCCAAGAAAACCTTGAACTGAAAAGTATCAAGTTGAATTTTGGAGACAATACAAGATGTTGGTAGATGCAAACAGTGACTAGCATCTCACTGCTGACAGTTCAAGAATGCTCAGTTTTCATACAAAAAAATATCCCTCACACAGAAAAGAGATAGCCCACTTACTTCTTAAGGTCAGTTTTATCCAGGAGCACTAAAATGACCATTTAAAACTTGATTAGGCAAAAAATAAATATAAACCTGAGTTATCAGTTGTATTTCTACCCATTTTAAATAAGGGAAACTGAAGGTAATGTTACTTGAAAGCAACTGTGATGATTACAGAACGTAAGTAAAACTGTTGGATGAGCAGAAACTCAGCTTGATCCAGCTTTGGGGAACAGAACACTTGTATTTGTCAGCCTGCTCTGAAGGAGCAACCCATGCAAATACCTTTATGAAGGCAGCTGCAATACACAGACCAAAGGAACCTGAGGTGCTCCCAAAGGATAAGGGCAAAATGAGGAAAATGAGCACCATCACAAAGCCTGGCTGGGGCAGTGACGCAGTGAATTCTCAGAGCACGGCTTTTGAAGTGCAGGAAACTCCTCTTCTACCATCATTAAATCAAGAATACCTTGTCAAAGTCAGCATTTTAAAGTTTTAGATTAAGTGTATTCTTTAGAAGTTCTGTTCTGCTTTAATTATTCCTCTGTTTAATATTAATCAACCCTTGGGTTTTATTTATAAATGGGCATAAGCTGCAATACTTCATTGTCTCCATTGGACACAATCTCAAGCTTTTCTTTTGTGTTTTGTCCCTCACCTCTCAAATCAAGTGCAACAGTTGAAGGTAATGATGCTGGGAGATCCTTATGGCAGACTTGGACTACACTCTAACATTGAAAAATACTCAAGAATCGTTTTTTTTTTTTTTAATAAATAATCTCATTAAAAGTGACTTTTCAATTAGAGCCTTTTCTGGTTTGGAATATTTATGCAAGCCTAAGCAGGTTGATGCCCATGGACATTTGGTACAGCTGAGGAGTGCACAGATCTCTGAGCTCAAAGGTAATTCAGGAACATCCCAAAGCTGTGTCACCCACTGATATCTCAGATATCCCTAGACTGCTGGGTACTTTCTGCTGCAGATAACTCACATATCCTGTACATGAGTTTCATAAAAGTAACAACCCTGCTGTTATTTTATATTACATACACAAACTCTGTTACAATTTCATTAAGTATTGATAAGAACAAAACCTAAAAACTTGTTCTAAACATAACTGCACGAAGTACAAAACAACAGAAAACACTGTAGAGACTACACAGTTTCCCTGATTCTTTATCTAATAAATAATAAATGCTATTCTGTCTTATTTTATTTTACTCCCAACCAAATACTGAATTGACTTTGCCATGGTGGAATTTCCTTCATACCTTCAGAAGCCTGGTAACTAAATATCATTGTATTGTAATGTTTGACTATTTTATTATTTTTTTAAAGAATTAATAAAACCTAGGCATTCAAAGAATTGAATAGTACAGCTCTTTAATTCATTTTTAGTCCTTGAGCGTGGTAACAGTCCCAAATGTTTATAAGTAACAAAGGGGAATTTCTGTTAAGCATTCAGATGTCCCTGAATTCATTAGAGTATTATGAATATATATATGTATTCCTTAAGATATTTTTAATTTTTTTTTTTATTGCAATGTGTCCAGGTGTTTCATGCAAAAGCAGCAGGGGATATTGATTTCTGATAGAATCCTTCCAGCTAAGTTGGAATAAAAAAAATTCCAGGCACTCTTGTTCTTATTTTTCTTGCATTATTATATCAGCAAACATTGACTCATGATTCCCATACTCCAGAAATGGATATCTCATTGCCAATCCTCAGTTACCACTATTTAATCAAATCAACCAGAATTCACATTTTAAAGGAAGCCTTCAAGATTTGTTATTTATAAGCATAGAGTTGATTTTTTAAGAAATGCAGTCTTTGGGACTGTTGGAAGAAAAACAGTAGGAAGGTTACAGATTTTATTTTGTTTAGGTCTAAAAAAGTGTTAGTGAAGCTGTCTCATTAATATACTTCATTGTATTTATACCGGTACAGGATGGCTCATTATAGCTGATTTTTTGAGTGATTTTCAAGGCGTGATATGGTTACTAGAAATGTTATTTTCTCCTTCAAGGCTACCACTTTCATTGTCTCCAGAACTATGCCCAGATATTAATAAACCTCTAACTGTCAAGGAAAAATGCAGGAAAAGAAAAGTGCAAGATTCAAAATATCCAGGGAAACAGCAGCACTCAGGGCAGCTGTTTCTGCACAGATTGCAGCAGCAGCCATTCCCATCCATCACATCTGTCCTGCAGCATTCCAGGTTCACAAACAGATTTTACTGGTTACATCTCGAACAAAGCAAGTTTCCTCTACTTTAAATGGTACCCACACTCCATGGCCCTCTCGCTGCAAACATTTTTTTCCAGGCTGACAACATTAGCTGCTGTAGGAAGGAAAAAAAAACCCAGAGGAAAAGAGATGGGAAGGCCTTGTAAAACTTTTTTGACCTGACAAGAGGTCAGGCATCCAAATTCTGCAGCTACAGTGTCATTAACATAGGTAAGGCACATGCCTGATACATGTGCACCAAGGAATATTAAGACATGGCTCATTTTAATGCCAGACCTCACACAAAAAAATACTTTTTTAAAACGCTGCATATTTTGACTACCACTGGGTGTTAGCAGCTTTACAGATTCAGTATCAACATGCAAACTGGCTTTTCCTTTATCTTTTTATCCATTTATAACTGATTATTTCCCAGAGAACCATTACTTACTGAGGCACCAAAAAAGCAAGATGCTTATTTTAAATCCCTGATCCCATTTCTAAATGCACTGCAAAAAATAAGCCAGATACAAGCAACTGAATTTCCTCTGAAAATACAACTCTAGTTATCAAAAATATACCTTCTCAAAAAACCAGCATTTTTTACAATATATTCTTGTATCACTACCACATTCTATGAAGAAGGCAGCAGAAAAGGTCAGTTAATAGCATACAGGAGTTAAATTTTGTGTTCAGTGAAGTCAATGGCAAAATATTTACAATGATTCAGTACAACCAGGGCTCCCTGAAGTTCCTGTAGGGTCACCTAATATCTCTTAATTATGTGTGGTAGCCCTAACTAGAAAGAGTCTTGCACAAAAAAAAGAAGAAACTGACACACAGAATAGTTTATATGTGATTTCGTTTATTCACTTATTGAACCTTAAAAACATAGAACCTAAAACTTTTATTCCTATGGTTTTAGAAATGTCATGGTTTAGGAAGGGTATAGTGCTTCCCCTATTCCCTCTCCAGTTAGAAACACAAAAGGCAAAGATCATAGGTCGAGATAAGAGTGAATTACTGGAAACAGCCAGGAGGAAAAAAAGGAAACAGTAACAGTAACAATACTGATAACAAAACGTACAAAGAGAGGGCCATTTACATGAGAAACGTTCGCCAAGCCCAGGAGGGGGACAAACAAGGAGGTCAGACCCTCTGCTCACCAAGATTCCCTCCCACTGGAAGAAAATTCCTTCCTTCTCAGAAGAGACAGTCTCTCTCCTGCCCCAGGCAAACAAGAGGTGGACAGGGAAGAAGAACCAAGTCCTAGCAAGATATTCATTCGGGAAGAAGGAATGAAAAACATAAATATTTAGTGTTTGTTTAGATTTACACTTAGCTGATGGTAGCTCTTTCTTAAGTTGTTGATATTTGCAAAGAAAACATTCTAGACATAATTTTTAATGCAAAGCAGAGATCTTGCTTTGTCAGTACTACCTGAACACTAGCTGGCCTCAGCCATGGAATAATTAAAGTTTTAAATTCTAGTAAGAAATTATGAGAATTAAAAAACAAACAAACAAACTCAAAAATATTTTAAAAAATAACAACAGGCTTATTGTTCTGAAGCTACTTGAACTCTTTTGCATATATTTATGTATTATTAAAACCAAAAGCTTAATTAAAAATGGAATAGTGTTCTTTTGCTTTTAGAGAGGCAGTTTTGTATAAACAAGCAATAGAGTTCTGGATGCCAATTATTCAAGAAGCTACCCCTTAGCCATTTTTGTGCCAGAGAAGATTTTATTTAATCTAATAACATTTTAGAAGCTTGATTGCATCATGATATAAAGCAAAGTTATGCTACAGATATGGAACTGTTGGAGGTTTTCTATTATCCTTCAGATTCAAATGAACAAATCAGTATAATTTACCAACCAACTGAAAACAGCCAATGCATTAAAACAATTTCATTTGCAGGTGTTGGCTTCCCAGTCAGACTGGAGGCGAGCTGGAATTGTTATCAGAGGCAGCCCTAGTGCCTTCCCCTTTTCATTTCATTCTGAGCATTACATAAGAAAGCTCATGTGATATTAACTCAACCAGCACATTCCTGAGCAACACTTCTCTGTCAGTACAAACCAGCACATCCTCAGACAGACTGCTTTTCTCCCATCTCACCAGAGCACAGCATCACATGCACAACTGAAGAGAAAACACAGCTCAAGCTCCAGAAGAAATTACAGACAGTGATCGCTCCAAAAATCACACATGCTCCCTTGTCAGCAACTCCTAAATTAATTCTTTAAGTGTGACCTTGTTGTTCATATTTTCTAAATGTTTTAGCAGTTTGAAATCACAATACACAATTACTAATACATATCTTGAAAAACATATGGAAGGATTTTCAAGTTACTAGTGCGTCATTAGCAAACATCATGTGCTTGATGCAAAATACTCTGAAATATAAAATTATCCCTTTACTGTCATGACTTAAGAAAAAAAAAAAATCAAGCTAACCGAGCATTAGTTCTAAAAAGAATATACAAAAATATGCCCACCTAATGCTTTGTCACAACAAACTCAAAAGCAGAAAAGGAAGTAATGCCAGCATCACATTGAAATGTAATAGCTGATCATATCTGTCAGAACTTAAACACTGAACCCTAAACACTACTGAAATTCATCTCTGCATGGGCAATTTGCACATCAGAGGCTGCATTCTCCTGTACTGCTCCAACTGAAACCAGTGAAAGCTGAACAAACGGGAAATGACTCAGGAGAGAGCCCTGTGAGACACAAAGGGCCAGGGTCCTTCAGAAGTTCCCTGTCTAGGAGCCAAAGAAACAGGAGTGACTAAGACACTAAAAGGTTTTAGTGTTCAAAGTGAAGAATTACTCTGAAATTGAGTTGTGACAGTTCTGATGGGCTCTCTAGGAGCAGAGTGCTTTTGTCAATCAGACAGGTATTCAGCTATCCTTCAGTAGGACTTATTAATTGATCAAAAAGAAGCTAATAGAGGAAATCAGTGTAAAAGCAGGATATCAGAGATTGTTCCAGAAGTGGATCCCTCGCCCACACCGGGGTTTCTCTGTTCTTTGACTCCTGCAGTCCCTCCCATCCCAGCATATTGACATCTCTGGAGACACCCAAAGCCATTGAGACTGGATGGCACCACTGCACCAAAAAGGGGCACACTCTTGGGGATGTGAAAATAGCTCTAGGAAATAATCTCTGATAGATGGAGAAACTGAAATACTGTTAAATTAAGTGACTTCAGAGCATGAAAGCAAAATAGTAAATTAATTTTAAAAAATAAAATACAGACTTCAAGATGTGCAAGCAAGACTAAGGAAGGACACTCCAAAACAGAAGATTTTGTGTAGGTTAAAGGAGACTAGAAGAAAGCAGACGTACCACACATCCGTGATGTCTGCAATCACCAGCTCTCCAATATAAAAAAAAAACCAACCACCTCACACAAAATCTAGTGAATCAAATCAAAAAATACAGAAAACTAAATGACCTAAGTAATTCAATACTGCTACAACATGAATATAAAAGTGGTGTTATAATTATTGTTACATGTAGTAAAAAACCCAATTAATCATCCTCCTTCTTAGATCACAGCTGTCTTCTTTTTCCCTCTGCCTGTGAAATATTGTGGGGGGGGTGGGAGTTCAGATGTAAGAACCAGAGGAGAGTAAGGGAATAACAGAAACCTTAGATCTTGAAGACAAATATTTCTGTTTAGAACATACAGGGACTTTATGCCCAGTTCTTGCTAAAGAAAGAAATGCTAGAATTGGTAGAGGAAGCCTCATCCCTAAAGGCAGCTGGCAGGAATCCTCACTGAGCAGCAATACTTTGTCAATCACAGATCTGTAATAATCTGCATGTGCACATCTTCACACACTATGATATAGGAAAGCTTTTCTGGAAACAGGTATCGGGTGATTTTATACATTTTCATGGTAAGCAGAGGCCTGTGGCTGCAGAGGGCAGGGACACTGGTGCCTCACAGTGCTGACAATGATCCATGTTCTGAGCTGATCTATGTTCTGAGCTTTAGAGTTTTCCTGGACCATTTACCATTTCCGTAAAGTCGTACAGGAACTACCCAGCACTGTGTTTTTAGCATTTAATAAATCACTTCCATTATTCACCATCAAGGTTAGAGAGAGATACTTAATGGAATAAAATAATTATTCTAGTTATATGGGGAAACAACGTTTTAATGTAAAAATACTAATTATCAGGAAGCTATGAGTAGGTTGTTTGACTGGCAGTGATGCTCTTTCTCCAAGGAATTGAAATAGGTCAACCAATACCTTGAATAGAAACAAGGGAAATAAGTAAAGCTATTTTATCTCTAAGCTTCTGCATATTTCCAAGGCATGCAATCTAAAATTTATTCATTAGTTCATTTGTAATTCTGACATCCTTGTTGTGTGGACATGCAAAGTCAGGCTATGAAACATTAACATTAACTCTCCACATTGCCTTTCATCAAGAAACCCATATATTCTAAATTACACTTTATTTTTAAAATCTCATTTCCTCACTTTATTTGTTTGAATTTAGTCTTCCAGAACAGAATGGGGGTGGGCATGAGAAGGTAAAGTGTCTTTGCAACAGTTCCCTCATTCGGCACTGCTGAGTCCTTGTGTATGAATTACCTCACAGGGTTTCTCTTGTTCTCTCTCAGGTGAGGAGAACAATTTTCCATCTCCTTTTGACGAGGCACTGTAAGACGTTCACACACTGCAAATACCCCTGTCTTTACTACCAGCACACAACAACAAACTGCTCAGTGTTATTGGCCAGCATTTTCCAATGCCAGTAATTAGGTAAATCACATATAGCTTTTTAATTGACACACACACTGCTTCAGCACAGCCAAGAGTCAGTGAGCTATGAAAAGGAAGAGCCAGATAATGTGGTTCTCAGTGGGCTACAGCAGCTTCAGAAACCAGACTACAGTAACAAAACCCAAGTTAGGGCTCAGTTTGACCAGGGATGTGTCAAAGGTATGTCTAATATCCTAACATCTATACAAATATTCTGCAATATTGTGCAGAATAATATAAACATGATTTTTTTTCTATTTCATGAATCCTGGGCCTTTGACTTGCATTCAAGCCACATTTAGTTGCATTCCCCTCTGGTCTTCAATTTAACACAAACTTATGAGTTCAACATCAGTGATACAAAACCATATAATTTCCTATTAAATGAAACAGATTTTTCTGCTGAATTCTCTGCAACTGAGACTATTATGTTGGTACAAAAGAAGTTTAAAAGTTGAAACTTCTTGGCTGGCTGCTTATTAAAGAAGCCTTAGTACAATAAACAATACAAGTATAAATATTCTTGCTAACTGTAAACAACAGAGCAAAGGGAAGAGAAGACACAGAGTTTGGAACTATAAGGAAAGATGCTTTCATGAAGACAGAGTATAATGCACTCTGAAATTTCTCTTGGTACCACGACCACCACAAGCAATATTCTGCTGAGGCTCCTTTTTTTTGTGGAGACCTCAGTCCCCACAAGCCACAACACTCTAAAGTTGCATTTGGAAGCACATAAATGCTCCTACATCCAATATGCTCTACACTTAGAATTTTATAACCTGCCATCACAGTCACCCTGAGTGAAGTACTATAGGGTCTTATATATTATTAACTAAGTGCTTGATTATAGAGTTTCAGGAGATGTAATTATTAGTTAAAATCTGCATTTCCCATTGCAGTGCATTTAATTCATTAATTTTAATATTTAATTTAAAATTAATATATATTTTCTTCCTATAGTGGAGGAGGTTTAGAGCTTGGCTGACTTGGCCGGTAAGGGAAACATGCACACATCTCTTTTACATAATGATACTGAGAAGATTATGAAGCATCAGAAACTTAATTAACACCAAAGCTAGCCACCAAAAGGAAGTCTTACCTATTTGCCTTCCACAATTAATAATCTCTACAGCAGTTATAGCCTTCCACAACCTTCAAGAGAGCACATACAATTCAGTGTATATAATTCATATAAACAGTGACAGCAAGCTAGGAAATGAGTAAGTTATTGTCCCTCTTCTCTACGTCACTGAAGTTCTGCCAACTCCTTCTGAGACCTGAGCACCAGAAGCACACAAAGCACTCAAGCCTTAGCACCTGCATTTATTCACTGACTTGCAAAAAAAATCTAACAGTCCATCATCTACTTTTCTGATCATTCCCCCCTTGTTGCATGCACAGAGCCTGTAGCACTGCACACACACCACAGCAAATTCAGCACTGACTGCTGCCGAGTTCTGGTCACCATCAGCCACAAAACTCATCTTTCACTGCCAGGTACCTCTAGGCTGACACAGTGGCACCCTGAGGTGCACCTGACCAGCAACTCCAGAGCTTTTTGGGGTTATGGGCACTTCTGGACATGGTATCATTCATCCTTAATCATTTTTAAGAGACTGGAGCTTCACTGCAGGCAATAAGAGTACAGTAAATATACTCTGCTCTTTTCAGTAGAATCCTCTTGTTTTGGTGTGAGTTATGGTTTTCTGGCTTTACATAACTGAACCAGCCTTTACAGTGTATCCTTCAACTAAATAGTTGTGAAAGCTATGATTCAAAACATTCCAGTAAATACTTCACTGAAGATCATTAAGAAAAAGTATGTCCCTGAGAACTAACTAGAATTTTAAAGTTCTCAAAACACTCAGATTAATTTGCTATTCATTAATGACTAAACAGACTTTGGAGATCGTATGGTTTGCCTTCCCACTTTTATTTGTTTTCAGGAAAAAAGATATTTTTTTTTAAAATCAGGGCTTACAAAAACCCAAACCAACAAACAAACAAAACAATGCAGGAAAAACCAACCATCCCTCTAATTTATATATACCTGAGAATGCAGCGCAATTAAAGGACAAATAAATGAAATAGACAGTTTTCCCCTCCAATGCTGCACAAACTCACAAAACATGAGGTCTGCAGGGTGGGCTTCTAGCAGTGTAAATTCCAGTGCTACACAAACCTCAGTCTTCCTTCATACTTCAAGTTACAACAAAAACAGCACGACAGAACAAAGCCACCACTACATGAATGTCACAAAGGATAAAGACCATGTTAAAATAGCATCAACAAATTTGCAGTGTAGCAAAGTAAAATGTTGCTATTTTCCCCTAGTTCACATTAGGAAGGGAGAAGAATGAAACATCTGTAGCAGCTTTTCTTCTTGCTCTAAGAAGCATTAAGATGCATTCTCACCCTTCAGCCCTCTCCACTCAGCAATTAATTGGTTTAGATAATACAGACTAAGCACAATTGTAGCATTCATCTTGCAACAAAACCAGCCTTGAAATAGAAAACAGAAGTATTCCTGAGCTTTCCTGCACTCCTGAATCAAATCCATGTTAGCCTAGGTTATCTACCAGTGTTAGCTAGCAGAAAACACGATATTTAACATACTGAAGTTGCATCCTTTCCTCATCACTCAGATTAAGATAATTTAAACTGAAATATCTCCTACCTTTACCCATGAGGAGTTTGGGCAGTATCACAAGCACTTTGTGTCTCACTGTACTGGGCTGATGGTTGCAAAGCAGTCAGCTTTGCACTGCTAAACAAAACAGCTCGAGGTTCAACAAATCAGCACTGCTGGCATCTGATATAGCTCAAGTAAGGGGGAGGAGAGTCATTGTGAGATGTCACTGACAACTTCATTTCCACTTCTGTGCAAATTAAATGTAGGCTGGGGCACAGAAAGGAACATAATTAGACATAAAAAGTAGGACTGCAGGCTCTGGTTGACTGAAGATACTAGTACAGGCAAGAAAAAGCCAATTAAACCAGTAGTTTAACTCACAGGCTGCAGCATTAATCATCCTAATAGAACCACAAAACAACAACCACAGAAGTCCAGTTCTGGAAATGCAACAATGAGCACCTCCAAAAGCAGCCTAATTTCATCATAAAATCTCTCCATTGGAAAATGCATCATATACACTGCCCTAGTGCCACCACATTGGAGAAAAACATACATACGAGCAACAGATGTGATCACTGAAATATGAGAATACAATATGAGCAATTAACAATTGGGTGAGAACAGATAACTGGAAAACCACATTATCCTCTTTTGATGGCTTCTAATTTTTAAAGCTAATATATACAACAACTGAATAACTGTTCTAACTTAGACCACTTACACATCTTTCAACCTGCTAACCAGACTAATAAGCCCAGTATTTCACAATCATTATTGTGTTAGGCCATTTTTAATGGCATTTTATAACTAGTAGGAGATTTATTGCCTACTCAGAAGCTGCCCACTAGGCAGCAAACTTATCACTACTGCAGCTGCCTCTGAATTTGTCATGTTACAAAGCTGACTCAGACAGCGATTTCGTGCCAGAAGATCTTTGGCAGCAGCAGCAAAAATCCTAGTAATATCCTCTGGAAAGCACAACTGCTACTCTTGGAAGGGTGGAAAAGACCAAGAAAAAAAAAAATCAGCTGATAAGTCAGATAAGCTAGTTTCAAAATGCTTCAGTAATCATTGTCAGAAGTTCTCAGGAGATGAACTCTATCACTAATTAATTCTTCTGACAGTGTCCCATTTCAGGTTTCTGGAATGAAGTCCAGGGAGAAATACTCTTTGCAGTATTTTGTTCCCTCCTCTTACAATGACTGGCTAAATTTTGACTTTGTTTCTAAAGTCACGGTGCTTTAAAAGTCATTCCCATATAATGTTGGCTGGGTCACACAAATCCGTACACACATACTTAAATAGGTGAGGTTTTAAATAGTGGGTAAGGTGGTCCAACAGTGGTTCTTGACACAAATAGTTCAAACAGTTTATCCAGGTTCATGTTCAGTGCTTAACTGAGAAAGCCAAGACTAAACTGTCTGCTCTCATTAAGATATATTTGCTTCTTAGACATTCCTAAGAAAACAAAGATAATTTCCTTTGCAACCTAGCCTATTGCTCTCTTAAGTTAATCTCCCCAGAACAAAGACTGATTTATTTATTTTTCCTTCCTTTTTTACTCAGGCTCTCATTCCACAGGCCTTTCCTGGAATCCTTGGTCAGAACCTGCACCAATAAAGCAATCAGGTGCTAAAGCATAATTTCTCCAAATATAGATGACATAGCCTTGCACATTGTAAAAAGGTCAAAAAAATATGAAGCAGAAGAGGGGAAGTGAAAAAGACAACTAATAAACAAAAATGCTGGAATGTCAGAATGTCCAAAAAACCAAGTAAAAACTGCTCAGACAAACAACTTCAGGAAAAACATTGAGAATTACAAAAAATATCTCGATGTAAGACTACATTTTACATAGCTGAGACGTAACTCGGATGAACTCAAGGCTGAAGAAGTATCACTCATTCAGCAATGGGGTACTTTAAATTCGTAAATAGAAGTATGTAGTTAATAATCCAGTATTTATTTAATATTTTATCCATTCATTTTACAAATCAGTTGAAACTTTTACTCAATCTGCTTTAAACTGGGGTATAAGCACTAATTCTTCTCCAATTAAAGTAATATTAAACCAAGGTTACTGACATCACTTCTTGGAAAGGGGAACATCTAACCAAACATCTAAGCTTGGTTTGGAAGTACTCATTCAGATTGAAAATGCAAGATAGTTAATTTTGAATCTGGGATTTTATCTTTTTTTTCCTTCTTCTTTAAAAGAGTTATTTTTACATCGCCTCAGTTTTCAATGTGCTTTTGCCAACAGTAAATTTAGACTGGCTGCTCTCAGAAGCAGTGGAAAATGTGTGATGGTTTGGACCTAATTAAAACCTGAGCAAAAGCATGGAAGACTTGGGGGCAGGGGAAAGCTCACAATCAGGAGTTCTCTACCACGCAGAGAAAGTGGAAATCTTTGGTTTCAGCCGTGGTTAGGCTGAATTAGCCATCTTTTGCACAGGGAAAAGCTTTATAAATGAAAAGGTTATTTAAACAGATCCCATGCCAGCCCCCTTGAACAGGCACTGGCATGAATAAGAAAGACATACACCCACCTCCAGGAGAAGAAGAGAGGCAGAATTTCTTTCCTTGAGGCTGATCTCATTTTTGCTGCAACAGCCTCTGTGGGGCACTGGAGGTTGGAGTGAGCTAGAACAAGCTAGAACAATTTTCAGACTATCTAGTTTGCATAAGCAATAAGGTTGGCATCTGGTAGCTCTAAAAATAAATATAATTAAAAAAAAAACAAACCAAACCAGTCCTGAGATGGTGGAAATTAATGCTTCACATCCCCTTTGGCAGCTTGTATCTCTTCATTTGCCAGCTACTCTATTTTCTTGCTATTTTCTCCAGTTGAGTATGCTTCATGGTTATTCAGAAGATTTATGTATTTTCTTATGCTACTGCCTTAGTAATGTCAAACATGCAAGATGATACTTTCTGCTAGCTAATTCTCTTCCACTAGATGACGAGGACTTCAAAGACAGAATGAACATCTTGAGTCTTTATTATCCAACTTCCCACTTGCACACACACTGCACGCGGAGTTTGTTTGAGGTGGCAACTTGATAGCAAAGCAAGGCACAGAGCACATCAATTCTGCACATCTTGTCAGCACAGAGGAGCTGCTAGAGTTCAGCATCAAACAAAGGCAGCAGCACACCCTGCCACACACTTAATCATAGTGCTGGCAGGCTTATCTCTGAGCACACACCAGATATGGGTATTGCTAGAAATCTCGGCATGGTTTAGTGGTATATCAAAGTTCAAACCAGAAGGAAGTGGCTTTTGAGTACCGAGTCTACACCACACCTGAACTGACTATTAGAAATGAGAAATTTACAGAATCACCAAAAGATAGTGTGGAAGCAAATCAGGACTTTCAGACATCCACCATGGCTGGATAAAGTCTCAGCTGGTACCAGACAAGCCCACAGATCTGTTCCACACATCACAGCTACTTAGATCAATACCTGAATATTGCTAATATTTGGGATGTCCCAAGAAACAAATACATGTCCACCAATCCATGAATTGTATCCATAATTACCGTAACACAGCCAATTAGTGCTGCTAATGATTGTTTCAGAGAACAAATAGATCACTGATACTGTATTTTTCCATGCCTGCGCGACTGCAGATGCATCATGAGGTTGTGGGTCTGAGAAATCTCACTTCACACATTCAGAGCATGCCCCGCCCTTCCACGTGCAGCAGTGCAGCGAAACCAGTCCCGGTGATTTTCCCAGGCTCTCATTTCATCACAGCATCATCAAACAGATGTGAGATTTCTGAAAGAGTGAACAACCAGGCAAACAGCTGAGAGCTTATCCATTTATAAAGCTTTGGCTGAAATTCAGCCTTTCAACAGCTGCAGCCATGTTCTCATGTCATTTTGGAAAAAACTGAACTTCACTCCTATGAAGATTTTGCTTTTGTGTGCAAGATTTTGCTGCCCTATTTTAGGATTCAGGAAGGACTCAACACTTCATATCTCCCTCTCTCTCAGGGTAAAGCTTAATTTTTAATGAATTGTAATTAAGAACTCAAGCCCCACCCTCTGTCCACCCCCACAGAGCTCATAACTCCAGCAACCATCTCTTCTATTCCCTTCCCTCCCTCTTCAGGACTGGAGGCAGAATGTACAGAGAGCTGGACCCTCCCATCTCTTCACAGAATTAGATAGATGAATACACTGGGAGCACATCAGGAAGCAATTCAAATTACGGCATTATTTCAAAAGCTGTGTACTTTGAACATTCCTTGAAATGCCAGAAGAAATCTGAGGATCTCTCATTTTTTTAGTTTTCTTATCTGGGACACATTTTACATAGGGAGAACTTTCAAGGGTTGAGGGTTTAGTATTCTGAGCTATCCTAAAAATCAGAGTATAGCAAAAACCAGGACAGAATCTGCCCTAAAACCAAGAACAGTTAGAAGTCTCACTTTGTAGATGTTAATATTCTCCATATTGCTGTGAGCTATAATTGATATTATTTGTCTAGCATCAGAGCTATACAGAATACTTCACAAAATGCAGGAAATGGAGATTTACTCCTAGGAAATTTGTCTCCCGAGTTTCAAGAAAAAAACACACCATGTAAAGGGTCACAAACTAGAGAACTAAGATAGCATGATTTTATTCAAGTTGTCCTTACAGATGGCTTTCAATAAAGGCTTTATGGCTGAAGAATTAGATATGCAGTCACTGTAAACATCTAGGCTCTTAGTATAGTGTTCAGTAATTATGACACAGCAATGATTTTGAGAAAAATAATAACACCAAGACAAACAACAACTTCCCCCCAACACCCCCTTATTTCTTCCTGCAGACCCACAAAAGGATTTATAAACTTCTCCCCCTCTTTGGTTTTTAATTCCACTATTTCCAGACTGCTTTGATCTGGGCTTGTTGACAGACATGCTCTCCCCAATCCAATTCTGAGCTGGGTGTCTAATTTTGCAGATATACTTCACTGCTTTATGTTCATTACTGAGTCTCCTCTTCATATAATTATGGCAGACAGGAGTCTGCACATACACAAACACTGTTTAGTTTCACCAGGACAGAGGCCAGAGCTAATAATATGCATGGGTTGTTGGCAGCAGTGAAAAAATTTAGACTGGTGAGTGCTCCTATCTATGTCTGATTGTTTATGGAAACAGGCAGGTGCCACCAGGGATAACTTTTGATGATTATGTGCAGGACTTGTGCTTGGTAAGATGAAGTCATTAATCTGATAATCTCATAAATCATGTAGTTTTAAATCAAAATGCAGTCCTGTACATGTATGCCTGCATGTGGCCACACAGATGCACCCTGGATTGCTTGTTTATAAATGTCTCAGTTGTTCGGTGTAAGATTTATGGGGTGGATTGCTGGTACACAACTTTGGCATCTCATTTCAGTTTTATCTGGGGAGAAGCTATGACATGAAAAAGACTAAAAAATTATTCTGTGCTTCAGCAAGTATCTTAAAGCTGTAATACCCAACAGCTCCCTCCCCCTGGAGCTTTGGGTACCTCTGGTGACATTGGTATTTCAAGAAGTATGAGTTCACTTTGACAGAGGTACTGGAAGAAACAGCAGATCTACTTAATTATTTTCAAATCCAGCAATAAACATGGGATGTTAAAGGCTTCAGCACATTTGTTAGTGATCTTAAATCCTTTTAATGATATGAAACATTTTAAGATCCGCTGTTTGTCACAGATAGAATATTCCCTGTGTTTATTTACTATGATCTAAAGTATCATATTCAAGCAATGTTTATAAAATACTGTTGGACAGCAATTAAAATTTTCAGGTTAACCAGAGGACCCAAACCTCCCCTAGGTTAGCACTGCAGAAAGTTTTATTCCACTAGATGCAAGTTTCATTAGATATTCAGTGGGGAAAAAGCATGTATCACAACAGCTCTTTAGCCTCATTGACTATACACTACAGGACTATGAAAGGAATGGAAAACATTAAGAGAAAAATACCTCTATTCAGCCCAAGTCCATTTAGAAAAGTATAAATATAAACACCAGTTTTTCTGCCTTCATCTTTACTTTGCCTTGGTTCTGTGGAAAGCCTTCAGAATGCTAAAGATGGAATTTGATCTTTGAACACATCTTTTACAGATACTTCTATCTCTCCAAACTTGAAACTAAACTTCTGCCATCCCAAAGGCATACAAAAAAATCCCACAAAGCAGGGGGTGCGGGGGGAAGAAAGTGCAGCCTATTTTGGAAGAGAAGCTTTCTGAAAGTGCCATCTTTGCTCAAACAGGATCACTTTTGAACAGGCACAGCACTGACAGTTGCTTCTGGCAACCCCAAGCACAAGTACTATGAAATCACAACAAAAAGAAGTTGTCTGGGGCTTTTTCTCTCTTTCTTTAAGAAAGGGGGTAAAAGACAAACCTTGTCCTGAAAACAAATAATCGAAATCAAAATAAAGAAGAGAAAAGTACCTTTATTAACCTTGAACAGAAATGCAAGCCATAGATATGCGAAGTGATCCACTGGATGTGACAGTGCTTACAGCAGAGCCAGGAACTACACCAAGTATGGTTGAACAATTCTACATCCACTGTCTCAAATTTAATTTTCATTTTGACTGAAGCTTTTGCAAATGAAGATGTGCACCCAAAACACCAGACTTGGATGTAGCTAGCAGCTTATAAAGTGCAAATGTAATGAATCAGCTCTTTCTCATTCTACATCACTATGTCACAGAATCCAAGTTGGAAGGGACCTTGGGAGATTAGCTACTCCAGCATCCCTCTCAAAGCTAGGTCAGACGCTGAATTTACATTGGGTTGCTCAAGGCTTTGTATTGAGAAGCCTAGAAAACCTCTATGGACCTGTGTATTCAATATGAAATTTAAATGAAATATGTCAAGGAGAAAATATTCTGAAGAGATATCCTATCACTCATCTTTTGAAAAAAGCAAGCATAATAATTTGGATCATAAATAATGCTATTTCATATTACCTCTTTGAAATACTTGACTTGGCTTAGGAGTACAAAGAGTGAGGGCAAGCAGAGGCAACACAGAACTTAAAATTATAAATCCAACCTGTCTTCAGGTCTGACTTTTTTTTAAAATTAGAATTTAATGTAATGACAAATTATGTTTAAAATACAAAAACAACCACACATCCTCCAACAAAAAGGTTCAAACCACCGTGCTTTTTTGACAGCAACAGATGCTCTGTATAAGTGTGCACAAGTACCCCATACCCCAAAACCACTTTAGGATACTCGTATAAAAGGTTTTACAACCATTCTGTTTGGAAGCATCTGGAAAAGCAACCAGCCTAAATAATAAGGGCACAGAGTATTGAAAGGAAATTACTCTGAAATTATAGTTATTTAATTCAAAATATTTTAAGCCTATCTATACTCATTTAATATATTTAACATTATGTACTCTAATATTTTGTGAGGCAAAGTTTTTCTACTATAAGACCTGCATCCGTATTCTTTCTTTCCTTCTTAAAAAAAAAAAACAGAAAAAAACCCCACAGTATTTCAAGAAACTTATTTTCCAAGAAGCATAGACTTGAAATAACTCACTCTAATGGTGGTGGACTGTAAATCTTAAAACAAATGACATTTATTTCTGACAACACTCTCTAGCAATCATTGTCATTTATGACTTTTAAAGAGCACACGATGTTGCCTATGTAAACATCATTTTTTTCCTCTGATTGGTTTCAATAAAGTAATTTTTCCAGGCAGAACACTTGAATTACCATATATTGAAAAGCAGAATGTCTTACACACATCTGGTTTGGATTTGTGAAGTGGCTTGTTGTTCATATATTTTCAGCTGTGCGAATAAAATTGTGTTGATGAAGCAGTAAATATTTTTTTATTGAACACAATGAAAGATGAATTCTGAGAACAGTCCACTGTTAATTACTACAGGTACTCTGCCAAATATTTACTTCAAAAATCGTCAACAAACCAAGCTAACAAAGCAGAATAGACACTTGCACAGTGACCCGTGGGGTTCAAGCACAGAATCCATAATCTTGCACATCAGATAGGCTTTTTGGTTACCATCCTCAATGGGAACATCATTTTGCTTTTTGGCTTCTGTCACTCTCGCCTTTATGCACCTAAAATGAAATCTATCCCCGATTTCCTTCGGACATTCACTGGAAGATGTGCTGACTGGCTACAGCCTCTACTGAGCCCCAGTTTCCAGAGCAAATAGCTCTGCCAAATCCCTGGGTAAGAACTGCTTTGTAATTCAATTAGAAGAAAATCAAAGCAACCAGTATAGCCAGTAAATCCCGCTTGCTCACAAACCTCACCCTCTACCTCAAGAGAAAAATAATAAATTTAATCAGAAGATATACAGCAAGTTTATATGATAATAAAAGAGATGAGTGGGGAAAAAAACCAAACAAAAACAAAACAAGAAAACCTCAGACTTTTAAATCCTTTTCAACAAACCAAAAAAAGAACATTTTCTTGCTTCTCCTCTTAACCAGCTGGCATGCTATCTTCTCCAGACAATGCAGAAGACCTGATTTCCTTTTCTGTATCTCTCAGTTATCTGTCTTCGCATTCTGCATACCATCGAGATCAGAACCTCTCCCAGACTGTCCTCACTATTGAGCTTCCAAACACTGCATTCATCAGTCTAGTGCTGATTTCAATTGCTGATTCATTAGTATGTGCTTATGTCAAGGTGTCTAGCAATGACACTTTGGTACATAGAGCAATTCACTTTTTTCAGTCTGGGAAAACTCACAGTCCAATCTTTAGTAAAGCATCACTCCTTCAGATCGAGTTACCTGCATGAACAGGCTGCTGATTTCAAACACCTAAAAAACCTGGTCTGCAGTACCAGCAAGCGTTTCTGCATCCTCTGCTGGCCTGGATTACAGAGGCTGCCAGCCTCTCCAAAACCCACAGCATGAGCCCCCCCGAGTATACCCTCAAAATAAGGGCACAATATTTGGAGAATTACCCACTGTCTGAAAAACATTCATGTGGAAAAAGCTGCTGAACTGCACATCTGAAACAGAGGTTATTATTTAGGAACTTGGGTCTGCACATGTTCATTTAAATGTTCTCATTTTAAAAATAAAACCACATGACAGTCTATTCCAATGCATCTGTAGAGTCAGTGATTCATCTAATCAGTTTGCTCTTGTGAAGTCTGATTTACTGAGTCGCTCCAATTACAAGTATCTCTTAAATTGTTTTACTGAATTACTTCATGGCAGTTACATGAGGATGAGTTGAAAATTCTTCTTCTGTCCAAAGGTAAAGCTCCTGAAAGTGACATTTGTGTTAGGCCATGACCTAACTTTCATTGATCCACCAGCAACACTGAATTCTTAACCCTGAAAGGCATCTGGATTTGGGGAACAGGACTGCCTTCATTGTGTTAATATTGGCTGTGTGGGAAAGGGATGAAGAAAAATCTATATCCATGTTCCTAAAAATAGCTAGCTAGTTCCTGACGTAGCATTCCGCCTTCACAGACCAATGTTCAGGGATGTTATTGAACAACAAAAATATAATCAAGTTACATTAGTATTCGTATTTAGATGGCATTTACGCTTTTGATATTGACACCTCTTCATCAGTCTGCTGCCTGTGGATTTAGGCATTCAGGATTTGCTGACTCAGGCAGGTCTGCAGCAGCTCCACCCAGACCATTTACAGGTTTGAAGACCCGGGGGAAGACTGGAACAGATTAAACTGTTTCAGGGCTGGGTCCAGCCTACAGATGCCTCTGCCTGCTCACACTGCAGTGAGTTCTAAACTAATTAGTACATGATCTGCTGGCAACTTACACTCTCAGAAGCACGAAGCTCTGATCAGCTAAGTGTGACAATATTTACTCAGTTCTCAGGTTATTGCAGCACATGATGAGCTGCTGTGGTGAAGAGCAAGCTGTAAATGTAAACTACGTGAATTCATTCCTGCTCACATCTACTGTGAGAAGATGGCAGGAATTATTTCAATCAGCATTTTCAGATGCAGGCTGTTTACATGACATACCTACAATTTCTAATGATGGCCCAGCATTTCAGCACACAGCCCTCTTTCCCTTCTCATCAAGAGTTTTAATGCAAAAAAACATTAAAAAGAGTAGGAGCTGTTCAAGGTTTGTGATTTTTTCAAGGCTGCAGAGCAAATCCCAGTGAGAAGTGCAGTTATTTCATGTAACACCCAGCCACTGAATTAGTGGCGTTACAATCCCACTTGTCAGCATGCTATCCATTCATGAATTATGTTCTTTATGTTTGGTTAGAAACAATGAGAGGAAAAAACCCACAACACGGGGGAAAAAAAAGTAAAATTGGCCATGAAAATACACTTGAAAGCTTCTCAACCTGTCCCAATCTTCAGGATATATAACCTGCAAGAGTATTTGATTCAAAGGAGTTGTTTGCCTTAATGGTAAATTAATGTCAAGTCATCTGAATGACTTGACACAATACGTTTTATTCTAACTAGAAGTACGAAATGGCAAGTAAATAGTAGGGCTTTACTGTAGGGCTGTTTCATTATTTTAATGAAACAATTACATAGTGGAGGTTTTCCAGCTTCACATTCCTCAACAACTATGGCTTCTTCCAGTAATAACAGAATTTTTATGTAAAATATTTTAAAATATTTTACTAACTTTTCTAGAATTGTTAGTCCTCATTGTCCTGGGTTGGCTATATGACCTGTTTGTATCCCCAATCGTCCTCTTGCTTATGCTGGACCTTAAGTTCTGCAGCTTTAAGTTGTCCCAGAAAGAGTGAAGGTGGAGGAAAAAAAAAAAAAAAAAACACTCGCTGTTTGCCTGCAGGATACCTTTACTCCTATGAAGCAAGGCTACATTCCAGCGGACAGCACAGCTTTATCTCTTAGGTTTTTTTCTTTTTTTTTACTCTCTCTCTGGTGTGGGTGCTGGAAGAGCTCACAGCGGAGGGTTTTTCCTCAGATTTTTCCCGGCTTTTTGCAAGGAGAGACTTTGTTTCTTTTGCTGGGTATTTTTTCCTTTTTTCCTCTTCCTGGGACTGGTTGGCATCGCGTGGGCCCAGGACACCAGGGAACCCCCGGGGCCCCCCCCTCGCCGACTCCTACAGCCGGGCCCGGCAATCGGCCCCCCCACTGGAGAACTGAACCGGACTCAGACGGACTCTGAATCTACCATCTCTTCAGAGGAAGGAGAGGTTTCATTGTTTTCATATTATCCAAATTTTTCCTATACTTGTGAATATTCTATTTGTTAAATAAACAGTTTTTTCTACTTTTCTCTAAGGAAATTCTTCTCGGACCTGTAGGCGGAGGGGCGATTGGAATCGGCTCTTCCTAGAGGAGACCCCCCAGAGGTTTCCTCCTAAATATTTGCCCTAAACCAGGACACTCATGAAATAAAAGCAATAAACTGTTACCAACCAACATTTAATGAAAAGTGAGACAATTGTATCAGTCCATAATAGAAGTGCATGTCTGCAGGCAAGCGATACTCAGTTCAAACTTGCTGGTTTAACATAATATCCTTACAAAATGCTATGCATCAAAATCACCATTTATCTTGTTTGGATTTTTTCTAAGTTTGTATTTTAGAACAATTTTTGTTCTTAGTTTCATATTTGATCAATTCAGATAAACAATCAGTTTTCCTATGAAGGCAACACTTAAAAACTTTATACAGAAACAACCCACACCATGAGCGCTAGGCAGCAACCCATATAACATTTCTTGAAATCTACAATGCCAATTGACATTTATGTCAACAGTTGACAATGACGTCTACAGTTTAAAGTCAGTCAATATATAAGGATAGCTTTTGGAAAGCACTCAGGATACCTAAATTTTATTTCAACTATTCTGAATAACTTTTCCTTTTGCAAAGTCTCAATCACATCTCTGTTACTAGGTAGGTGAATTTAGAAGTCAATTTCTCTCACTACATGTAACTGAATTTTCAAGTCTTTTAGGATCCAAAACTTGGTCAAAGAAAGATTCAGGCATGTATTTTTAAAGGTTAAGCACTTCATAATGATCCTTTCCTAGGAGCTACATACATGATGGAAAACAGAGCAGAAATCCATACTATCCAGTCAGAAATTGCAAACATCAGAGCAGCTCCTTCACACTGGAGGGAAGGTTTCCACAGAACAGTGGTGTGTTGAGCTGAAAGTCTTCCAAGCTTCCTTTGAGCTTCTTTGGACCGTAACCCACATTACAGTCGGGATTCTATTTCAGCCAGCCAGACTTGCAGATGTGTATTCCTGACCCCAATATTTGTTCAGGAGCCCCTAAAGCAGCCAGGAAGTGGCAGCAGTCTCGTGTCACTGCACAGGGACCCAAAGGTCACCGGTGCCACTCTCCCAGCATGGTTGGCTCTGCTCCAGGACATCTTCCTGCACCCCCATGGCCACAGAGCATCTGCAGCTTCATCATCCTGCAACAGCCATCCTGGGAATGCTCAGCGCTGCTGCTGAGTGCTCAGCACTGGGGGGCTCTTTGCAGAGCAAAGCAGCATGATACGGATTAAATTAGGAACTTTGCAGTGAGAAGTCCCATGAAATCCAGACATGACCTTAAATGCCCCTTTAGGAACATAGAACAGGTGCTAGGATAATTCTGTACCTCTTAAAAAATACATGTGCACATGAGGATTCTCATTGAACTCTCAGCTGAAAGCTTCTTTGTATGTAAAAGATCCGAATAAATATATAAATCCATAAAGAAATTCAGCATAATGTGTAACTAAGACAGACATTGTATTAGTCAACTTCATCAGGGTCTAAGATTCACCCTTTACATCTCTTAACTCAACTGAAGTTACATATAAACCAGCTAGGAAAGTAGTGACAATCATTAAGGATAAGCTGGCCTCTCTTTTGTCTTTGTATAAAGCTTTTTATACAAAAAGCAAATTTATAAAAGAAGAGTCATGACTTCCTGAAGTATACTATCAAAACCAGAAATAAATACACCAAGAAACAGTTAAGTATAAAAAAATTAAAAAAAAATCAGATTGTACTACTGACTAAAAACGCTGTGTGAATGGACATAAATTTGGTAATGCTTAACTAGTTGTTTCAGGAGAAGACTAGATAGGAAAGATGGTTAAAGAAATTCCAAACCTATTTTAAAAGGAATGATTAATTTCTTTCCCAGAGTTTTCCCACTTGCAAAATTTTGATTTACTACCATTTACTGCTTAGTTTTAAGTCAGTCTCTCCCCAGATTTTACTACTTCACTGTGCTACTCAAAATGTATTTGATCACAGTAAAATTGGCCTGTTAGCAAAATACTCACCTACACGTTTTACAGCCTCCCTCTGCTCCACAGGGCCTGCACCTCTCTACACAGCATCTCCTTCCATCAGAAGCATTCACTCCACAATTTCACATTTGCTATGAGGCTCGGTGTCCCTTGCTTTCCCTCACTGCTCTCAGGGAGATAAAATTGCAGGCACTGTCCTTTCCTGCTGAGAGCTGGTTATAGCAGACCATTTCTTGTCTTCTGTTACAAAAGCCTGGCCTCAGTGATCCCCACGCATCGATACCGCTACTCAGTTCTGCTTGTTTGGGAACACAGCCAAACAGCTGAAGAGGCAGAAAGAAAAACCCACAAACCATCAGTGAGTGCAAAACACAGCAGCTATTTATTGCTCAGCAGCACAGGTCATTCTAACACCAGTGTGATTCTCCTGCACACAGCTCTGCCCCCAAGTTCTGATGCAGAGCTTGGCTCTTTCTTTTTGGAGACTTTCTAAACCTTGCAGAAAAGTTGAGTTAGCAGAGCCATTGCCTCTCCAGCTCCTGTGCTCATTTCCCAGCTGTCCCAGAACAATGGACAAGGAAACAAGAGCAGGAGCTTCGTGAGAAAGGTCTCGTACAAAGGCTCAATAGGTAATAACATAATGATAGGGGTGAAAAAAAAAAAAAACAATGGTCAAATTAATTCCTTTGACTTAGCTTCTCCACATAAGCCATGGACAAGAAAGGAATCTGATGGCTTATAAAAGTAGTTAGAGCCACAGTGAACATATATGTAATCTGCGAAAATAAACTGACAGCTTTCCGGGCAAAACAGAGCTGCAGCTAATGCTGTAAAAATGCAACTGCAACTAAATTTTGAGACTGAATCATTAGTGTTGGGAAGTCCAAACTCCTGCTTAAACAGGGACAACTTTTAACTTCAACAGGTTGCTCAGGATTTTTTTAACATCTCAAACATTGTTAGTTTTACATCTCAAGCACTGTTCCAATGCTTAGTTACCTTCAGAGTAATGACATTTTTCCTTATATTCCATCACAGCCTCCCTGTTAACATTTCTGACCAGCACATCTTGTTCATCTGTGCACATCTGCCACAGGTTAGTCCATCACACACAGAGAACATTTGTCCTCCCTGAATCTCATCAGATTTATGTTGACCCATTCCTTCAGCCAGACCAGGATCCAATTGAGAACAGTGACAAAGGGGCTTGGGACAGTTCTGTTAGGATTTTTTTTTTTCACCCCTCCCAATAGTTTGCAGTAGGGTTTTCCCCTTACTTCATCGGAGCAATAATCTCAGGATAGAGCATCTAAAATCAGCATGTATGTGTGTGGCACAGCTACCTGACAGTAATACTGTTGCTAGTTAACTGAATCTAAAAATAAAAACCTGGTATTTAAAATTAAGGCCTGTTTAATTTACTTTCCAGAATAAAACACAAGACCTTGGAAAGACTTTTTAATAGATCCATTTTGACAGTTAATGGGATACTCTATTTTACTTATTTTCCAATCTATCTCGTCAACTGAGGTCTTTAGTAATTATTTTTAGCAATTAGAAAACCCATTAGTAAACTAGTTCTTCAAACCCCAAAGTGAAATAAATTCAAGCCCAAATGTGTTTTTAAGTACTCCTCAAAGTATTTTTTTCATATGCTAGTGAGTATAAGCATTTGCCTCTTTTTTCACTTTTATCCTACGTAGTGACTAGATGATAATACTTTTTTACTATTTATGGAGTATAAAAATAAAACTGCATGGAAGTGAAAGAAAACCAAGGCTAGAGATGAGCAGTGAGTAGCGTGTGGTGAACAGTCAGCTTGAGAAAGCTGCAGTCTGACTGTTTTTACAAAAACCTGCAGGTATTCTTTGAGCTGCTCTGTGTTTACCTAGAAAGAACTCCTCCAAACCCAGAAAAATTTTTGCCTTGAAGTTGCAGAGAGGCCAAAAAGTAGCATTTCATTTGCTTTTCTTCCAAGCTACTGACATGAGAATAACAAATCGGAGGAAAACTTTCCATTTTTGTTTTCATGGGAAAGCAATACTGCCCTCAGATGTACGGAAAATATGCTATGCTGTTCTCACCAAATTCATTTTGTAATTAGCAGGAAGAATCTGTGTGTTGTTGAACACCAGAAATCACTACGTATGGCTCAAGGAGCAGGTTTGGCAAAAATGCACACATGCCACAGTGACCAGCAAACCTGGGATAGCTGACCTGGAGTTATCTGCTGGCTCCATTCAGCTGCAACCAGAACTTGTGGAGACCCCATCTCTAGAGACAGTTACTCACAAATATGTCTGTCTAGAAGTATTATTTCTCTTTTGATGTGGGCCTCTTCCCACACCAGTCTATACATGGGAATATTAAAAGAAAAAAATTAAAATAAACTTCAAGTCAATGAAAATTTTATATACAAATTTTTGGGGTTTTCTTCTCAGCATTACAAAATTAACAGATCAGTTGTAATTTTGTTCTCAAGTGCAACACTATATTTTTAATACATTCAGAAAACATTAAACTTGTAATCTTTCTCTGTATTTAATAGTAGTTACTGCCTTTAGTTTTTTTCTAATGTAATTTGTTGTATTTATTTCTTTCAGTTTTATAATGCATAGGCAAATCTCCTTTGAACATTTAATAACAAATTCCCATGCAGTAAGAAAACCTACTCCATAAAAAACTACATATGGACTACTTAAAGGAACAATTATTTATTACTCAGTAGAATAACTGGAGATATTTCAGAGAATATTTATTATCATGCATTTGCTGTGAGTGCTCTTGTAGCTCTGCAATAGCAGGGAGCCAGCATGATGCCAGCGGCTTGCTGAGTCCTATTGGGAGGACTCACTGAGCTCCCTGGAATGGGTTTCCCTTTCTCCCTTCACACACATTGAACTTTCAGTAAAAAGAATGATATAATAAGAAAAAAGCACTCTGGAGAACATCAGAAAAGGAACTCTGAAGCAGATATGGCAGATAGCCATGCTGCAACCAGAATGTCTTCAAGGAAAAATGAATAAAGTGAGTCTGTAGTTAAAAAGGAAGAGATATTCTTATCTTTCAGTAGCTGATCTTTAATCAGTAGACACAGTCATTTATTGCTGAATGAGAGTTTACAGGCTTGTACTTTGTTGTTTTCTACTCATCTCTACTATAACTGGAGCTACAGTCCAGGAGTATTATCATTATTGTACTCTGGGACAATAAAGCAGCCATTTCAAAAAGTGTAGTCCCTGCCCTCTACACACACGTACACTTCGAATTTTTTCTTCAACAAGAAGTGTGAAGCAGAGACAGCTGCCCCCACTGTCAACTGAGAAAATACTGAATTACTGTTCTGAAATCATGACAGCAGCTAAAATATCTGTTCTGAAGTTATGCCACCTTCTTAAATAATCCCCCATCGCTCTGCTTTGTCTTCCAGCAACATAAGTTGAAGCAGCACAGAGGGCTCCATTCATCAATGAGTGCTTAAGTTTCTACCAATGACCATAAGCACCCAACATTCAAATCCCAAATCACACAACAAAGAAATAAAAGGAATCAGAACCATATACTGACACACTTAAATTCTAAAAATAGCAGAATAATGCATTCTAGCCTTTGTTAAGTCCAACTACAGCAGTTCCACTTCATTATATCAGTATATCTGTGAATAAAGTAGTTCCTTTATTCACAGTCTCCTTCACTAAATAAAAAAGAAAGGGCAGCCTTATGTCTTGTCCAAGGTCTTGAAGGCAGTATCTGAAGAGACCTATTGCTCTGTCTAAATACCTTTTTTCCTTTCATTTTGTACATTTCATCCTTATAATAACGCAATCACTACACAAATTAATTGAGAGTCAAATCAGGCTATGGCAGGCACAAAAACTTATTGTGAGAAGACAGGAAAAGTATAATCACAATTTAAGAACATGACAAGTACACTGATGTGTTTCACTTAGTAACAACCCAGAGGAAAAAAAATAAAAATATACAGCTCTGAAACATCTGCTTAGCAAAGGCACTGCTTCCTGTAAAACTCCATCTGGACCACTGTGGAGATGATCAAATTGCAATATGGTGGTCGCTACCATTAAAGAAGCTATTAAGAAGAATGTATCAGCCTTCCTGGTTTCATGACCAAAACATCTGTAAGCATCCTGTGATACTCTTCAGGCATCTTTCTAATCTTCATAAACACAGTCAGAGCTGCACCTGGATCTGCTGCTGGTTGCAGATGTGAGTACCATGTTTAGAAAAACAAGTGATGAACATGAACTGTTTCTCCTGTAGCTTATCTTAAATCAGACATAAAAATCCAACTTCCACAGTGAAAAACACAACAAGATACAACCTTCATTTTTATGTGGCAGAAATCTTTAATCTACTGTTATTGTTGCAACGAGAAAAAAAAAATATATACTGATATACTATAGGCAACAAAATCATGCTTCTTTCTGATAATGTCAGTGCTGTTAAAAGTTGACATACGTACAAGGACTAAGAGTAGAGTTCCCTGTATATCCACCAAAATCTACACCACAGGAACTACAGCTGGCAGTCAAGATAGTAACTCTGCTTAAAGAAGGCATTTATACATATTATAATGAGGATAAGGTTCTGAGGGAACAGACTGCACACAGGTTACTGAACAGTACTGTAACACAGCACAGCAGCTGAACTGCTTGCCTTGTACTTGGTGTGCAATTATTCTAATCCCTGCAAGTATCATAGGTAAAATTTAGAATAGGTAAATTTAATAGGTAAAATTTTTATCATACCCCTTCAGTGATTCTGCTAACTCTCACAACTTCTCAATGCCATAGTTTTCAGAAAACAATACATCCTGTGCATGTATTTCATGGTTCCTTCATGAAATGCTAACCCTTCTTGCTCCATTCTAACATTCTTTCACATATATCCATCGTACAGGGTGGGGTATGTGTAATTCTGCACACTTTCAAATGTTCTGGGAAGAAATAATGGCTGCTTTCTACCTGAATATCTCCATAGCTTCCATATCAGAGTCCCATAGCCTCATCCTAAAGAAACTGAGGTGTTACGGAAACTGACCAACCATGCCAAGAGTGTGTTGGGAAATTGCTCCTTCTCAAAGCAGGGTGCCCAGGGACTGACATTCAAACCAACACAATTTAATATTTTCATCATCCATGAGCTGGGTGATGGAATCAACTGATGGGTACCCTGATGAAGTTTGCCCATGGTGCCAAACTGAAGGGGAAGGACACTTGGAAGGGAAATCCAGCCTGCAGGAACAGACCTGGATAGGCTGAAAGAATGGCTAACAAGAACTTAAGAAGGACAAGCATAAGGCCTTGCACCTGGGAAAAACACAATCCAGGTGTGTAGCACAGGCTGGAATCTAACCAGCTGGGACAGAGCTCTGTGGAGGGGGCCCAGGGTACCAAGAGGTCAATGTGAGTGAACACCATGCTGCACAAAGCAAGGCACCAGGAGGCTGGGCTGCACCACCAGCAGACACACACAGGTCATCACTCCACTCTATCCAGAACTTGCCAGGCCACACCTGCAGGACTGTGTTCAGTTCAGGTTCTTGCTATCCAAAAAAGACAGGGCAACTTGGAGAGGGTCCAGGGGACAGCGACAAAGATGATCAAAGGGCTGGGAAGCTGCCATATAAGAAAGGGTGGGAAAACTTGGCTTGTCCAGCCTTGAGAAAAGAAGGCTTGGATTGACCTTATCACTATGTTCCAGTGTTTAAAAGAGAGCTACAAGGAAGATGGAAAATTCTTGCTTACAAAGAATCACAGGGGAGAAGTGAGGAGTATGGGGGTACAAGTTTCTCCTTGGGAGATTCTAACTGGACACAAAACGAAGATTTTTTCACAATAAGAACAACCATCCATTAGAATAATCTCCTGAATGAAGTGGCAGATTCCCCAACACTGGACACTTTCAAGATTTGGCTGGACAGAGTTCTGGTTCATCTTGTCTAGATCCTGCTTTTATAAGAAAAATTGGTCCAGATGATCCCTGAGGTCCCTTCTAACCTGGTGTTTTATGATCAAAGGTAAGTAAACACTTCTAGTTCATTAAGGTCTTCGTTAAGAACATGAGTCCCTATCTATTCCAAAATCTTAACTTCAACTCTGAGGTCATCTCTGATGACCTCAAATGCCTCAATTGGAGACTTAATTAATAACTATGAGTTTTTTACATCAGTGGTTCAATGACAGGTATTTAATGTGCAATGAACAGACTTCTACACCGCTACACTGTGTGCAAGCATTGCTCACCAAGACTTCTTCTTCCAACAGAGAAGATTTCACACTTCTTCCAGCTTCTTCCTGATGTACTGCTGTTTGATGCAGAGCCTGAGGTACCAAATTAAATTTCATTTCCTAAAACATCTAGAAATGCATTGCACATTGCTTCTCTCCTTTTCAAGGAAGAGAAAATCTGCCTTGGTTAGATTCAGATGCCTCCATTGGTTTGTAATCAATATAAACGACCACATTACTAATTCATTACAACTGCAGTTCTGGGACAAGCATCTCTGTTTCAAGATGCTGGAACTGTGTTATCAAAAGATCTAAAAAGTCTTCTCCTCCAACTGCTCTGACCTTGGCAAAGGAAGGACTGGTGAACACTACCCACACACACTTTGTAACTGCCCATTCCAAGCTGGAATTACTGACCTTTAATACACATTTGATGAGACCATAAGCCAACGCATATCAAGAACACAAGATGCAAGGGGTTAACTAACATTAAATATATGATATTAAGCAACAGAATGCATGTCAGAATCCATATAAATACTTAATCTGAAGAATTAGTTAGAAAGTACATCTCTGCAGTAGTAAATAATTAATCCTCTCTGATCAATACTGAAATGACAGTAATTAGAGAAAATAAGACAGCACTGAAACCATTACGACACTTTTTTGAAGTTAGGATGTTTCTGATGTGGTTATGTTCTTTGTTTACTGTAAAATTATTCCAACAGGGACAGAAAATCTCATATTTTGGAGAGTTAAAATAGCCCAATGTTTATCTTAAGGAACGCTTTCAGAACTTGTGCAAATAGAAAAAAAATTGCAGCAAATTTCCCACCATTTATGCAGCTCCTCACATCCTAGGGTAGCATTCTCCATTACTACAGATCGCCACAGTTTAAAATACTTGTGCTTTTGCCAATGTGATACAAAATTCATTTTTTTCTTTTTATTCCTTAGAACTGCAGAGCAATCTGTTTAGCTGGGCCTCATTGATTGTAATTTCTACTTCCACAAAATAGATGCACATAAGCAAGCTATTTCAGCACAAATGAGAACAAAACCAAAAAATGTTACAATTGAAATGGCATTTATCAGCTGTCAGACTGATATGTGGAACTGAGTTAGTATTTGAAATACCAGTCTGTGCAAATAAGGAAATGTTCAGATCTCCTCACCACGGTTTTTTTTCTGTAAATAACAATTTACATGCTGAAATTATGCAGCAACAAGAGATGCAGTTAAGAATGTCTCTTAAAGTTTGCACAAACATGCCAGCAAACTAAATATAAATGCCAAGTCTGTTATTACAAATACAGCCTTTAAAAACAAAACAAAGCCTCTAAATTTTCCCTGAATGCATTTGTGAATGTAAAGAATGATTTCATCTCAGTCCAACTGAGTTGAAGAACTTTGAAACTGCAGTTAAGTTCCAGCATATATGAAGAAAAAGAGAACTTAGGCTGAGTAAGCAACAGGACAGTAGAGGAGTCAGTGTATAGGGAAACCAATGTAATAGTATTGAAAGGTAAAGCATTTTAAAAAAATCTGGAAAAATCCTAGCTCATTTTGAGATCTCATCCTTGTGGTCCTATTATGTGAGTTCCAGTTCTCTAGATGAAGTTTTAAGTCTAGATGAAGCTTACAATCACACAAAAACTTAAATGTGGGCCTAAGCTTCCTACTTCATTTAATGTACAAAGCAAACAAAAGGCAGCACCATGTGCACATACCTACCTACCTACCTACATACCAAAGGCAGCTGGAGTTCCAATATTACATTTGTTTGAAGTTTAAGAGCTAGTCCAGCAATATCCTGACACTTTAGAATATTGAGACAGACAATGATTAAAAACATTTTTAAGGGGAAAAGCAGCAAAACCCAAACCTCATTCAAATCTAATGCATATTATAGAGTACAATTACAGGGAAGAAACCAATAAGTATATTAGAGTTATTAAAAAAGAAGTTTTATTCTAATTAACTGCTATATGTTAACAGAAATCATACATGATTTTTACAGAATAGTCTTTGGAATTGCCTGTATCAACAGTCATACAAAAAATTATTCTGAAGCAGTATAGAATCTGAATTTGAAATGAACTAGTATGTTACAGTTATGTACTTTGATACCATGATATAATCGGCATACTGTTAAAATTGGAAAATAAATACAGATGACAGTCAACTATAAAAGAACTTAAGACAAAGATTGTACTGCTCTTTGTGTGGAACACCATAGGAAGAGACCGTGAAACTACTACCACTACTGTACTTGCCATCACACAAGCTTCATGGAGGTGTAATATTAACACAGTGCAAAGAGCAATGAAAATGTTTGCAGAGTAACCAGTGCCAGAGATGTCAATAATAAAGTAAAGAATTCCAGTGCACACTGTTCTGAAAAACATGAATAAACAGACAAGAAGAACGACTGCCTTTAAATAGTAATGAAGTGAAAATGGGCAGATAACATGCATGCCTGAATTGCAGCACTCTGTAAGTATAGGGGTTCCTACAGCAAATCTCCAAAAATAAGGTTTGGGATCCTATTGGTTCACTAGCACAACATGTGATATTCCATTCATGCAAGGTCACTTGGGATAAATAGCATGATGGACAAGTTGCAGCACAAAAATGAAACACCTCACATGGAAGTATTTTCCTCAGACAAACAGGAACATTTGATTCACAAGGTCTCACAATGAAAATCTCCCTCAAAAAAACCCTTCCTCCAGCCTTAGCCCCGTGCACAGATACAATGCTTATACCCTTTTCAAGTGTTGCAGTGCTATCTGCCTTTCCAGCAGAGGCACTGCCACTTTTACACTATGCACCACTACAAGGCTATCCCTTTCCCAAGACTGGAAAATTCTCTATCTTTTTTTAAAACAAATTTATTCAAAGGGAAAATTAATGGTTACAGACACAGCTTAAGTATATTAATGCACAATAAGTGTAACCAAGAATGCCTCCCTTTCCAGCACCTGCTTTCTTCATGCGGATTTCCCCCCTCCTCTGGCAGTACAGGGGAATCTATTTGGGTTTTGCTGCTGCTGTTGAAATTTAAAAAAAGTAAGTCTAGCAGTGCAAGTCATTCAAGCTGCTAATTAATTATTACTCTGTGCATGCTATATTCTTTGTTTCAAGTACTGTTGTGGAGCTCTGCTTATTGCTTGAACCCATGTATCTACAATTACTGTTAATTTGAGGTGAGACATCAAAAGGTTTGGTTCCCTGCTCTGCAGTTTTTCCTGTTTACTTTTCCTATGGTTGCTGCAGGAATTCGGAGCTCTCACCCTGCTGGCTCTGAAGCTCTGAAACAGCAATGTTGAAGCAGCAGAAAAGGCAAATGTGTGCACAAGAGAGGCAGAAAGAACAGCACAGCACAGGTGATAAACCAGGAGTCTGCTGCCAGTGCAATCCAAGGCATTTCTGTTAAAAACACAAAACACAGTAGGAGCTGTGTTGTCTGTGAGATTCAGCTCCTCCAGAAAAAGGTCAATGCTGATGAGGATGCAGATACAGGGGCAGAACAACACTGGGGGTATCTGGCTCCACAGCATCAGTGCTGACAATCTCACAGGGGCCTATGAGGTGTGCTTTATCAAAAGCAGACAGATTGATTAAAAAATCATTTGGAAAACTGAAGAATTTTTTCAAGCCAACAAAGTTATTCTAATCTCTGAAGCAACACCTAAGACATTGGTGCTTTTACTACACTGCTGAACTAAAAGCATATTGTTTTTAATCCTGTCATTCCACTAACATGTTTAAAGGCTTTTCTTTAAAAAAAACTGGGTCAAAAAGAAGTGCAACACCATGTTTAAAAAAAAAGCTTTCATAGGAGAATAGCAACGGGAAAGTGCCAGCAAGGTCTGAAATATGCAAACCTGGCTCTCACTGCAAGGTTCAAAAATTTGATTAGAACATTCTCATTAAAGGTAGGAAGTATTATATATTATCCAGTTCAAGTGATTACTTTTGTATTTTCAAGTACATGCTAACAACAAAAAAAAAACTCCTAACAATCTACTAATATTACTACATTGTAAATCTTCCCAGACATTGTTTCAGGTGTTAAAACACAGTTAGGAATATATATTTCCTTCTCTTCTGTGGGCCTGCCAAGAGGGCCACAGGGTATTTACAGCTAAGTCTAAGCTGAAAGGACTTCAGTCAGACATACATAAAAACAAGACCTAGAAAGAAGCACCAAAGGACAACAAATGCACTTTTCCCCCAAGAAATTCAACAAGACTTATTTTTGAAAAATCTTTGTCTAGTTGTTTTGTTTCTTTCAGACAGACATTATTGTGATGTTGCTACCATTCTAAAGTTCTGGGCTCCCAGAGCTGCTGCCCAGCTTTTTTCTCTCTAATCTCCATCTGAAGACAGACTCACAGACATTTGTCCCTGGTTCAGCTGTACATTGCTTCTCTCCAACTATTTCTCTCTGGTGTCTGTGCCCTGCAGTCCTCTCTTCTACAGCACACCAAGCAGCCCTGCTATTAGATGTAACAAATAATACTAGGCCTGGGTTAGATCTCTAATTTTAGTGCTACTTTAATTTTGATAACTAATTAAGAACTATGCTATAGTGTTTTTCCAGTAAGTCTCATACCCATCTGCAAGTCATTTTACATACACTGTATTTATTAATTTGGTTACTAGAACTAGAACACCCTCTCCAAACAGAAGGTGGAGTTAAAATATGAAAAATAATTAATTACTTTGACACAATATCATCAGATGGATCTCTTCAGAAAAAAAATTGCTGTATTAAGGGAAAACAGCATGACAAAGGTTAGGTGATTAATACTCCTTGGACTACTCATCCTGGCATTTCAGTCTGTATGTATTTGTTTTCTATGCCATAAAAACAGTAACCTCTGTCTTGAGTTTAAAATATAGCAGTTAAAAAGAATAAAAGTACTTTTCTAGAACAATCTTCTTTCCTGAAGATGAGCACGTACAAAGAGTGACAAGAATAATGAGGTCAGCTTTAAATGCATCTTTGACTTTTACTGTTTGTCTCTGTGTACATGTTTCATGTTTTACACTTTGTCTATGGCTTTATTTTCAAAGTATTAAATTCTCATACAAGTGCTTGTGACTGAGATGCAGAGCTTCCAGCTCTGCAAGAGTACTCACCCAAAACTGAGCAGGGTAAAGCTGGAGAGGAGCACTGCAAACATTTGCTCTAGGCAACAGCAGAAACTCAGTAGAGCAATGCTGTGAGTAATTCAAGGGAATGGATGATGTTTCTGCCTTCCTGAACTGAAGGCAGGGCTTTGCACAGCTCTGTGTGTCAAAAAAGCCAGAAGTAGGAACTTGTGCTATTAAATAGTCAACAAGACCTTCAGCTTCTGCAAGTCCATTCCACCAACTCTCCAAGCCTTGTCTTCAATCTTGCACCTTCTCCTCCATTCGAGTGGGAATTTCTGAGACCAGTTTGAAACCTCACTGACAGAGGAAATGTGCTTTTTCCCCAGATCAAAAAGACTTTGCTGCTCTGCCTGCATAGGTGTCTCAAATAACACAGGTACCACATTCGTTCTCATCTTATTAGTCTGTCACTCCACATGTTCCTTTGATAAAGGAAAAGTAAAGCTATGTGGCTCCCCTGAAAAAGAATAACCTTTTTCTTCCCTATAACACAGAGCTATGCTTTTGTCCTCAGAAGACTGGGGCCCATTTTATCAGCTCTTTCTACTGTATTTCTTTGCAATGGTGTTCTGTGTTGTTCAGATACTCCATTTGTCTCTGCACCAACTGAAAATTCAGGGAAAATTTGCCCACATAAAAAAAAAATGTAGGTAAGTATTTCAACCTGCAGTATATAACCCTTATTTTTCTAGTGCTTTCTCTGTTCATAATTTTTTTTTAAAAAAAGAAAATAAACAGACTCTTTACTAAATAATCTTGCGCATTGTTCAGAAGGCAGCACTTCTATAGAGGATCAGCATATTTTTCTCTAGTGATAGGACTTCTTTATATCCACAATAACGTCAGAAGATAGGAGAAGTTATTTTGCCACAAATACTCCATGTGGCTTTGAGAGAGATTTTAAAACTGTGTCACCTGCCCAGAAGGGTTAACAGAAAAAATAACATTGAAATCCAGTTGTTCAGAAACAAGAACTAAAATACCCCAACATACAAGTTAATGAACTTAAACTGAATAATTATTTATTGCTGCTGAAATATGCCATGGTCAAGATCAAAAAGAATTTAGAAAAAGGAAAAGTATCCAATCCTGTATGCTTTAGGGTTGGAATGAATCTGTAACTTGGAGACTGCATTATGCACTGCTTGTTGCACCAAATGAGAATGTGACACCTTCTCTGCAACTTTATTGTCTTTATTGTATAACGTGCATTTACAGAAATTACTCTGCAGATCTCTTTTAAAGCCAGCTTTTCTTCCACCCTGACCCCTTTGAGAAGTGTCAAAATTCTTTCTTAAAGATAACCAGAAAGCTCAATATTCAAGGGGGGAAAAAAATTCCCCCAAAAAACCCAAATACTGGAAAAAAACCACTGCAGTCCCTAATATAAGCATTTCAATTCAATGGCAACTTTCTGCTTTTTAAAAAACAGAACACCCAAATGTCTCATAAATGTTGAAACACAACCTTTTAAAGCTTTTTAAAAAGTGTTCTCTATTGTCCTTCCTCCCCATCAAAACCCAGTATAATTTAATGAAACATTAAGGCTCTAGAGGAATGGCTTTTTCTGAGCATAACAGGAGTACAATTTGCAACCAGCTCTAACAAAAGAGAGTAATCTCTTCCCTCCTGTTAGGCACTGTAATAGCAACAAAGCAAAACACGGCTTTTGTAACCAGACAGCAAATACAGCTTGTCAAAAATCTACTCATCTCTCTTCCCTTCAAAGAAGCATCAGCTTCACAAATCATCTGTTATTACAGAAATTAAATGCTTGTTTGGCCATAAAAATGCTCTATTTGACACGTCAAGTGTGCTGTTAGGTTACTACTGCTTCTGTTTTACTATACTTATTTCTATTTATCATGTGAATTCACTCACCTGAATTGACACCAACTGACAACACAAGCTCAGGACCCGGTTCAGTGATAGCTGATAATTAATACTGCTGCTTGCATGCAAGTTCAAAAAGATGTATCCAGCATTTGCCACATAGCTAAACATGTGATAAACATTTGCAGCAGAAAGCCTATGCTCAATTAAGACAAGTAAGTTAGTATCTAAAATTCACTGCACAACTTGCATTTTATGGAGGTGTAAATCCCTTGGAAGGTCAGAAAATCAGTCATGATGTACAACATGAGAATGCTTCACCTCTACAGGCTGTCTGAAAAACCTTCATATCTCACTTCATGTCAAAATAGAGAGAGAAGAGGAAATCAGACAAGTCTTTATAGAACAGCAAAATTACAGACTAATACAGAACAGCATCAGTCCTAGTGAGGGATCTGGGAGGAATATTTGAGTTCCATATTGCAGGCACATCTAGAATCAAACATTAAATCTTTCAGGCTATATGATTTATTACTTCAAACCATGCAGACCCATGGGAAGGAACAGACTTCCTGTTTTCTCATTATCTATAAATTTCCTCACCACTGCAGAGAAGCCATCAGACAAAGAGTGCATTATATTGTTGAACAAAGATGTGGAGGGTTAGGTAAGGACTCTAGATAACTTAAACCTAATTTCATTATTCCAAGCATTTCATCAAGTAAAACAAACCAGATACCAATTTCACAAATGATAAAAAAATAGAAGGGAGTCTCACCAATGCCAACAAATAATAACATTCTACAAAGATGGAGGAGAGCAAAATTAAATCCCCTGCAAAAAAAAAAAATAAAAAAGAAACTAAAATCAGAGAAAATGGATGCAATTACAAAACTGAAAGACATGATGAAAAGAACACATTAACAGCTGGAGACAAAGAAAAGATGTCTGTAACCATGTCGATAATCGGCTCAAACAAGGTTAAACCACACCTGAGCTGTATCCAAAGGCAGCTGTTCCCTTCAGAGGTAGGAAACAACCTCTGTGTGGTTCTTGGTGCTGTGGCATTGCTAAAAATATAAGGAAAACTGAGGAAACAAAGACTTTGAGAAAATAACTTTATATATATATAAACCAACTATTTCAGATGGTATTCAGCTCTCCTCAGGTCAAGACCTAGTCATGTCTGACTGGAAAGAAATGGTAAGGTGCTTTACCCCACAATGGCATTTATGAGATTTTCAGTAGAGGATTAGCAGCAAAAAACCCAAGAGCTAGGAGCAGAACTGAAGGTGGCCGAGTAGCCTATGCCCAAGCAAATACTGACATCAACCATTTTTGCAGTGGTAAAGGGGTCCAATAATTGATATATCCGCATTTTAAATGAGGTAAATGCTTGTGTGATTTAAGAAAGAATTTTGAAGCAACACGGACTTCTTTGGCTTAATTCCTAATCTTTTGCCTAAGAAATATTCTCCTTTAAAAATTACCTATCTTTGGCAAGAGGAAATTCAGTTTTTTCCCCGTAAGTCTCAAACATCATTTGTCAGTAAATAAAGCCATTTCAGCACATATTATTCAGCTCCATGTCTTAGAGCAATTGAGGAAATTCACTATCATTACTTAAAATCCTTTCACAGCTATTCATGACTACATAGCACTGCAGAAAAAATCATGATAAATAATCACTGCCATCACAATAAGCAAATAAAGAACTCTGTACAAGTTGTTTAGGGACAAAAAAAGGTAAAGATCTGAATACAAATTTAAAACTCCCCCTTTATATTAATTTGTATGGCATTCCATCTAACAGATAATAATAACCATGGCCAGATTCTACCAGTTTTTACACAGTTTAAAATACACAAATAAGCTAAAAAAGATTGGTATAAAGAAATGGAAGCATAATTATAACTATATAAATTGTTTAAAAAATTTGTCTGACTCCATCCTTCACAGCAAAGAGCAATAAATAACACTGCAGCAGATGCAGAAACCATGCCTACAGCACCATCTCAATCTGCAGCCCATGCCACACCTCGCTGATGACTTTAATGGGAGCTATCCTCAGATTTTCATAAATGTACTTTCACAAAGAAAGTGCATTTAATTGCCTAAATAGACTTAACCATGTGCATATGTTTGAATTTAGTGTTTTGTTATGTGATGTGATAGTTTTCTCCTGACCCTACAGTTCATTATCTTCCAAGACCATCAACATTTTATTTATTTATCCATATTTTTCCCCTCAGTTTGGTGTTTATCTATTTTAAATCCTGCTACTTCATTTTCTTTGCTCCTTCCTGCTTTCCTTCTCAAACACAAGCTGAACAAGGCATGTTTCACAGGATTTTGAACTTGAGCCAAAATGACATCTCAGTATTCATACTAAGACCACAGAAAATTTCCACATCATTCAAATTAATATTTCACAGACAAACTGGATGACTTGGCAGTTCTTAATGCTACAACTTTAGCTCCATATCACAGCGAAAACTGAGATACTCAATGACAAGTTTCAATTATTAATTCTTTCTGCTTAATAAATTTTACATTAGCCTTTTCTGTCCCTATCAGCAAGTCACCACAGGATTACATGTAGCATAGTCCAAGAATCTTTTTTAGAACACACATACAGAAATAAAATCATTGAACAAACTTCAGTTTGCCCAAGTGACCACTGAAGAGTGACTCCAGAGCACACAGATCAAGGGTGTTGCCCATTTTCCCAAAGTATCTACCCACTGCAAAGATTTCGATCTGCAGTTCAAATGAACATTCCTTCTTCTTCTGTACCTGAGCTTTAACCAGTCCCTTCAGGGTTTGGTTCCAAAAGCTTCCAGCCTGATAACCTATTTTAGATCCTATCACTCTCAGGGTTTGCCCCAGGACACAGCTGTTTGTAGTCCTGCTCTGCAGCTGTCCCTGTTGAAGCTCAAGAATCACCTGAAAATGCTTTCCTGAATGATCGTAACAGAGTTTTAGCAGCTCCCTGTATCTTCTGGGCTTTCTTCCCCCTCTACTTCTGCCTTTTCAATCTCACTTTTATTTTTCCATACACTTTAATTAAACTCACTGAGCTTTTGAAGTTTTCTATTAAATAAAGGCATATCTGGCACACCAGGTGGGCAATTACAAGTACTCACTGCTCTGGGCTGCTGGTGAATTTTTCAAATTAACTCACCTAGCTCTTAGAAGAGTAGAAACACATCATTAGACAACATTCACATTCAAAGGAGGCATTAGGAAAAGTGAGACAACTGCGTTTCACTTATTTTTAACATGTAAACAAAACTGATGATACAGCCACTTATAAGGGAACAAGTAGAAGAGGCACATAGCAGTAAGATACGCGGAAGAAGTTCTCAGGACTGCAGGATTTTGACTGTTATATTTAAAGATTTAGTTACCACTTTCCTTTTTCCTGCCAGAATCTTTTGGCAACTAGAGTCAAATATGACACTACTAAAACCAGGTAACTCAAATGAAACTGCTATTTTGAGTTAGCTATTTTTATTTATGCTCTGCTTATTATGGGAGCAGGTATCTACTATTGCATATCTAATAAATCAGGAATAAACCAAACAAGTAGTAACAAATACTGTATCATATCAGTCATTTGTTGGGTGAACAATGATAGGCAGAAAATCTGCTTGAACAGACCTCAATGAACAACATTAAGCTGCAAGCTACTTATTTACAGTTTATCCAAGCAAAAGAAACAAAGGATTTGCAGCACTTTTTCCTTAAATGTTTTATTAAATCCCATATAAACCTATTAATATTGAGCATTGACCAATACACAGCTGATACAACTTCCAGAAGAATGACAAAATTCATGGGAATTGATACAAGCACGGCCTTTAAATCTGTTTCTTTACCCCTGCCAGACTGATCAGACCATGCATAGGACTGTTAGAAACAAAGTGTAGGAGTCCAGAGCCATGGTAATAAATGTGCCTGGACAAGCTCCCAAAACATGCTGGAATTGGTAAAAGCTGACCATGACAGAACCATATTGCAGCTCCTGAGACCTCAAATCCTGCACAGATGTACATTTCTGCTGAGACTGGACAGGAACACACAGCATCTCAGTGAAATCACAGGTCTGTGGGCTGCTCTCAGTGACCACTTTCAAACTCAAACGAATACACAGTTTTCAAGGATGTGTGGAATGTAAGGATATTTGACTAAGGGTAATTCAGCCAAAGAAAAAGACAGAAGATGGGAAAAGTAATAAATTAACCCACCCAGAGGTTTAGAACTCAAGCAGTAGAGGGCCAAGATGATTAAGCAGGGATGGTGCTGTTCCCTCTGAAGATTTGCTCAGCCTGGTTCCCGGGTGAACCCACAAATTGGCAAGAGAACCAAGTCTGCAAATCAGAGTCCACTCAGACTCTCCAAAATCTGTACCTGGAAACAGCGTCCCAAAAAGGCATGGCAGAACGTTGTGGCTTCCCGTCCTGTTGCCTTCAGAGATTGCATATTTGATAAAATATGATGAACAGCACTGATTGCTAAGGCAAAATTGGCTTTTAATGGCAATCAACCTGAGTTATAACTGGCTGCTCTATATTAAGCAGAGTGACACAGTACTGCTCTGGTTCCACACAGAACTGACTTTCATTAGCAATGTCACATCCTTGAAGTGGAGAGCAGTCTTCCTCAAGCTACCGCTGTTACTTTAAATACTTCTCACACTGTGAACAAATGTACTTACCAATACTCTCAAAGCAGTTCTCTCAATCTCAGATCACTAAATTAAGCAGTCATTCAAGCAGCTTACCTCATTAACCATGAGGAGGCAAAGATCTTATGATTTACAATCAAAACCAAAACTAATTTTCTCTCAAAGGCCAAAACAATTCACTTAAACATCCTTAAAGGAAACCTAAGAATGAGACAGTTCATAACAGCTTCAGACAAACCTGCTAGGGTTTGAATGACTGCATTTAGCTCATGTGACTGCAGTTTTTAATTTTCTAACTTCTCCTTAATTAGAAAAATAAGGAACAAATCTTCTCAAAGCATAGATTTTTGGTGTGTTTTGTGATTCTCCTGGCTGAGCAGAATACATCTCTCCCTGTCCACCTCTCCTCTTGCCTTCCCCCCCCCCCCCTTTAAAAAGGCTTCCATACATGCAAAAAAGCCCTCAACAAATCCCCCAAAATTTATAGAAAATCTGGTTGAACTTATTGGTGCCTACTTAGTCTACATAGGCAACATCATGAACAGCCCACAAGACAAATTTTAAAAGAGTAGAACTTAAACTAGTGCCATATGTTATCACTGTTACATCATCTTTTCAGCTAAAGTTTTATCCTGAATGTTCACCACAAACCTTTCTAATCCATGTCTTTCTATATGGTCTCATTGAGTTTCCTAGGTAAAAAATAAAATATGGATCTCTGAAGGAGCTATTAGTTTTGTTTGGGAATATGAAACTTACAGTCGCACAGTTACTGACAGAATAGGTTGTCTATGGATCTTCTATACGGAACTCTCATTAAATCTAGTGAAAATATAAGTTCCAGAAATCAGTGAGAAGTCCACAATTGTAACTACAAATCATTCCACACCTACTAATAATTTCCCCATACCACCCCAGAGTTAAATTCTAAAAATTACATGACCTGTTTAGGACATGTTAAAGATCTGTAAACCTTCTACATCACTGAATTCTCTCAAGAGAAACGTCATCATACTCAGAACACTTTTCTTTGCTCACACCATCTAAATTACCTTCAACATCTATTATGCGATCTGGATTACTTTCAACACCAATCCTGATAAATTTCAAATAAAGTGAACTTATCTTTGCTGCGTACCCTCATCTGAACAAAATAAAAAAACCTAATGTAGTATTTATAAGGTAATAAGCATAAAGAATCTTGTAAGAATGCGTTAAATGGTATATAGATGATCCGTGATCTCCTAAAGCTATATTATACCCTGTATCATGTGATTTACACCAAGTATTTCTGAAGTAAAATGTATTTTTTCTTAACATTTGTCTCTTTGAAAGCCTACACAGAAATGGCAACACCAATTAATATTTTATAAAATTATGCATAATAATAGTAAGTCCTCCAAACTAACAGACAGAAAACCCAAAATTTCACATTACTTTTTAAAAGAGGGTTTAACAAGTTAGGAGTCACATGATTTTTGTGAAAAAAGCACATTCATAAAATGTGCACATTCACAAGATGTGTTTTAAAACACTGGCAAGGCAGCCATGGTTTGTTGTTACAACAGGTTCATTTCCCCTTTTCAGCCCAGCAACAGCAGGTTGTACCTCATTTCAGATCAGGGTTTTTGTCAGCCAGCTGCCCTACATGCTTTGCTGAACCTTTTAATTCCAAGATTCAGTGACTTCAAAGTAACATAAACTGCTCCCATGGGAACTTGTGGAAGCTTCACTGTGATAAGAGCTGAATTTCCCCAAACTGACAAAGGGTGATGAGTCACCTCAGCACTAATCCTAAAATCACTGAAGTGTAGCACGTGTCCTCGAAGAAAGGGAGAGGCAACACAGGGACACTGCAATCCCAGAGCTGGGCTGAATTTCTGCCATGATGGGTAAGCAGAGATTTATGTGCGTGTACCCATGGAAGCACACATGCACAGGCATCTAATCACTTGTGGTGGCAGAAAGGTGTCATTTCAACAGTGCATCTAACTATATTTAGAGTGGGAAATTTTATTGATTCACAAAAGCAGCAAGGAATTAATGGATCATGCCAAAGGCAAATGGATTGGTTTCTTTTTAATCAGCTGTAATAAGAGCCTAAATTCAAACCTAGTTATTTCCTGCTTTGTTTTCTAAATTTTTTCTTCAGCATATACTTTAGTACTGCATTCCTCATCTCAATTCTAATCCTTTTTGCTCTATTTCACAAGTAGAATATAGAGATTGAGCGAGTTTCGTTTATTTTTACCTCTACATAGGTCAAATTCTCATCTCACTTTCAGCAGTTATTCACACTGCTTAAGGTGGGAAATGCTGAAAAAGATATCCTTACAAACTACTTAAAACTTCAGCTTTGTCCTCATACTCTTTTCATTTAAAGGCTGACAGTTTTTCTAGTTATGAGAACAGATAATTACTTTGTAACTACTTTGGAATAACTATTTCCTGCTTGTTTTTCTAAAATTTTTTTTCAGCATATACATTACTGCTGCATTCTTCATTTCAGTTCTAATCCTTTTTTCTCTATTTCACAAGTATGTGCAAATAGAATTTTAGCATTGTTTTCCAAATTATCGTAGCCACTAATTCCGAAGAAGGACTAGGTCGACTAACTCATCCAGGCATATTTCTGTTTTATGTTAAGTAACTTCTGGGAAGTGCTTTTTGTTGTGACTTACTTCATACATTCCAAGATTTATAATTTTCAACCTGTATCAATGACATCTAAACACAATGAAGTGTTCCTTGATCTATCTTACAAGTGATCACAGAAGAACGTTTAGGTGACATATCTGGAGCACTGAACCCAGAACCAATACACTTTAAGGGACAAGAAAGGCTGTATGTTTTCAGACTTTGACAATTACAAACCCTCTTCAGTGGAACTTGATTCTGGAAGCCTCACTGGTGAGATGAGATCAAGGGTAGAAACTGTTCCCATTGCAAGACAGAATGGAGAGGTCACTTAGTCTCTAAGGCACTTTTGTACAAAGATTTGAACCTTCAGAGATTAGGAATTTTATAATTTTGCAAATAAAGGTTATATTTGATTGTCACTAAGTGAACAAAATCACTGCTGAAATTAATTCTCATGGGGACATTACAAAGAACAAATCACCCATTAAAACTTCCTGTAGCTCTTACTCTTAGTAGATTTCAAAAGAGACTCAAAACAAGCATCTCTAAAATGAAGTCAAACATTACCTGGAAGGAGCTTAAGAGGTTTCTCACAGAGAACATACAGAAGGCCAGAGCAAACCTTTGCTTCATATTTACTGCAGAATTTAGAGGCTTAAAGTCCTTTTGCTGCTTTTATGAAGCATGTAACATGAAACTTTCATCTAGTCTTTAGGCTACACACTGTGGTAGGATTAAAAGAAAGGTGATCGGATGAAAATGGATTCCTTTTGCTTGCAGCCGTATTTATTATATCATTCATTATAGTGAATGAAAGCAAGAACATATTGACATTTCTGGCAGAAAGGTTAAAAAAAAAAGAGCTCAAGAAAATGGAGACTTTTCACTCTCTTAGCTGAGGACAGCATATAAAGAAATAAGAAATCTTTACTAAACCAGAACATAATGAAAGCAATTTTAAGATATTAACTTCGCACCAGAATAATATTCCAGTGCAAGAAGTCCAAGGTGGGCTTGTTCCTTCTCTCACTTGAGAAGATGAACAAGATCCTGCAAATTAATGAAGCAAAATCAGAGTGTGACACCATGAGACGGAGTTCTGTACACTTCTTAACTAGGTAGTAACCTAGTTATCCAGGAAACAGGATTGATGGTTTTACAAGCTGCCTTTTCTGAAGACTGCAGTGCAACTGGAAATTGATTCTTCCTCAGCTAAAAATGTCAGTTCTACTCCTTTTGAGCAACTGAGCTCTCTTGCACTGCAGATTATATGAAACTACAAGAGCAGGTGGTGCACTGAGGAGGCTGCACACTCAACTCTACTCATGTGCTGCTAAAGTAATTGAAAATTCAGCAATAATGCTCAGGGTAATTGAAAGACACAAACAGCTTTGATCTAATATTGCTATTATCTAATATTGCAAACATCCATCTCTCAATCACATACACGGCTGTTTTAAGATCATAAAAACAATTTAAATATAATTATAATGACTGTCCAAGTCTTCTAATTTAATAAGGCTACATCTGGTTTTGCTACATCAAATTTCTTTTAATGTTTTATTATATAAAAGCAATTAGGAATCTACAAGCAATCAGTAGGGTGGAATTTTTTTTTTTTTTAAATCAGAAAAGATCTATTTGGCTAGAAGCCTTCTTACAGTAACACCACTCAGAATGCTTATACTGAGCAACACCTGCCAACTTTTAGGACAGGCACCATCACTTTTGTCTGATAAAACAGGAGAGAGACAACGATAATGGAATATTTTGAAAATTGAGTACCAAGAGTACAAGCCCTCAAACAGATCACAAAGAAGTTATCAGCAAAGCTGTAGGGTAAGACATCTCTCACCACAAAAACACAAGGCAAACAGCTCTACCCATCGAGTCTGACATGCAGGTGAGGGATGGCTTCCCACACTAGCTTTCCTCCTGTTCTTACCTGAGGCAATCAGGATTGTGGCAGGCTGATACCCTGTGCCCAGGACTGTCAGGCAAGGTGGTTCTAACCTGAAATGGGACTGCCAAAGCACAGGAGACAATGTGACCCTACTGGCAAGTCCAGCTGGCTTCTATGTTGATGACAAACAATCAAAATTCAAGCTGCAATGGATTTAACAGCCACTTAAAACCTAGGCTGCCAAAAACCTCAACACTTGGTGTTGTAAAGCTGTGACAGGAAGAAAGTGTCATTGTTCTGTAAGACAATAAACACTAACTCATACTTAAGAGTCAGGCCAGATCAGATTTTGCAAAAACTAATTCCAAGCCAAAAGAAGCTGCTTGAGCAGGCTATGTGGATATCACAGGTGGCTTCTCCATGAGAGGGAGACAGAGGAGCACATTTCCTGATCTAAAAGGCATGGTCACTGTGCAAGAGAGACCCAAATAGCAGGCACTGCCACCAACTGCAGAGGCTGTGAGGAAAAGACAAACAGAAAATGTAAGAGGCCTCTGTAAATATTATTTCCCTGATCCCTGCCTGATCCCTATTGCTGTCTTCTTCCAATAAAACATGCACATTTCAATACTGGAAAGAATCACCTCTACATGTGCTTCTTTCATCAGTCTGGCCCATGCTGTAATATATATATAAAATAAGGAGAAGGAATACCTTTTCATCCCACCAGATCTGATCTGGAGTCAGAAACACCCCTGCTACAAATGAGTTTTACCAGCTCCACAGGAACCCTTTATTTTATTTTTAAGTGACTTCAATAATCTGAAAATTATTTGCATCCACAAATTTTCAATCACTGAATGGTTGGAGGCTAATTGGAGAATTATCTTTCCAGCAGGGAAGTATTCACACTTATTTTGCATGGCAGGTTCTGCTCACTGTTAATGTTTGCTTATTTTTTCTAACAAAGTATGTTAATAAATGCATGGCTTTGAAAGAGTAGATAAAAACCCTTAAAAACCGAAACCATGCAGTGGTGCACTTTCATATTCATGGCACCAAATCCTTACAGTTGAAGGCTTGGGACACATTCAGCTTGCCATGCCTACAAATAACCCCGTGCTTCCCCAGCACCTTCAGACAACACAGACCTGGAGATTTTGTAAACATGCTTTCTTTGCTTTCTTCCAGACAGATATTTTTATTCTTTGCAAACATTCTCTTATTACTCATTCGTATTGCCAAAATTTTTGCTTTTTTGATTAAAACTCCATGAGGATAGTATGCTGTGGTTCTAAGTCACCTGATTTGACAGGAGAAACAAAAAATTGTAGCCGAAAAAGTATTAACTCCATCTAAGTTCCAGCAGAACCCAAAAGGGATGGCAAAATCTTGCCCAGGTCACTTTTTCAGATCTCCAGTTCCTAACACAGCAGCTGCAGTGCAATAGCATGGGATTTGCTACAGCCACAAAGATTCTTAGCCTTGACCTGGATGAGAATTTGCCCAACACGGAGAGCCTGAAACTGCTATGCCAAGTTGTACTTGAAACCTGAGCCAGGTTATGTTTGTACTCACACTTGTCAGCAGCACAGACCTCAGGATGTCATTAGCCACTGCATTTTAACAACACAAAACAAACAAATCCCCACAACTCCACAGTGCAACCTCCTATTCTCTAAGTCAGACTTCAAAGACAAACTCAAAAAGCATTCAATTTCATCTTTTGAGGGGGGTCAGTTCAGAGAGTTTGGCTTCACTGTCTGCCGAAGAAAAAAGCTATATGGGATCTAAGATGGCCTATTCTAATAGGAAACAATGATGCACATTAAAATGAATGAGGAGTGGGACTGCACCTTCTTTCATAAACGCAGATCAAAAATCATGAGGAAGTTGATAACACTGGGGAACTGCAAGATTTAAAATCAGATAACACTAGTTGCATTTAGCAAATAGAAAAGAATTCTGTAAAAAGCATGGACAACATTATAATAAAGTACAAGGAAAAAATTTGATACTGACAAAAATTGTCTCAGAACACACGAGAAACATCTGTCTGTCCATGCTTGTCTGAAGCCACAGCAATTCATGTCACTGTTAAATGCATGAGAACAGCACTTTCAGCCATGATGTCACAGCATTCTTAAAAACACAATTCAGTCCAAGGAAAAGTCTTGCACCCACTCTAGTCAGGAGGAGAGGCGCATTTACAGCTGGATGGAGGGGATGTCTCACTACTTTGGATATGTGGGAGAGCTGGTAGATTTGCTGCCCATCTGTACTGGACTAGAAGAAAATATTTAGAAGACCTCAGACATGATATAGGCCCATAGTGCAGTTATGCATAAAGATTTGCAAAAGCTTCATACAGCATATCTAGCAAAAAAACACCCTGCCTACAAGAAGGAGACTGACAAATAAGCAGTCAAATGTCACAAGTAACCTCAGGTTATAATTTCAATTAATGCTTTCAATAACATATTTATTAAAAAATACGTACAGCAATATTAATATCAGTCATCACAAACCTTATATCAGCACTTGTACAGCTCCATTCAGGCAATACATGTATCAGCCCCTCAGTTACTGTTGTGTCTACATGATCTCTTTATGTCATTATTTGAATGAAAGGTTATACCTGATAATGTAGAAAAAGTAATGATCAAAAGGAATGAAACTTCAGGTAAGTTTCACTTAATGCACTGGAGACAAGGTGATGAATGAATTTGGTTTGTGAATAGTCAGTAATCCAGCAACTCGCTATGCTGCTTGTTGCCTCCTGCAACCACACCAGGAAAAACACAGAAAAACACAAGATTTTCTTCCAGGGGCCAAAAGCAGGTGTCTCTGCTTTCACATATCCCTCTTCAGAGAGCATTTGAGTAGGAATAGCTAGCCTATGCCAACATGATAAACAACCTTGTTTTTCATGGATGCTTTGTACCAACAGCTAAACTATTAACCTATAGAGGGACAAACCAGACTTTGATGGATTTTTAAATATTGTCTGCTAGACTGCACAGAAACTCTGTAATGTTTTTAAAACAAAGTAAAAGAACATATTGAAGGGCTTCCATTAGACTAAGCAATTCCCAGCACATAATGCATTCTCCATTCCAGAACAGTTTAACTTTTTCATCCGTTATTTCAATTATATTCACCACATTTCCATAAAGTTTACAGAAAAATAGATGTGCCATGGCTCCTACTGTAAATGAAAAAAAAAAAAAAAAATCAAAAAATCAAAAAATCAGCCTATCTGTTTGTAGTCTATATGAAAACAAGTCAAAGTTAATGATGCTTAAAGGCTATTGCCTATTTTCTGCTTTACTACAAAAGGCCATAGAAACTAGCAGGGTCCATAAATCACTTGGCTATTCTGCAAATCTTTGCATTACACTTCTAATTTCTTGCCCCTCTTTGAGGTTTAGAATCTGCTCATCTCTGCTAATGCTTTGCATATGCTGCAACATAAGATTGTGTGAGACAAAAAAACCACTGGCAGTAAAAAGCAAATTCCCTTCAGCCTGTACCTCCTCATTGTCTAAAGTTAGTAACACTATTTAGTCATTCCTTGCTTTTATGAAGAATAAGTTTTGCTTCTCCACCACTTTCCAGGTTCTCATTTAAAAATCAATGAGACTTCAAAAGAAATGAATACATTTTCTTGAAAGTGTGCACAGTTCTTCCAGAGCATGGATCAAAGCTGGAGTAAATTTCTATAAACACTTCTCATTATTTTTGGAGCATTTGCCAACTCTTTCAAGCATGCTGGGGATTTCAAATTGGCCAGTAGGAGATGCCAGTGGATCCAATTTCTATGATTTCCCAGACAAATTTACTTTTTTTTTTTTCAGGTAAATGATTATGCAACAGCAGTCTGTCTTCAGCCCCCACTTTGAATTTTTTAATTGTAAATGCATACATTGCAAATCAAAACCACTCAAGTTTTGAGCTAATCAGACTGCACTACAAATAAGCATTTGAAGAGTATAAATTAAGGCCAGTAGTTCCCTAATACATATTCCCACAGATTTCTGCTTCACAGATTTGTTCCCATTAAGTGAGGCCACAGAAGAGAAAGACATGAATGGGCAGAGGTAAGTCTAAGAGCCAAAGGGATCAAACTCCAGTTAAGATTAATACTAATTGCACGTTAATCAATCCATCTTGAACAGTGCAAAATATGACAGCATATCTCTGGTTACTGAATTGATAGGAGGTGTAGATAGGCCTTTCCCTTTTTCATTTATAAAAAGGCTAGACATAATATTCTTAATTAACATACTTGCATATACATCCCCTCTTCACAATCCAAAACAATCAGAGAAAATGCAGACTCGTCATTCAGGTAAAACTCCTCTGCACAAAAAGAATCTGCATTCAGATTTCTTCAATAATTTCTTCAAATAAGTCAGCTGATTGGAACTTAGAAAACAACGCCAAGTGGCTAACAGGAACATCAAAGCATTTTACTGTCTGCACTGAGAAGATTATACTGTTAGACTAAAAGCAATACAGACAAAGACTGATGAAAGTTGAATCAATTTTGCTTTGGAACACAGGAGTTTGGACATTAAGTATTTGGGCAATTTTACACTAGAAGTCCATATCAGAACCAGCACTTCTAACATTTATGGTCATTCCTCTTCTTAGTTTAGAAAAATAATTTGAAATGGATGGATGTAGTATTATTGCATAGCAGAAAATAAATCTGTAGCAGAATTGGTTAATTGCTTTTTGCACTGTTAGACCACTCTCTCAGGACATACAGGGTGGAACCAAATGCTCCCTCATTTTCTCTTACAAAATAGGGAGCAGGTTATCATCTGTTGGTCCAGATTTGCACCTATTTGCCTAATAAATGGAGTGATTTACTAGAATAGAATCAGGTTTGTCACATCTGTGAACAGAAATCCTTATCCCGACCTTAGAAAACCGGACAGTTCATCGGACAATAAACTTGCTGGCACTTGCTCACATTTATAATACAAGCCCTGAAGCTGCAAGAAAAAACATGGACAGAGCTTTAAATAACAGACAGGCAGCACAGGCTTTCCAGAAAAAAAAATGGTCAGCTAAGCAGGGAAGGTGAGAGGATCCTGCAGTTTCACACCAAAAGCACTGACAGAAAGGTGAAAGATACCTGGAGAACATGAAATTGCCCAAACCTTCCAATATGAAAAGCTTGTTCTTGCAGCTATGGCAGGTTCAAAATGCACACATCCTTATATAAGCTCATTTATACGTCTTATTAGACTTCTTAACCTCCTTTTTTCCAAAGCTCAACTGTAAATATTTCTGTGCTTCATTGTGGTGTGATGGAAGGAAACCTTTCAAAGAAGGTAAGAATATTCTCACTCCATAAAACATGATTTGGAAACTGTGCTGAAGGAGATTCTGTAAATGCATGCAGGCTGCCTATTCTAACCAACAGAAGACAGTACAATTCACACATAATTGCCTAGCTCATTATATCAAATCTTGTAAATATTTTATTACACTGCTTTACAGAAAATGCTCTTTGAATCTGCCTCTGCTGCACATTCTACACCTACTCAACCATTATACTGGGAAAGGGGTGAGTGCCATCATCCACAGCACAGAACACAGTATCAGAAGCAGTACAGCAAAGGAAAAGCAAGTACCTACAGAGAATTTATAGTGGATAGTTTCAGTGCATGGCAGCCTAAAAATTTAAGCATGTCTCATTTAAGTTTTCCTTGTCAGTAGTTCATTCCTTTAGCAGAACCCCTGCCCCACAAAAGGATGTGTAAAAAACAGACAACAGAAATAGCATGGAAGCACCTGTAGCAGAAGCTCACTACACAAACCGTATGTTTTGCATGGAAAAATAATACTGTATTGGAATTTTGCCTAACAATACCAACACTTCTGTTCCACACAGTAAATAACACTCAGCTTCCTTGGCCCCTGAAGTCTCCTATGGAAAGCAAACAGCAAATTCTTAATCCTTCCATGTTTGATTTCCGTATGAGGTAGTCAGAGTTTATACCAACTACCCTATTCACTTGTCTTCTCCCTCTGTCTTGCCCAGTTAGCTAAAAAGCTATAAAAAATATGAAGCTAAAAATGATTAAGGTGTTCCCTGTGTACATTGAATGATACAATCTGTTGGAAAAAGACAACTGTCAGGTTTGTTAAGAACAGTTCTGTGCTTTCGTTAATTAATAATGGCAGCTTGGATGGGTTTAATTTGTTACCAATCAAGTCAGAGTAGGATAATGAGAACTGAAACCAAACCTTAAGAGCACTTTGCCCCCACCCATCCGTTCTTAGGCTTGATTTCATTCCTGATCCTCCACCTCTGAAGTCCACCCACTACCAAAACCTTGGCATGGAAACCCATTTCACAGCTGAAGAAGCCAGTATTTCAGGTATCATTTGCATTTAGTAAGATATTTCTTGTACTGCTTACATGTAAAACGTCGCTATAATTTTTATGTAAGTGTTTTAAATACAGAGCTGGTCTTTTAAAATGAGTGCTTGTGGAAAAATATTAAAGGAAATAAATAGTTGAAATATTCCAAATGAGGACAGAGCTGTGAAACTAAGACACCCATATTTCTGAAAGCACTATTTTTCAGTTAAGAACTAAGATGCAGCCCTGAAAAGAAAAGCCATACATTAAACCACTAAAACCTTTAGAAAAAAAACTAAAGAAACAAAAGCTACCATCTAAGTTAACTATTCAGTCATGACTGCTCACAGGATAAGGAATCTGCAAGCAGAAATGTTACCTCCTCACTTATTACTGGAAAAGAGATTGGTCTTTGTTTAGTAAATCAATGACAGTGGATACTACAAGAAGATCTAGCATATTCACTAAGATAATTTCTGACTATGATGAAGAAAAATTCTTATTTGTCTTACTTGGCCATTATCCCCGGAAAATGACTGGTATACGTCCATTAGCCAGTATCTTACCTGTTCTCTCAAGACAGATTTTTTAATGGGAATAGTAGCAGGGGAACAAAATCATCACTAGCAGAAATATCTGAACAGCATGGCTGGTGTTGTTGGAGAGACTGCACAAGAACTTTCATTTCAGAAGCAGAAGGGCAGAACTCACAGTATTAAAATCAACCAAATCCCATTTGGTGCCATTGCTTCATTATTTGCTTGGATCAAGATGTGTTTTCTTGCATTTTTATTCTGATGTTTTTGTGACTGAACCGTGACCGTACTTTTAGCATCACTATTTGTGGGACAGGAATCCTGTTTATGGCAGATATTTAAGTTTACTATCACTGTGGCTGATGCTTAACCTCTTACATGTGATCACTTAACACCACCCAACTAGTGGTGAGCAAGACTTGCAAAATTCATCTACCTTCCTCATGCTTCCATAGGTTTTTCTAAGTATGCACCTTGGTAACCACTGGAACAGCCATTCCGTACGTTTATTAGCAAAGCACAAGACTGTTATTTAGGAGAACTATTTTGAACTGGAAATAGTAACTTTCATGAGTTCTGATACTGCCATAATTTCAACTGTGTATTGACAAAATGTGAATATATAGAGACCACCCACTTATTTCATCCAGCACTGTATTGGCCTTCCTTCTTTAGGATGAGGAATACAAAGTTCCTCCAACTTCTACAGTCCCTTATGACAGGCCATTTACATCCACAGGCATTTTTAACATATATATACACACACACAAGTATATTATATATTCTCATAAGAACTTTGGAGTACTTTTATGCCTATGATAAAAAAAGGAAGGATAATTTTAATGAGGAAATCATAGGCACATCTATGAAGCTCAGAAAGACATATGGCAAAACCAGCTGAACTCTAGATAGGGGTAGAGAAACTATGTATATAAGCTTCAGCAGCATGGGCCAACTTCCAAACTACTTTGATGAAAAATTAATTTTAAACAAAAAATCTGATTTGTTCTATTTATTTGGCATTGACAGCCCCACAAAAGTCATGCTTCTCTTTAGTGACATTTACCAGTGCAGGTTTGTTTTTTCTTTTAATTAATGCAAGCCAAAGTTAGATGACTTCTTTCACTTGTGTCTAAGCTGTCACAAAAGCAGTTCACTCATTTTCTTACCAGAGACAGCCCTCTCAAAGACACACTGATCTGAACTGTCACTTAGGCACAGGCTGAGTGCTAGAGAACACAATTCCTTTCATACAGGCAGCACAGATTTCAATCTGTAGCATCATCAACTTGGTCAGAAAACACCTCTGGACGGCAGGTAAATCATGCCCACTGTCAGGAAAAGCACATGTGAGTATCAAGACCTGCCCAGCCCCTCCAGGGTGTGCTGGATAGCACAGACACTGCTTTAAATCATCATTAAATCTCTCCATCATAAAAAAGAACTACCAACAGCAGATACTTGCTAGCACTGAATCACTCTCCTTATTGCAATGTTTCTCTTTATTGCAATATCGTTTTAATTAGCACTTACAAGACAGGCCTGTGAGGTCTGGTGAAGCATGGGGCACACACGATGGCTTCTTAAGGCATCCATTTCTGCTTAATAATTATGGTGATATGCAGAACACTACCCAGGATATCAAACATTTATTAGGATGTTATCTTTGCTCTCTAGGAGGGATTTTATATTTTCATATTACTTAAATATATGCCATGGAGTCAACCAATTTTAAATACTCATAAACACAGGGAAGATTAAGTTTTATCTGTGTTTGGGTTTCATAAGCTTATACTGTTTGAAAAACTCCAAACTCTGGATAAAACTTGTGCTTTTTATTGATGCTCTCTGTCCTTGCTTGATCCCCAAAAATCTCCCCAAACACAGCTAGTGTTCTAACTACTAGTTCAAATAAGGGATAGTAGAGAAGGATAAATCATTATAAATCTGACTTTCTTATATAAACTCGGAATCTTAGGAAAAGGAGACATAAACACCAATTGGTTTCTGTCACTGTGGATAATAAAAGCAGATTTTACAAAGACTTTTGCTTGTAGGAGAGGCTCCATAATTTATTCCCAACAGTATTTTAATTTAGCCAACCTCAAACGAAATAAGAAGCACAGAGAAATTGCAATTCTGAAATGTTTTTCTCCAAGTGTTTCCTAGGATTACTCTGCTTCAACTACCCTTGCTGAAGGTTGTACCTTACATCAAAATCAGCTCTTAGTTTCCTAGTTTGATCCTCTAAAGCCTTTCCAATTACTCATTTCCCCTGACTTCTCAACTGTCAGAGGAGTAAAGAGGGCTGAATAGAGCAGGAAAGAAAAAAGAGAGGACAGAGGAATTCAGTCTGTCAAACCTACTTTGACAAAATGTGAACACTAGTACAGCACTGTATCAAACATTCGTCAGTAGTTTCTCATTAGAAGTTTAATGCAGAATATTTTCAAAAATACCTTAAAAAGAATCTTTATAAAAGTATTGATCTATTTTTCTGATTTATCCCTCAAATCACACATATTTTTATGGTAGAATACTTAAAGTAGAGAAAATCTCGAATCACGTAGAGTAAAACTTGTGCTACAAAAAATTTTCTAGATTTTAATTCTCAGTTAACCAAAATAAATTTTAAATTCACACTCTGATGATGAAGAAAAATGAACATGACCAACTAACTTGCTGAGCCTCATATTTTTCTCTACAAGCATAGGTAATTTATTCTGTTCAGATTACATGCATACCTGGAAAAATCTGAACAAGCTATCTTGAGAAGAAAAACAGAAGGGCATGAGCCTCTTATAGGAAAATGTAAAAAACATTTTCTCTCTAAAACCAAGAAGCATTGAAACCTTAACTTGTTTGAACAAAGGATAGCTTTTCTCTAGCATGCAGTTCCACTGAAGATACAATTTTATCCCTGTTACACAGCATTTCGTGTAGAAATGGACATTCTTTAAATTCAGAAAAAGCTGCAGAGAATAAGCTGCAGCTCAAGAACAAAACATATCTATTTCTCAGGATTACTCCATTCTAAGTACTTTAACTGAGGGATGCACATTAGCTTAAAAGCTAGCCCTCGGTATGCAAGCTTGATCCATACGTTTCTATTCACTGCTTTTCTCCAGCTTCCAGGTGTCCATGTACAAAACTGTATCCCTGATCCACATACGAGTGTTTTCTCTTAATGTGAATTATGTAAAGCTACATCACAAATATGTTACACAGCTGTGCTGGAGCAGGAAGGGGACAGTTTTAGCCACAGCGGGTGGCACTTATGCTGATCATGTATGGCAGCCATGGTCACACACCTTTACAGTCACTGATCACACTTAAATTTAAGCACACTGTCTGGGCAAAAGCTAGAGGAGGAGTTCCAGAGATAGAAAGTTCTGGTTCATGAAAGTTAAAGCAGCTGCACAGCTTTCACCAACACCACACAGAGATTCAGGCTCTGTACAGAAAATTTCTTCACTATTTTAGATACTTTGAAGAGGGGTACTATGGTAATATTTTAATATTTATGAAGAGTTCAACACAATAAAGACATTAAAATATTTTCCTAGCGGTTTACGAAGTTTTATAAATACAAACACCCACAAGTTTCTATATTTTACAAACATCAATATTTACCCATCATCATGAGAATAATTCAGTCTTAGTGATCTCATGAGCCGCATTTAGCTGTTATTACACAAGTTACAACAAGCCCTCTCTACCACCATCCAGCAGGACACACCAGATCCCAAATTTTCCTAGCCTGCTATCAAAAGCAAGCCTGCAGTGGCTGTGCCATATCCCCTCAGTCATGTCTGACATTTTAACAGCTTCTCTGCCCCTGGCACATAAAGCCAGAGCAAAGGGACCCGTGAGAAGGCAGAACACAACCATCAGTCTTTATTATATCTGAACCCTTGGTAGCAAAGCCAAAGGTAGCAGCTTGCTCTGCTCAGGCACCACATACACAGACCCACACTGAGTTTTCTCCTCTCTGCTACTGCCAGGGAACACAGTTTGCTTCTGGAACAATCTAAAGCTCTTCAGTGCATTATATGGCTTGTACCAAATACTTGCGTTTTCCTGCTGTCGACTCTACTTCACTGTAACCCCTCCCAGGTCAGGACCATATTCACATCACCACATTATTTACAAAGAATCAACATCTACTGCCATTACAGGAATTTATTCAGCCCTCATTTCAGCATAAGAGACCCACAAGGAAAGAAGGCTGAAGGACAAATAAAGCATCATAAAACATAATCTGTGGGTCAGTGCATGAGCACAGCTATAACAAGACAATAAATCACAACACCACAACACAAAATAGCACTTACTTACAACAGGATCCACACACTGCTCCTCTTCCCTGTTCAAATTGCACTGGAGCTGGGGTTGCTACAGAAGCTCTAACACCACAAGTAATTTCACAGCTATTTTTAAATCACCAAGTTCACTGCTCTGAGGGTGAAAGCACCCAGAACTTTCCTGCTTATCCTGAACCTTCCCCTGGGGTCAGGACATCAGGTCACCAGCACCCTTAGTTATCCAACTGTTAAGTGATCCTGAAGAGAATCCAAAACTCCCCACACACTTTTGCTTCAAAGGTGAGGCAGCAACTGCCCCACCCTTGCCCTGTCCTCAGGTATTCTCAATCTCCTGGCACTGTCCCCAAAGCCACGGAACAAAGAGTTAATTAAGACCATTAGCAGCTTCAGCCAGGCTGGCCACAGCTGCGTCAGATCCTCCATACCAAAGTTCACACCTCTGAGAGCACCTAGGTGTCAGGGTTAGTGTTTACTGACCTTATAGGAGAAATCCCTTTGAGTACTAAGACAGGGATTTTAATCTAGGATAGGTGACTGACCCTTCAAGGTTATACCCTACAGTTAGAGAGCAAAAAGGGAGGAAATATATCTGCATAATAATATTTTATTAATGATACTACTTGAAACACATCAAAGCCTTCCTTCCTAGAGGCTTAGTGTGTTCTTACCCACCCAAGCAGGCAGGAAGAGCTGTGTCTGTGAGAGGAAGGTACTCTGTGCTCAGCCTTCTTGCACAAAAAAAATAATAATAAAAAATTGATATTATTATTAAAACTTTCATCTCACTAGACATCCTGGAGAAGAAACTATGGAGGAAAGCTTTGATAAGTCTCACTGATTGCTCATATTTTCAGCACATTTTGAACAAAGAAACAACTCCCCAAAGAAAAGATGTGCTCAGAGGAAAAGCATAGGAAACGAGAAGCAGCAAGGACCCATGTGCTTCCTTTTGGGATTAATTACCTGTGAGGATCACTGGGAGGCAGCTCTGGGGGATCCCATGCAGGTTATTCTCACCCTACAACATCCTCACTGGGAGAGCTAAGCAGCTTCTGCCACTTACCATACACTGCACTCCTAATGAGAGATGCACCACTTCATGGGACTCACTCAGAGCAAATAAATGTCAATAAATTAAAAGCTGTGTAAATAAAGAATTAAAAGTAACACATTCAGACCCCATTGTGGATTATTTAGTAAACAATTTTACAAATACTTAAATGTTGTCATCTAAATAAACAATTTTAATATAAGCTTTCATTTTAGCTGAGTCCACTACATCCATGAAATTGGAGACAAATTTCAAAGGGAATATATGTATCTACAGGCAGCACTCGATTTTCTCTTCATTTAATCTTTGATTTTTCTCTTTAATTAATCGGTTAACAAATTTAATCTATTCCTTGCCTCTATATTAGAGCCAAAAATTTAAATTACGTAGTTAAGATATTCTTGCTCATCAGAAAGAAGAAGGATTAAAAGATTTTCACTGCAGACAAACTAACATGAAATTCAAAAAATCACGTTGTTTTTCTAAATATTGAGAGGATTGTTAAATTTATACACAAATATTTCTTTAAAGAAAATATATTTAACCCTCTCTCAAGACTCAGGATATTCTGTAAAAAATTACTGATGCTTTTAACAGCCACTCTGATTGTTTTCCAAGTTTCCAGAATACCAAAATTGCAAATGCACAATATTGTTTTTGGAGATTATGAGATGAAAGGGAAAACCATTCCTGAGCTTTCATGTTATAGTTCTGACCTGCCTGGTCTCAGAAACCATTCTATCTTCACGTATGTTTAGAATTACAATTTTTTCCTAAGTATATATCATGTCCTTTACAGAGTACAATATCTGGGGACTTAAATGCTATTACATCCTTCAATCCCTTCAAAAATAGGATGAACTCCTTGTTAAAGTTCCAGTAAGGGACATTTTTGGCACAGTCTGCATGAGAATTTCCTTCCTTCCTGCTTCAAATCACCAGATCTTATCACTCTTTATAGGAAGGAAAAAAAAGAAAGTAGGAAAAAAACACAGATATTGCCCCCATAAACAGTCTGCTAGGCTCTGTAAACTTGCAAGTTTCTAACATAAAATTCTGCCCATGAGTTTGCCAGAGTAAATAATTTAATTTTTATTCTTCTGCTCTTTACCTCAAAATTAAATAAGATCCAACAATTAATGACTGACTGTGTCCTGCCCCTCAAAAATGTTACATGGATCAAAGATGAGCAATATGTCATACAATAAAAGTGTGCAACAGAGGTGGGAAAAGGAAGTAAAGCAAACAATGAGCAAAGATATTAACATATAATCAAATTGTTATCATCAACAATTTTATGGGATTATTTATGTACTCATGTTCACTTGAGTTCTACCAGAGTTCTAGAAAATTATACTTTAGAAATACATACAAAAATTTGGGCTGTAGCCATAATTCAATCTTCAAAAATTAATAAAAGTTCCAAATTTATTTTCACATTTCCCGATTTCTATATTCATACAAGTATTGGAATGGATTCATTCACCAGAGATGTTCTAATAGTTGGTCATTTAATAATAGCTGACTAATTCTGGCACAGCAGTTTTCAACTGGGCTGATTTCATCCAAAATCATATGGCTGGCTCATGTTTATCATGTACACAACAGTTAATGTTGCAAGTAGTATAACTAAACATTAATAACATGACTGCTTACAAAATGTGGAGCACAATTAGTCTTTATCTATTTTAAACCCATTAAGCACTCCTACATTTAAACTAGATGTAAACGAAATAGCTCTTTGGTCTGTACTTCCCATGTTAGCTCAGTAAATTACTGCTTTCAGGGCAATTAACAATCTCAAATAATCTGGAAGCACAAAGCCCTGCTGCAAATGGGTGGTTTTTTCTCCAAGAAATCAAATTGTGAAATTAATGTTTTGTGAAAGTTCGGCAAGATTTTTTTTGTCATCTCTGACAGAATCAGCAAATGTAGTTTTGCTTTCAGCACTTGGTGTTTACATGGACCTCCTGATAAAAAGTAGGGAAATGTCAGGTGAGCACTGAAATGACTAACGTTTTATTTCAGTGTTATTACTATTATTATTTTCCACTGTTTTTTCAGAACCCATGGCAGAAAGCCCATTCACATCAGAAGGTGAGAATATTTAAAATGTTATGTTTTTCTTTATAAAAATATGGACTATTTAACAAAACAATAGATGTAAAGTTTGCTTCATATACTAACTATACCTACATTCTGGAAATACTGAGATGTAACAGACACAGAAATACAATTTCTAGAAACAGAAATATAATCTAGGAATAAAAGCTTATGCAGGTAAGTATTTTTTTAATGAAACAGCCGTCTAAAAGAAGGAGCTAAAGCAGAGAGATGCAGGGAAGCTTAGGATGTGTTAAGCAAACAAACTCAGCAGTTGTAACAGGCAGTGGAAGGTTTTCAAACCTGCTCCCCAGTTAGAAAGGAGAAATAAGAACTGCACTCCTGCAATACCCACATTGTTGCCATCTGTGTACATAAAGTTACACAGCTAATGAACACACCACTCTAACAGCACAGGAAGGGAGAGCATCTGCACACCCACAACAATGGTTTCAATAACAGATTTCTCTCCTGTCCGAAGTCAACGCATTCATCTGTGTCTGTAATGGACATGTACATCTGACTTTATTCAACTTTCTGAACGAGAAGAATATTTAAAAAAATATTTTAAAACATATTTTAGGTTACCTTAATAGGGCAAGTTGGAGAATATTCTACCATATAGAAGATTTGCCAGGAAAATGTAAGCAATGAAATATGAAACTGCTTTGCTTTAAATATAACATTTGATAACAAGAGCTGCAATTACTAATCAAGGACATCAAAGACAAAATACATACACTCCAAAGAGTTTAAATGTAAATTACTCCTTCAAAAAGACATAGCTTCATGCAATGTAATTAGATTCTTACCAATTAGAGCATTAGAAGATTAATACTAAAATACAAAACATAAGTAGGAATGGGAATACATAGGACACTACAGGAACTTTTTTGTTTGTTTGTTTCCCCAGAAATGCCATTTTTTTGTTTATGTTAATCATTAAACAGACAGGAAAAAAAAAAGGACAAGATGGGACTCTAAGTTGGAGATTTTCTTCATCACTTCTCTTTGTTTCTGTGATGCCATCTTCCTGATATCAATGCCTGTTTCTCAAGGTTGTTATCTTTCAGCCCTTGCTCTTTCTCAGCCTCATCTTCCTCTTCTCTAACTTGATTAAATTTAATTCAATTTAAGGAAATCCTTCCTTAAATTAAATAATGGTCTTTGGCTATACAGGTTACATGCTCTTGCAGCACGCTTAACAGTTTTAAATAAATCACAGAGGGAATCCTGGCAGAACCTTCCTGTAGTAGGTATGGGGGAGATTGAGCTAAAATGAATGCAAATAAATGAAGTCTATGCCCTAGGAGTCTCTACTACAGCATTTTCCCATTCATAGACAAAATGCAAGACAATGTTGATTAATGACTTTTCTTCCTCATATATCACATTACACTTCAATTAAAGATAGATTTTGAAGTTTGTGGCTTGACAGTATAGTAAATCTGGCTTTAAACTTGACAGCACTGGATCAAAATCAATACAGTCATACAGGATAAAAATGCTGATCCAGCACAGGCTCCGCCTGCTCGCTCAAAATCACTCCCAGCATTCATGGAGTAATTTCAGACCAACCACTTTTCTGCTGAATAAGATGTCTCAGTAACTCTCTTCTAGAAGGAGACATCACAGAATGAATCTCATGACTAATCAAGGTGACAAGAACTCCAGACAGATTGACTGATTTCCCGCTTGATCACACTGAGATCCCTTTGTACAGTAGTGAACAATTAAATTACACAGAGCAGCTGTCCTCAGGTTAGACAGAAACACAGATGCTCCTGGGGTAAGAAAGCAGAATCCAGGTCTTCAGAGGAAAGCAGTGTGGCTGTGGGTTAGAAGTGCAGTTGGTTCAAGAGCTGGATGAACTTCTAATTGCCTCACTACTGACAGTTCCCTTTTTAGGCAAATACCTGCTTCTAGTAACTTCTGCATTCTCTGCCCTGGAGGGGCTGAGCTATCAAATCCAAATCTCAGCATGCCTTAATTCCCCCCTCTGGAAGTGGGCTGAAGGGCTGTGTGCTTCCAAGATACAGGAGGCCAAATGAGCCCAGTGACTCTTGTTCTTTGAACAAGTTCAAGACTAAAAGTTATATCTGTGATGGCCCCAAGAGGACACCCAGGTCTAGACTGCCCCACAAAAATACGGGACATAGGAAAGGCCAAATCTGCACAAAAATAAACAAGAAACTTAAAAAGAAAGTTTGTTTGAGAGAGAACCTGAATCAAATTTTAATCATTATTTTGAGAGTGACAACACTATGGAAACTGAACACTGTAGAAAGTAAGAATTTTGCTTTTAAATTGCTTTCTACTGTCTCAGCTTATAAACACTTAGAATCTACAGCTTGGCAAGATAATTCAGTTTTATCTAATATGGTTTTCCCATCATCTGTCTCCAAATAAGTATCTCAAATAATGTGCAAGCAGTTTTACCTAGAATAAAAGTCTGTAACATTAGAATAAAAGTCTGTAATAGTCTTAAAACATGAAAGTGACATTTAGTAAATGCAACCAGAAAACAGAAAGTGATTCAGTAAGAATTAATAACCTAAACTGATGCACAATGAAAACACATTTTCCATCAAAACTGTTTAATGCAGCCTGTTTTCTTCAGCACACCAAGGCAGCAGAGAGGGCTGGCATCCTGGGGGGGGAAGAGCCCACAAGGCCGTTACAGATTTCATGCCTACCCATATTCCAGCATAAGGAATTAAAAATACTGACCTATTGTTTTGTCCCTTGATTTTTAAAAAATTCTTGCAAAGACAATCAGTGCCTTCTAAATTTGCAGCTGCTGCTCCCCTGACATCCACCTTTTCCCCCTGACTAGGCAGAAGACAGAGAATGGCCTCTGGAGCAGGTCAGACCTGGAAAGGCTTGGAGGGGTTTCAAGTTGGTGAAATACAACACTCCACTATTAGTGCTTGGCCAGTGGGAATTTCCAGCCTTCAATTAGGGAGCTCTAGTCCCTTATTCTATCTCTGCTGTGTAAAAAACTCCTTTGGGGATCTGTTTTGCATTTTTACTTATATTTCTTTATGAACAGCTGAAGGTTCTGCTCTCAGTCCTAAAACAAAACTCTTTTTTGACACTAAATGCAAAACTCAAGATTATCCTACCGTTGGGGGGTTGGTGTTAAGACCCAGGATTTGCAGAAAATTCACACACATGGATTTCAGAAGTTCCTAGTTTGGGTTTAGGTCTCTCTTTAATCCCCATAGTTGATAACCTGTATTTTACAGATTAAACCAGATGCATGTCAGGAACAAAACCAAACAAAAATTACAGCTCTCACACCATTCTATTTCTTTCCTCACGGATAAAAATGCTCCGTGCCAAAAATATTACATGAGGCAATACATTTCAATAAAGCAAATGGATGCATCTTTGAAGATCAGGTATAAGATCGGTCATATTTCACTTAAATCTTCAAAGAAGTAAAGAAATAATTCTTAACAAGCTAGTAATAAGGCTGACATGTGAAGAAAAAGTGCTGAATTATTTTAATGGAACGTGTTGAAAATTTCATATAAGACATCAATTAATTCCTTGCTTTCTAAACCTAAAAAAGATTATAACTCAAAGCTTGAAGTTCCTTTCCTGAATTCTTCCCTCTTTCCCACAAAAAGCAGTGTGTGCTTTTTTCCAATCAAAAGGAAGCACTAATCATATCTTCCAAAAGTACTAACTGGTGAAAACAGTTTGGTGGAAAATGTTTTAATTAGATATACAGTTATAGGGTCAGGTTCTGAGTATAGGATCTGGATGTCTACAAGCCCAATTCTTCCTCATCGGCACTGGATTTCTACAGGCAGAGTACAAACAATCTCATCAAAACCCAAAGCAAAACAAATAAGTAAGAGAATTAAGACTAATGTATTTGAACCTCACACATATACTACATTCTAAAATTTCAAAATTTTTTAAGAATTTCATAGCCAATTCTGGAATACACAGTAGTGTGAGGTGACCCACAGACCAAAGCATTTGATAACTTAATTCCTCTTCAAGAAAGCATATAAACATGTGTTTAACTTTAATCACAGATCATCTCACTGCTTTCGTCTGGACATAATCATTAACCATAAACACCATAAATGCCTCACTGAAAAGGGATGAGATTACTCACACTCCTACAGTTAATTTGATGCTTCTGTGTTGTAGTGGCCTCTTGGCAGGCTGAGCTGTGCATGTTCAGAGCAGACAGGAGCTGCACAGCCCTGCAGCAGAGGCTGCAGTGCCTTCCTGCTGCTCCTGGGCTGCCAAGTCCTGGGCTGGCTCATGGCAGTCTCTGCACCAGCTTCTCCAGTGAGACTTGGCCAGAACTCTTGTAAAAAACTACAGCCAGTGAACTGAGCCTGTTCCAAGAAACTTTCTAATGCTGAAATTAATTCTTTTTTTCAGTAAGACCACTGTTTCAAGCTAATAGTTATTGCCAAGTTCACTTGTTAGGTGCTAAGATTAAAGTCTAGCTATTAACAAGCCTAAATCAGCTGCGGTGAAGGCTGCAGAATCAAGCTTTTGGTATGTACAAAGACTATCTTCTGTAAAGTATTGAGCTTATTTTTTTTGCCCAGAGCCTCAAGCTATGGTTCTGGAGATGCATTCTGTGTGTCAACTCTCCCTCTTTTAACACAACATATTTTTGGCCCTTATGACTGCAACGTCTAACTGCCTTCCTAGGAATTGGAAGATAAAAGTAAACCAGACAGAGCTCACAGCAGCAAGCTGAAATCCATTTCCAGGGAATTAAATTCAGTTCAGAACACGTATCAAATATCAAGCCCTTCTTCTTGGAATAAAAACTGTGCTACAAAAGGCCCAAACAAATTCCTTCCAAATCGCCCACAATTTCATACGCAGTCATGTCAAATTGCTTAATCCAGTAAAAAGCTGGTAGCCAGCTCCGAGACAGACAAACAAGCATATGAGCACTTTAAGAAAACAGGATCTGTGAAACTAATAGAGATCAACACCGTAACCCAGCTGTTTGGTTTGCAGCCACTCACATTTAGCATATAAGCCACTTGTCACAGCTGTTCTTGCACTTTACTGACCCATTCCTCCTAACTGGATTGCTGTACTGGATTACCATGCTGCACTGACTGTCAGGACAGGGCTTTTTTCACATCTGGGCAAGCAAACAGCCTTTGATAAATGCTACCACTTGTTAGGAAAACAAGCATCACCTGTCCCACGGAACAATAAATCCGGACAATGCCCATCACCTGGAAAAGCTTCACCTACTGCCTGCCATTCTTCTGAAAAATCCTCTACCTGCTTTATAATATTTCTGCAATTAAAGAACCTGTCATGTTACAGTCTCAAAGCACAAACCAAAAATTTAAGTTTGCACCTTAAAAAATAATGCATCTCAAGCAACTGTTTTACTTACACTAAAATAAAAATATATTTTAGCATCTACATTGACATGACTGGTTTTATCCTGTAACATCATTCCGAAAATCAATTTGGTTTTTTCCAAAGCAAACTAACTTGAAAAGGGATATTCAGGTTAAAACAAGGTAGCAATCCAGAAACAGATTTGTCATTTGACTATTTCTCAGCATTTAAGAAATATACAAAACCAAATTACCAGTTTTTGTCTGCACAGTTCTTCAATCAGCTGAATCCCAACCAAACTTACAGATAAAAAACTCAGGTATCTGCATGATTATACCTTTCTGTTTTTCCAGATAAACCCTGATATGACAAAGTATTTTGTTAACACTAAAATCAGTAAGATATATTAGTTAAATATTTTTAGATTTTTTTGGCCCATACTGGGTGAGGATGCAAACATTCAGTGAAAATCAGGAGAAAATACAAACCAGTAAAGCACGGGGGGAATAAATCAAAACACAGAGCTCCTTCCACCCCCAAATTTTTGAGGCACTGATACAATGCTGAGAAAAAGCTTAGAAAAAGATTTTATCTCTACCCTGGGCAGAACATTGTCTATATTTAAACTTATTTTAAAGATAACAGAATAGGTTCATACACGTCACAAGATTACTTTTTCTAACTTTCCAGTTCCAGCAGTTGCTCTGGTGCCCCAGCCCCTCTGGTAGTTCCAGCAGGGAGACTGACCAATGGACAAACACACACAGAACTCACAGCATCTTTTTGGATCTTTCACATCTTAGACTTTTAAAGAACATTGGCAAGATGGTGAGGGAAAACCCGAATTGCCTTCAGCTTTGTGGTATTTAGCTCAGCAGTTGTTTGTGAGTAGGATCTCAGGAGAGAGCAAGATGTGTTAGGTTCTAAAAATAAAGAAGGGACTTAATTGAGGAAAGAGGGAATATTGTCTCTTTGAATAGGTCACAAAAAGGAGGGAGGAAAATTTAAATGCAGAGGCAGACTCCTGCCAGGGGGGTAACTACTACCAAAAGAAGTCTTATGAGTGGTGAACAATACAGGATAATAATGAAGTTGATTCTGTCAAAAACACTCAAAATTTTATGCTGCTAGAAAGAGATTTAAAAAATCCATGACCCTAATTATTTCTTTCAATTAGACTGTGAGAGGACACCTGTCACACTGCTTCCCAACAGTACTTTTAAAGATGGGCAAAAAGTGCACTTTCCAAAATTCCTTATTCTGAATTGTTTTTGTAGAAATAATTATTGCTTCATAGACATGTGCAGATGCCTTAACCTCCCTAAAAATCCTAAAATTGGTTTATCTTGAAACTGTGTGAATATTTCCAATAAATGTAGATATTTCAACAAATTAGTAAGAAATTAATTATTTTCCTGAAACAATCCAAAATGGTCCAGATTTACTGACAAGGAGGTGAAATACTGATTGTAAATTCTAAGGTCTAGAATGAATTTAATGTAATTAGTCATTAGCAAATGTGTTAAACCTGTCAGGAACGGAAGATATGTTTTTTTCCACTGAGTTCATGAAACAAAAATATTTGTTACTATTAGGGACAACAATAAGAAGAGTAGAGAGATTAAGCAGCAGAAAATAACAGCTCTTTGACTCCTGGCTCCTTTAATTAAAATTAAAGGAGATTTTAATCCTTTAATTAAAGCAAAGATTAATTATCATGAAAATTAAACACAGTTTACCTTGACTAGCATCACAACTCGCATAAAATACTTCTGATTTCTAATTTGAAAATTTCATTTGAAAATATACAGGTTTCTCCAGATCTGTCCAAACTTATTTGTAAAAGCCACTAAAAATCTAGGGAAGAGACTGTAAAGGCTGGCTTATAAGACTAGAAATCCAGGACAGAGCCCAGCTCTATTTATTCATCTCTTGTAGGTGAAAAGTCCTGATTGTTCCTGTGAGAGATTGGACTTGATGACCTTGAAGGATTTTTCCAACCTTAACATCTCTATGATTCTGAGATAAGCATAAATTCAGTTCTGAACCAGCTGTTAGGTGGCAAAGGGAATCTGTAATGTTGTTCTGAACTTCCATGCCAGATAAAAAGAGTAAGGATAAAAAACGAGTTGTATTTCACATCTTTTAAAAAAATGAATGGTTCAGGGGAGTAAAAAAATAATTTTAATAAAAAGCCGTGACTGAACAGCAAGAAAAATATACTTTGATAGGGGTAGGGAATTAATTGGAAACTACTGGAAGTTTGGACAAAGGGAAGGGAAATACCCAAAGCCCTTTGATATAGGGTGCATATCGGAAAAAGGCAATTCTCATACTTTTTTTCATTAACATCTAATCTCACCTTTATAGAGCAGCACACACCCCATCCCCAGGAGCACTGTGCCCAGTGCTGGCTGATTGCTGCTGTATTGCAGCTTGAGGTTTAGCAGGCTGACTGCTTCACGTCAGCTCCTGCATTTTTTTGACAAAGTACACAGATCCTCATGGAATACTGATAGCACTTGCCGTACACATCTGTTTTTATGAGACAGAGCAGCTATCTATTTGTCAGTCACACTGCATCTGCCTCGTACCACCACTCACAATATTGCTATTTCCAAATGCTTTGCTCGTGTTTTCTTTTTCCTGCTGTTTAAAACTGCAAGCGATGAGAGAGCACTTACACATCTCAGACATCTCTTCAAACACAATGGGACAACAAAGTGTGTGTCTCTTCATGATGACAATCCCAAATGGACTGCAGCTCCAGATTCAGGTAAGATGCTTTTGTAGTGTATCTACATAATAACTCTATCACCACAATCCTTTGCTTCAGCTGCTACAGTCAAACAGGAAAACTCTTCTTGCCATATAAGATAAAAGCCTTGCTCCAGTCTTCTCGCCTTTCTTATCAAGCAATCCAGATAGATAGGACATGAAGTGTTCCCCACAATTATTCAAGTCTGGCTGGCTTTGATGAGCAGTGAAATTCAAACTTCTAGATAGAATGTATTAGGTTCTTTTAGTTTAATTCCAACTTTTAACTCTGTTTACCTTGTAAATAGGGCCATTTGGATGCTCACTCCCTCCAGTGATATCCCAAACCACTGAAGAGGGAGGGAGGAAGGCAGGCAGGCAAGGAGGAAGGGAGGAAGGAACGGAGGGAGAAGAAGGGAGGGAGGGAGAAGAAGGGAGGGAGGGAGGGAGGGAGGAAGGAGGGAAGGGAGGGAGGAAGGAAGGAAGGAAGGAAGGAAGGAAGGAAGGAAGGAAGGAAGG